>QLNU02015003.1:51357249-51368636 GCA_006491805.2 Dysdera silvatica | reverse complement strand
GTCCGAGGTGCCCTTTCGTGCCATCCATCTATTTCATCCATTCCTCGGAGTGAATTGATCGGTAGATGTTAAATGACGGTACAAGTGCGAGCTGTGCGTCTCTGGACTCCTGTACGGATCGACAATCCCCCCAATGTCCCAACACCCCTTAACCTACTGGCTGTCAATTCGTTTGACATTATTATCTGTCTGGAATTACAGTGCCGCTTTCGGCGGACACCCTTCCCATTAAAATCTACGCATACTCAGCAGCAGCAGAGAGTGGTTGGTTGATTTTTGAGTAGTTGGTAGATTGTTGGGATTTTCTAACTGTTGATTATTGTGGTTTTTAACTAGTTTTTGATTGTTGAGCTATAAGATACCAATTGATTTTTTATACGTCTATTGGTTGTCCACTTACATCATTACCCTTATTCTCACATTGATTTTTTCGTTTCTTTTCCTACGTTTTAATTCAACGGGGAATAATTTCTTGAAACTGAAAATAAAATTAAACTGATTTTGCAAATCTTGTAAACTCATATATTCTAAAAATTGCCAATATTTTGAGTTTTGGGCGGATAAGAAAGGGTCCCATCGTCATTTCTGACTACTGTTACAAATGCACAATATGGAACGAAAAGAGGAAGCCTTGATTTTTTAAGGTTCCGGGATAATTAAAATCATGGTAAACCAAACAATGCCATCAACTACGAAGTTGAGTTCATATAGAAAATTAGTTTTATGAAAAAAAAATTACATTTGAATAATTAATAGGGTGGGCCCTGATGGAAATTCAGCTAATTGGGTTCGCATAAATCTGATAAGGTTATTAAACAACAATTTTTATCAACGTTTTTTGCCATAGTGACACCAGGGCCGATGTTATGGCGCTATTAGATGGTGAAACATTCGAAAAAAAGGAAATGTTTTTTATGTCTGTAAATACACCACGACCTTATAAATGATTAATATAATATATTATAATAATGATTATAATGATATATTATAATAAATGATTATAAGATATATTATAATAAATGATTATAATGATATATTATAATAATGATTGGTAATGATATATTATAATAAATGATTATAATGATATATTGTACAATGATATAAGGATATATTATAATAAATGATTATAATGATATATTATAATAAATGATTATAATGATATATTATAATAAATGATTATATAATGATATATTATAATAAATGATTATAAGGATATATTATAATAAATGATTATAATGATATATTATAATAAATGATTATAATGATATATTATAATAAATGGATTATAATGATATATTATAATAAATGATTTAGGCTATATATTATAATAAATGATTATAATGATATAATATAATAAATACTATAATGATATATTATAATAAATGATTATAATGATATATTATAATAAATGACATAAAATATATATTATAATAAATGATTATAATGATATATTATAATAAAATGATTATAATGATATATTATAATAAAATGATTATAATGATATATTATAATAAATGATTATAATGATAAATTATAAATGATAAGGTTATATCAATATGAACTACATCTTCCGACATAACGTAATATAACATATCCTTACGCCATATAAGGATAAAAAATATACACCGCACAATGCATTAATCTTCATCCCTTATCTCAGTTAATAAAATAGTGATATATGAAAGTGTATATCGCAAATTTTGAATAATATCACAGAATGAATAATGAATATCATAATCTATGAATAATATCACAGCATTCGGAACCAAAAGAGTACGCAAAATAGGCATGTAAAATTGAAAATACACTTATAGAAAGGAAAATAAACATTCTGAACCAAATGACCCTTAACAATTTCCACATCGCCCATAGAACTCTCCATAAAACTATAAAATGTCTCTGTTTCATAAATTTCAAAGGAAGTAGGTTTGTTTTGCCTTTTTACCCTATTTCCCAAATAGCAATCTCCAAAGCAGTCACAACGGAAAATTTTATTATGTGTTGTAGTCATTTCTCGTAATCATTCTTAAATATTTCACATTAAAAAAAATTTTTATTCATTTTTTTACGAGAAACCTATATTAATGTGTCTTCAATCTGCATTTATTTTACAAACGTGAAAATTAAAGTAAGGACGTCACACTAAAATAATATTTCTTTATGGGAGAAATAAGTAATAACATATATAATTTTATACGAGCTGTACCGAGTAAGTAAATACAGTGCATGTTAGAGATGTATTTGACAAAACATACGGCATGGCCGTAACCAAGCTGCCACTATTTAAAGCTACCTCTGTAACTCGATCTAGTTACCAGAATGTAGCCAAATTTGGGAAGTACACTATTTAAGACATTGTAATAAAAATTATGCGATCAAAAATACCCAAACTTTCATCGATTGGGGAAATAATGACGCTGTACTGTATAAAAATAGTTTAAAATACAGAAAGGAAAAAATAACGAAGAATAAACTGAAATTAGAAATATACTCCTGTGTTTCATACCTACGATGATATAACGATAAAGCTTTAAATGTCAAATTCACTGATTACGGTGAAACTGTCCACAGCGGAAACTTGCTCAACACGGAATTTTTTTGTGTTCCCTTCAAAAGTCAATGTTAGTTAACATTAGCTATGGAAATTGCCTAACGCGAAAACGGAAAGAACTATTTAGTCGCGTCAAAGAGAAAAACTTGCGTAAGGCGGAAAAGCTAGCAGGAAGAAAATTTTCTCAGCAGAAAAAGGAAAGAGGGCATATAATGCAAATAGCAAAGTGGGGGATGACAAACAAAAGAAATTTTACAAATATATAATGCCTTTGTGGGCATATGCGTAGCCAGGGGGTGGGGATTGTAACCCCCATCGCAATGAAATTTTGTATATTTAACGTAAGTGACATACATAACTCGTGAGGAAAAAGATATTGTTTACTGTAGCTTCTGCTTTTGTGTCCTAACTTATTTTATGTGTAGCAACGGCAGAAAATAACGCGGCTAGAGTAATGTTGTTCACAAAGACCGACTCTAATGATTCTTTCTTCTACAAAGTATTGCCGAAGAAGTTACTCTACCGGTTGTACAATATGAGGAAGTACTCTATTTGGCATAAAACTTGTTTCTTGCAAGCAATTTCGTTGTTAAAGTTGCAGAATAACAAAATTTTGATTGCATAATGAAAAACTCCATACTTTCTGTGATACAATATCGCCATTGTTCTGTCTATCGGCGACATTTTAAACTTCGTTTTTCTAGGAAATACTTCTTGTCATGTCTTAAATAGCCTAAATTACCAAATTTAATGACATTCTGATTAATTGAAATTGATTATTATGTAGTATGATTATCACATCAGATGATTAGTATATAGTATGATTATTACATCAGATGATTATTATTTTAATATACCAATTGTCTTTGAGCAGCGTTAGTGTAGTTACGGTCACACTGTAATAGAGGATTTAAGATATACGAAAATATAATGTACACATGTGTTTTGAATATCATGGGTCATAACTCATCATTGAGAATGACACAGCCTTTTCCCAGCATTCAGCAAATATGACGCCAACTGAAAAAGTAAACGGAATATATAGACAAAGGAAATATTCGTACAGTCCTATTTGAAAAAATATCCTATTTTGAAAAGCAATTTTCTTATGTTTTTCCGTTGGTCTTTCATATGTTTACTTTTCATTCTATATTTTATTTCCTTTCCAAAGCTCTTCTATAATAAACACATTGGAAATATGAAATGCAAGAGTTCCTATACTTCTATGCTTATAGGAACTATATAAATAAGTAATTTCCAATTCAGCATGCAAGTCGGAAACAAAGAGTTGTCTTTTTCTATAAATTTTTCGATTTATTGCAAAAGCGGGAGATTATTTTTTTTAATCTCCATTTTTAAAGGATCTTTGTAAATTTCGATATTCATGTAATTTCTCCCTCTCTCTCTCTCTCTCTCTCTTTCTCTCTTTTAAAACTTTTAAATTTTAAAATTTTATCTTTTTAAATTAAAAAATAATAAATTTTAAATTATTAATTGTTAATTTTTAAATTTTAAATTATTAATTATTAAATTAGAAATAATTTTTAAATTAAAAAAATCTTAAATTTAAAATTTTCAGATATTTGTTTAATAAACATTTAAGTTAAACTTATTATGAATAAGATAAAATCTTTCTATATATTTTGATTTCTAATAATTGTAGACACCATACACAGGTTATACATTCACAGCATAACCTGCGTAAAGTGTCCGCCTTTGCGACTAGGCTGGTCACAATGGTCAATTGATCACTATGTACAACAGACTTTGATATAAGCGTAACTAGGCCCCTACCAGTCGTCCCTTCTAAAAAGTAGTCACTTTATCCAGCTGGTTTTTAATTTACAAATATGGTCATTTAACTAGGTTCCACTCCATGTATATTTGTGTGTATGTGTGTGTGTGTGTGAAATATACAAAATCATAGAAACGTTAGACCTGATAAAATAGTAAATAATTAATATTTGCATCTCTTTATACTTTTATTAAATTAACGACAACTCTTAAATCACTTGAATACAATCTTGTTACATTTGTTTTAATAATTCAATAGCAACTTTGCTTAAAACAAAATCTAAAAGTCTTTAACTATAAAGAAATTTTTCCTAAATGAGATTCCAAATCTTAATAAAAATTTCATTGAAATTTGGAAGTTTAAGAAAAAAAAACACTATAACTACACTCATAGTTGGATATATATTTTTAAATTGTAAGATTATCATGCAAAAATTTAAATGCACGTAACCACCAAAACGTTTTAAATTGCTGATGTTTTTGTAATATGAAAATGTTCTTTCCTTCAGCATATCGTTTTAAACCCCTTCCTTGTAGTTTATCTGCATATTGAAGATGCAGAAATTTAAACATTAAATACAAATACTCCGAAATGTGAGCCTTTTACATTAAAGATGGATGGATGGATGGACGGACGGACGGATGGATGGGGGGGCGGGCCGGAATATTTTTATTTATTCAAGCAATTAAATTTTATTTTTGCTGTTTTCGCATAACTGGTAAAAAAATAACCTCCGCCTTAATTGAATATCATTAGTCCAATAATAAGGCTATGCCCCAAAACATACCCTTCTACAATGTGCTAACGCAGTCGTGAGAAAAATATAATAAAATTTGCGCATAACGTCTTGTGTAATAAAATGATAAATAACGAAGTGTTTCGCCATGAAAACATCGCTTCTTATTTGCAAAAGTCTCCGCCTATGGAGCCTTTACGTGCTGACAAGAATAGCCTTTGATCCGTTTGTAGCTCAGGAAATGAGGAACAGGAAGATACTAAGAGAATGCAGATACACATTTTAATCACGACCTCGCTTTGAGGAGAATACAACGCATGCTGCCAACACGTATCTCAGAAATGGAAGATTACTCCCGGATACAGCCAATCTCCCGGATCTTAATGTCTTCCTGTAAGTAGTGACGGCGGTTTTAGTTTCCTGAAAAACTCACCGGTTGAGAAAAAAAGGGAAAAATTTTTATTATCTCTCTGCGCCTGAGTGGCAAAAAAGAAGGAAAACGGGAAAATGTGGACCTCTTTTGGAAAGTTTTTCCTTCTTTTTTTTTCCTTTTATTACTTTTGTCTAAAATTAGAAAATGCGTTTCGAAAGCAGTGATTTTTCTACAAGTTACAGTACTCGACATATATTTGACTAGCAGATTTAAATCTCAGATTGAAGTACTTGTTACTGCTAAAAATGTTTTCAAGCGTTAATAATATAATTTAATAAGGGTATAATTTTAATTTTATCTTACTCACCTCATAATAATTATATTAAAATATAAATTTTTATAACAATATTTTGCTTCGAATTAAATGTCGAATCTCAAGGTTGTTTCGAGTTCGGTTTAAATCTGCCAGATCTTGGAAAAACGTGTCAGTTCTTGAAAAAACATGCCAGATCTTGGGAAAATATGCCAGTTCTTGAAAACACATGCCAGATCTTGAAAAAAAAGAGAGAATGCGACGTGGTTAGTTAATTATGGAAGAGAGAGACAATGCTTCATTTTTACTTTATTTCGACCTTTTACTTTTAATATTCTTACTCTCATTTTATTAGAGTCGTTTGTTTTTCTACAAATTAAATCCAAACATGCAGAAATACAGTTTTCAGATGAACTTGCTATTCGGAGCAAAATATTTTAGCTATGTATCGTCAACCTCAAAACAGAATTTTGAGACGAATAACTATTTCGTAATGTTCGTTTACATTGAATTTTTTTCTGTGCAAATCACAAGGCTGTTAGTGTCTACCATGTAATACCTCAAATTTGTCTTCCAATCGAAACATTTCCTGTCTCGTGCTAATAATATTAAAATTAAGGGCAATTTCAAAAAAATAGTGCATGCACAAAGTTAGGACAAAATAAAAAATGCTAACCATAAGTATTATTGTACCATAAGTATTATTGTACCATAAGTATTACTGTACCATAAGTATTACCGTACCATAAGTATTATTGTACCATAAGTATTATAAAGATTTATTGTTAGAGGGAATGGGTGTGTTTATTTCCTTTTCGTTCAAAATTAAAGGGGTGAGTGTGATCAGTGCGAAGGTTAAACAGTGGAAAAAGGGGAAAATGGTTTCAACGGTATGCAAAGTGTTTGACTAAAGCAAATCGGAGATCAGAAAATCATCTATTTTTATGGTATAAATGCAATAAAGGAAGGGCCTAGACTTATTCAAAAATAAAAAAAAAGCGAAAACAAAGAAGGCCTGCAAAACAAAAGAAAAAAATCCGACAGCCGCGTACAAGAAGTACAAAATGAGCTCCCTTGAATGCACAATGATGATTTGTTTTGAGATTATATCCGGTATTTTTGGAAATTTTATCACGTGATAAGCGGGGTAAAATAAGTAATCTGATGCGGCTTGAGAAGGTACTTCAAAATTTTGATAATACAAGATTTTTTTTTTTATGAGATTAAGAGATGAATTTGAGATGGCGTTACGACCAAAGTCGTTATATAGTCATTTAGATATATATAATAAAAGAAAATTAATTGAGCTATTCATGTTAAAAAATATTTACATTTTCAAATCTATTTGTACTTGGAACACACGCGAATCCTCCAGGAAAATGTCATTTTTCATATTATGAAAAATATCAACCACTTCTTCGGTAATGCGCTGCAACGACATAAAAGAAATTCTTTGTATGACTTTTTCTGTCTTTTTTTGTCATTTGCTAAACTGATTGTTTTGTCATGTGACCTTTTAGTACTGTAAACATTGGAAGTCGGCTTTGGGTAGCTTTTAACGCTGTCCATACAACCGTAAAAAAGGCCATATAAGGACGAGGCGATGGAAAACGATGAGCAAAGATGAAGGAAGAAAAGAATCCTCAGAGATATCATCTGTGTCATCTAATCTATACTGGCAAGGCACAAGATAATATCACCAATATCAGTACTTGCTTTTATGCCTTAACGGGAAATGGAGAAAGGATAAATGTACCATCCGATCTATATCATCTAAAGCTTTATGGAATGTTGCTGATGCGTAAATATAGCTAATACCATCATTCGAGAACCGCGCTTCTGACTTCAATCCATTTTCTTAATTAGGGATGCATAATGGTGATAAAGGAGAATGATGATGCATAGGTCAAGATTTAATTTTATATTGCGAAAGGATTTTTTTTTTCAATGTGCTTAAAGCTCAGTTCCATCAAAATGCTATATTGAATGCTTTTGAAACTAATAATTTGATGTCTTTCAATAATTGTGTTTTCAAATTGTGGGAAAAAATTGCACAAGAAATGACACGTTTCTTGGTTTATATATTTTGTGCTGTCCGAATGAAAAAAACGTAGTTTGAAAATTTTCAAATTTGTTTAACTTCTGTAATTTACTGAAATCTTTCAAAATAGAGTAAAGCCTCCCGTAAGGGGCACCTTCGAATTAGGGACACCTATATTTAAGGCAAGATTACTCTGGTCTCAGTTCCTTTGTATAGGGACCATAATGTGTTTGACTCTAATTAAGGGTCACCCTATTTAAGGGACACTGAAAAAAGTTTCCAATACAGAAAAAAAATGAGATAAAAAGAAGTTCTTCTGTTAGTATCGTTTTATTAAATGAAGGACAACTTTATTATAAGGTAACAGTGACTTGTGTTCAGTAGAGGGGAGGGGAAACAAGTTTAAGAAGGAATGATTGGTGCAATCAAGACGAAGTGAGGAAGTCTAAGAGGTGACGGAAGAAAAGTCTAACATCAAAAAATGTAGTGGTGCCTTAACATGTACCACACAATGTCAAAAGTTCATATTAACGATTGGTGATAGTAAAGAACTTCAGATGGTCAGTAAACTTAATATACATGTATAGAAAATTCTTGTAAAGTAAATGCTTCCAAATAAACCCATGTAATAGATTATTTCAAATAAATTTCTGCAAGTTCCAAACTTTATTATTTATTTTATGCACTTTGCCAAAATTTTAATTTTTTCTTCATTATTTAAGACTTTTCGTTTTTTCATTACTTTTAAATTTAAATACATTGCATTTATAACGCTATTATGCTATCTTATTTATATAGCATTTACAGTATTTAAAATTGATGATAATTACATTTCTTATTAAATTAAATTTATTATACAATATATGTATATATCGACACATGTATCTCTGAAGAAGGAACACCTTTATTTAAATTACAAAATCTTTGATCACGTTGGTCTACCTTATTAGGGAGTAACACTGTATTTAAAAATTTGAAGCTTGCAATCCTTTATTTTTGTTATGGAAAAATAGAAAAAATACTTTATGTCACGTTTTGGTTTAACTAATGAAGATAATCTATACTAACTTCAGTTCATCAGATCGACGTGGGGTGGGGGGGAAGATTTGTATAAAATTAATTTCATTATACTTGTGAAAACATATCGCATAGAGTATAACACCGGTAATCCAACCTCTGATGGTCCGACTCTCCGCTTGGTTCGACCATGCTGCCATCGTGGCAAGCGATTAATCTGCACGGCGCCACCAGCAAGCTTTGGTTTTAGTTTCTTTGTCAAACAAGTCGTGTAAATCCTGTTTGCTGCAATTTCTGTATTGGAAATTAGTTTTTAGTGCTTTAGGCTCAGTTTACTTTAGTCATAGTATATATGATTTCATTACGGCAACAAGAAAACGTAGACAATTTACGCTGTCTTTGTCGGAGAAATTAAAAGTGCTCGAAAGGTTAGATAAATGCGAACCCCTTCAAAATATTGCACGTGAAGTAGGAGTAGGCGTAACTACAGTTAAAGACGGGAGAAAAAATAGGAAAGATCTAGAAACTCATACAATGATGATCGAGGATGCAAAAGGGCTGAAAATTCCCAAAACTTTGAATAGTGAAACTTCGAATAGCAAAATGTGAGTTTTTAGACAACACTTTGTGTTGTGGTTCGAGCAAGAAAGAAGAAAGGGAATCCATTGTCTGGACCAATTATTAAAGAGAACACCCTTATTTTGCACAAAAGAGTTGACGGAAACGAGGATATCGAAAAGTTTACAGCAAGTGAAGGCTGGCTACATCGATGGAAAAAACGACATGGAATTTAAAATGTAATAATTTCAGATGAGAAGCTCTCTGCTGATAAAGCAATTGCAAGCGAATTTATTCCAAAATTTGGAAATCTGATTAAAGAAAACAGGTTAACTCCTGGTCATTTGTATAACATCGATGAACCAGGTTTAAACTATAAGATGATCCCAACAAGAACTATGGCTGCACAAAACTAAACCATAAACGGTATAAAACTTTGTAAATTTAGGTTGACTATTACTACCTGTAACAATACTAATGGCAGTCACAATTTGCAATTGTTTGTAATAAGGAAATCCAAGAATCCAAGAACATTTAGGAACGTAAATGCATCATCACTACCTGTGTATTAACGAAAGCAAAAATCAGCATGGATGGACTGCAGCCTTCTTAAAGCTTGGTCTTTTGACCAGTTTGCTCTGCAGTTGAAAGGAATCTAAAGTAAAAAACTCCCTCTGCGTGCCATACTGTTATTGGATAATGCATCATCTCATCCATCTGAAGAGGAACTAGTAAAGGGAGAAATAAAAGATGTATTTCTTCCTGCTAACGAAACGTTTCTTATCCAACTCATGGACTTGGGGTGATGGAGTGGTTAAAGAGAAGATATCGTCGAAAATATATTGGATCTATTCTAGAAAAGACAGAAAAAATGTAGCGGCCTGTTTGAGGCGATGAAAGCTCTTAATGTATTAAGGATGTTATTTACACAATTGCCAAAGCTTATGAGGAGATGAAAGTATCAACGCTTGAAAAGTCTTGGGGTAAATTTTGGCCGAAATGGTGGTCGACAGTGATCAAAATGAAGATGAAGAACAAGATGAAGATACATCAGCAATTGTCAGTGACGTACAAGCTTTACATCCTGATGTTTAGCTCAGTGACGTGAGTGGATCAATCAAGCTGATGCTGACTGAACTACAAAAGAATTAAATGATGACTAGATCATTGCTGCTGTAACTCAGACTACAAACGACAGAGAGAAAAAAGAAGATAATGAGAGTTATGAACCAACTGGCCGAGTATCTCATGCAGATGCTACAGGTAAAAGGCATTTGACACAGCTCTTCAGCTCTTCATAAAAACATTTCCTTCACTAACAAATATTTCGTTGATACAAAAATGGAAGTTGATACAAAATGGAATCATACTAAAATTTTGCTATAAATGAATATATATATATATAAGTTTTCCTCGCCCATTCTTGGCGGAAACAGGCTTTGGGACGGGCAGAGTGCCATGTTCCCAAGCCTCTTTTTTACATCACTTCTTAATGTGCCATGTCTAGAAACTTCCTGACAATGTGACACGTATTTAGGATTGTGGCTTTTTGTATTTCAATGTAGGTGTTTGGGTCAATGTTGAGTATCTCCAAATTCGTCCAAGCGTCTTTGGTACTATCCCTGTTGCTGAGATGACTAAGCGGATGGCGAAGATCTTTTCCATACCCCATATGTCACATACTTCATGTCTGAGATCTTGGCACTTGGTGATTTTCGTTGTGTAGGTTGTCTGTATGTTATTGGTGTTGGGTACTGCTATGTCGATTAAGTACGTGGTCTTATTCGATTTATCGACGAGGGTTATGTCACGACGGTTATGTGGGATTGTCTTGTCTGTTATGATTGCTCTATCCCAGTGAAGCTTGTGTGTTTCGTTCTCATGCACGGTCTCTGGCTCATATTTGTAGTACGGGCACTTTTCTGTCAGAAAGCCAACATTCGCTGCCAATTTCTGGTGGACTATTTTCGCTACTTGATCGTGTCTATGTTTGTAGTCTCACT
>QLNU02015003.1:51340290-51355263 GCA_006491805.2 Dysdera silvatica | reverse complement strand
ATAGACTTACGCCACTTTCAAAGAAAACAGTTCAGTTTTCGTCACGCATGGTCTATAGTTTATTTAACTTCAGCTACATATTAATAAATAGCTCTATGTTGCAATTTTATTTCATTCCAGATTAAATATTTATATTGAGGTTCTTCAGGTCGTTTCTTTTAAAACACACATTCCTTTTAATAAAAACATTTTTAAAACTTGAAAGCATCGAAACGCGTTTTAAGCTTTTTTTTGCCTTTATAGGATAAGATCTAGCAGATGTATATTTAAAAAATAAATCTTTTTATACGTTATACTGTTCCACTAAAAGTACGAAATGTTTCGGTTTTAACCGACTCGGCAACTAATTTTTAAATGTACTTTTTATTTTATTTTCTGTATATTCCTTTGGGTAACTTACTTAGTTTCCTTTAAATACTCGTTCCGCACTTTTTCTTGAGAGACTTTTGTTTTATATCCCTAATGTACTTCTAATATAATTTACTATGCTTTTCACGCACTTTTTAGCACAACTTCGTTGCTAATTTGTGAGGAGTATTTCCAACTTTTTAAGCATTTTGTTATTCATCTATTTTTTTTTAATTTTTCTAATGATTCTGGCTTAATTTTCCCTAGCTTTCTTACTTTATCTGGATGTGGAAGTTCCAGTGCCTGATTTTATATTACATAATTTGCATTTTACAAAGCAAAGACGTCTAAAGTCTTGATGCACAATTTTCCGGATAATCTGAATCTCTCTTCGTCCTACGGAATCGAATTCAGCACTGTGGATCTTTAAAAAATAAAACGAAACGTAGTTAAGGAGTCCTGGAATTGAACATGGATTATCAGTATGATAATCAATCCCATTATCACTAAGAAAAAGCAGGGTTACCCGTATCCTACTATTGACCACTAAAGGAGGCTTTCCATAATTCCAAATCCCTCTTCAATTTTCCCAATTTTACCTACACGTTTCCTGCAATTTATGCGTATTGATGGAGCATTATTTCTACCGTAATTTAACGTTATTGTACAAAAATCTAATGGTATTTATTTACAAAAAGCGAAAGATGATTCTCCCCTCCTACATCAATAATTTTCCGAGAAAAGTATCTTGATCTGGGAAAAAAGGAAAACTATGTTGAGATTAATGTTATACCTCCTAAATATTTAATAATTCAGGATTCATTGTTAGCGGCATCGTAACATATCCTTCAATAGCAGGAAAGAGTTCTGAAGCTAAAGTAATGGAAGTACATATATTATTCGACATAGACAATGAAACATCCTGGTATTTCTATATCAGATGTCATTTCTCTTTTTATGACTATTTATCCGCCCCTTCCAAAGAAATGCACCGCCCAAAGAAAACAATGTATACATCCCCATAGGGATCTTAGCGAACGGTCCTCTCCGAAACTAAATTTTTAATGGGACTTGGCTACGGCCTTGCATGCTGTGATTGTACCGATACATACTGTAAAAATTTTTGAACCCCCCCCCCGAAATTAAATCCTAACTACAGTCTTGAATATACATGTTTAATTCATTCTTAAACTATTTCTAACAAAAAGAATATCTGTGAAAGATCTTCTAAAACATACTCTCTTGTCATCATCATATATTTTTTTGAATGATTTTTGTCCTAATTCTTTTAAGTATAATGATAATTAGCTCATTCTGAAAGACTAATAGGATTTATATTACGTTTTAAACGAATATGGGACATTTAATCCATGGGTAATATGGGCTTTTTTAAACCTTAAGATTTTCCCCGTGTCAATCAGGCATATTACTGTTACATTACATATCATCCATGTAAAATATATGTAATATTTTGTAAGTGTGCCAAATAAAAATTGAATGGAATTAATATTCAAGAGCGTCAGAGTTAACGGTCAAATGTGCGATATTTAACAATCAAAAATAGCACATCAAACACATATAAATATGCGGCTTAATAAATATACAGCATATAATATATGGTATATCAGTGGTTCCCTGACTTTTTGTCCCGCGGAATTCTTTTTAAGAGAAAATGTAACCGCGGAGGTTCTGACTTTTTTACTTTTAGTATGTGTTCTTCAGGCAGGGTAAAAATGTAAGTTAGTAATAGCAGCAGATACAAAGCAAAAACTTTTTACTTTAATTACAAAATGTGGTAAATAATGAGAGGAAAGGGGTTACTTAATCTTGCACAGTTCGTCAATGTCTGATTTTATTGAGGGTAGCGACATACGAAGGTCATATTCAGCATGAAGGCATCTTCGATATATGGTTTTAGTTGTCATATAGCAGTATTTATCAAAGTGTGGTCCGCGGCGGCTTATCAAATGGTTCGAGGGATACTCACGAAATTTCAGGAAAAAAAAAATTGAACTAGAAATTGCAGGCGTCGCTAGAATTTATGTTCTAGTGAGATTTAAAGAATTTCTCATTAATATTACTTGTTATAAACTTTATCTTATGGTGTTTCTTAGTAGATGGGGCCATTTCGTGAAAGATTTGAATCCTCTAAATACACCCTTGCTGTCTACATTGCTTATTATTATTTAACTAAATTAATGATGTCATTTTCATTGTAAATTTGACAAAATAAGATCGTAACTTATACTCTCCTTATCAAATAGCGTTACTCTAAAAATTATTTTGTTTCAGGTAGATTGGCAATCAATTAATATTTTAAGAATGTGGTCGGAGATTTTAGAGATTTTCTGCCAAAAGCTAGTGTTTTTTTAAAGTAAAAAACTAAAAAACTTAAAATTCACCACAAAATAAGTTAAAATTAACTACAAATTGTATTTTAAAGGACAAATATTAATGAATGAATGAGTCGAAGCTTTTGCATAAGTATATAAGCCTGCCAATAAGTCACATAAATCAAGGGTTACTTTGAATATGTCTTCCCTTGGGAGGGGCAAGAGGGAGATCAGTATAGCGATGACTAAGTAACTGTAACGAAGATAAAACTGTCATCCGGTTTCTGTGCTCCCCAACGTCTCCTATGTTAGCGTTGGCGGAACAACAGGTTCTTATGGCTATCGCCAAAATATTGCAACTCTGAGAACTACGTTTGGCATCAGTCAACTTCCATCAACGACTGAGATCACTTCAGAAGCAGGTTCGCAAAAGACAAACCGAAACGTTGTTCTTTGAGTAATTAAATTCTGTTTATATTTTCACACAGTCTTGTACTCGAAAATCTGCCGTTTTACAATAGTTTTACTACTTTGGTTGAAGTCTAAAAGAAGATTTGAGAAAGTTCACTTTCCTTTCGCCTATTATGCCAGCACCGATGGATGCTGTGCCTTTGGCAAAAAGTGATCCACGCACATAACATAATCAAAATTTCGCCCTTATGATCTCTCCTAGTCCATCTTATCCAATGATAACTAATACAAAGTCAAAGGGTGCGAAGAGTTCCATCAAAACTACAAAATCCAATATCTGCCTTTGAGATGTTCGCCTTGTCACTCTCCCCTCTTTTAGTAAAAAGAAAACGGAGAAACAGAAAAGGTTTCTCGGTGCTGTCATTTGCAGATAAAAGATGGCGCACATACATATGCTAATTCGGTGCGTGCTGGTAAATTTTTCAGTTGGAAAACATGGAAGTCATCTGCAGTTGGTTTCTGTGGCAGAATTGGCTTCGAAGAAACTCTCTGTGCCTTTGCCATGTCCTTGACATTGATAAAATGGACGAGGGTGCTGCTATAATATTGTTTTTTTGACAAATTTGCAAAACGATGCAAAAAATTCCGCAAATGCTCATAGACCGTAAAGTCTATTTTAACCAGAAATAGAAAATACTTGGGTACTATCTATTTTTATATTCTGTCAGCAACGAAAGATATATGCTGCACATATTTTTCTGTACTTGGGAGTTTTACTAGAAAAAGTAAATTTCTTTATACTCTAAGCCTTTTTGGCTACATAAAATATGTATCTGAAAATATATTTCTATTTCCAAACCATTTGAAAACCACTTATCGCAAACCCACTAGCACACATATGTATATATAGACTATATACATACTATATATGACTATATATAGACTATATATGTATTATATAGACTAGTGGGGTCCGAGGCCATAATAGTTCGAAATAAATTGCTATTTTACATACAGTTTAATGTATAACTGTAAATAATATGAGCTTGGGGCCCCAATAATTTTGAAAACTCTACGTTGATGCACATATACACGTAATTGTTCATTATAATAATTAATTACTACGTTATTAGTTAGAGATCTTTGCAATTCTTTCCCCTTATTTAATTTTGTCTGCTAATTAATATGTAGATACATGTATGTGCATGCGTATCAACTTTGCAGAAGACTTTTCTGCTAATAAACTGCAACAAAAAAAAATTATGACTGATGGCAAATTTCTAAATCGTCTTCGTTTTGCTGATGATATTATTATCTTTTAAACGCATCCTTCAAACTTCCAGACATGGTGTAAGAGGAATAAACTAGAATTGGAAAATTTGGACTCATAATAAACTGACAAAGTACTAAAATCATGTTCAATAATTTCGAAGAGGAAGCAAAAATACAGATTGAAAACATTGAGCTAGAAATTGCTAATTCGTTTAATTTTCTTGGCTAACCGATATCAATAGAAGGAATCATTATGAAGGAACCACCCAAAAGTATTAAATTTACCTGAAGTGCATTCTGAGGAAACGGTTTTATTCTGAAAGAAAAATTGCCTTGTGCCTAACAAGGAAGGTCTTTAATTAGTGTGTGTCCTTTCTAATGACTCGGAGACATAGAGTTAAACGAAAGCAGCAATATAGAATTTGCAAACAACCCAAAGGAACATAGAAAGTTGTATGTTTGTAATAATTAAGAGGGCGCGGAACAGAAATACTTGAGTGCAAACTTGGGTCTAGAAATTGGGCTTGGGGGCGAAACTGTCCCCGAAAATAACAAATTACTCGCATTGTTGCTTATTCGAACCCTGTAATGAATTTCTCGGAATAGCTATAATTTAGTTTTTGATTTTTGACGCCCTTCTCCCCAAAAAATATTATGGACTTTCCTCTACTTGGCTAAAAAAGAAAACGATGGTGGTATACCATTGTTAACGTAAAAAACATTAACTAGTAATGGGCTAGATATATCGCAAGAGAAACTGAACAATGATGGAGAAATAAAATTCTAAGTTAGATTCCAAAAACCATAAAAAACCTAAAAAACGGCCTCAGATAGGAATGAATTGATGAAATAAGAAAACCAGGTAATATGAAAGCAAATTAATGAGGAAAAACGTTAGTAGAAAGTACTCGGACAGACCTTCACTCAGTAGTGGATAAATGATAATAAAATGTATTGATGAAGATATAGTATATAAATCTTGCAAATAATTTTTATTTTCTTTTATTTATTAAAAATGTTTATTTACAGGTCGCTTATATCTATCTTCTTAATTATTTCACTTATATCAACTATACATTCGCACTCATTTTTCATTTTCTTTCTTATAACTACTTTTATTTTCTTAACTTTATATTATAGAATGGTATATATATATTTATCACAAAAAATGAATAACTACTATGGGTTCTACTATAGATTCTACTACTATAGATTCTACTATATAGTATTATATAGAGACTACTATAGATTCTAATCTATGGAAGTATTTTTTAATTTATAGTAAAACAGCAGTAAGGACAAACATACGTTTTTATCTAATATATTTTATCGTAAGCTACATAGATGCTAACGTATAGTAAAACCTCTATATGTAGGACACACCTTCGACATGTAGAAACGATCTTTTTTACACATACGTATTGTACAGTATATTGTATTATAGACATTTCCTAACAATGTATTGGTCATTATAAATAGGTAAATACGAAGTATGTTAAATATAGATTGTGTTTATATATGGATAATTGAAAACAAGGATTAAGAAGAAACAATATGCGGGTACATACCTTGGAACATATTTATTGTTTATGTGGTATTCGTATGCACATATATTTTGATACTATGTTAAATAACATCTTGCTGTATAACAACTTACAGCGATGATTCATCGTAGAAGTGCTCAAACTTATTAAATCCGTAAAATACTTCTTTCAGGAACCTTCGTGGTGAATTGAAAAGCACGACTATTTAGAACTTCGTCTGTTAGATGGGACATCGTTAAAAATTGTCATAAAGAACCGAAGGTTTCTTATAATTTTCGACACCCAAAGTGGGGAATGTAAATTTTAAGGACGATGTCTTTTTTCTGCATTTCTTTCTATCATCATAAGCACATAACTGGTGATTGGAAAGTCCGAAACAAACTTAATCTCTGTTACAGAAGATGAAATTTACATGATAAGCAGGGCAGCGAAAATTAAGTATATAAATATATATTTCAAATAAAATATAACGATCAAACCGGGAAAAATCTGAGTAATAGTACCATGAAATACATGATACCTACCTTAAGAATAAGGAAAATATTAGAATATCTACATAGATTTATTTTGACATATGTAGTCTAAACTTTTCCCATCTTCAAATAAGGAAATGATTTGAAAGATGTGAAATAAGAACTTGAAAATGTGGAAAACTCTGTGTGCGTCCGCCATTTTCGTGTATATTTCTCAGCTCAGCTGTTGGTAAAGATGTTGCTACGCAGCTGGTTTCAAACTACTGAAGTTTTGCGAGAAGTTTGGTTTAAAAATAAATGCCAAATATCAGAGAAAGATTGAACAAATATGAAAAAAAAAATATTTCGATTCATTTTCATCCCCCATCGACTTCCAAGTCGAATCCGGAGTTTTGGCTGACTTCCTGTTTTTCTATTCTTTGTTGGCTTCCTGGACGTTTCTTTTCGAGATTTGCCGCTCAGTTCAAAGCTGGAGAACTGTTTGGTTTTTTTTTTTTCCTTTTTTTCCAGTAGTTCGTCACTTTCCCTTTCTGAGCTGTTTGTTTTGCTTTTTTATAGCAAATGCATTTTTTATGGAAACAGAATTTCGAAAAAGTAAACATGGCAAAAAGTCAGAACATCAAACATGTGTCGAATATCTTGTCCAACATTCCATTTTTTGGGGTTCTTAAAATATTAAATTCGAGAAAAAAATAAATGCATTATTTCATTATTATAATTTCAAAAACAGGAGCAAAACTGACAATAAAAGTTCATCATTCCGGTATGATAAACTATGCCCTATATATTTAATTCCAGTTTGCCATCCTCATGTGCTAAACAAGGAAAATGAGTAATTGAAGCGACTGATAATGAGTATAGAATACTAATCATAAATCACGAAGTTAATTAATTTGAATCTCCAATTAACTCTAGTTATAAATTGATTTTCATAAACCTTTTAAGAAAAAGACGTGAAGACTGAGTAGCATAATGAACAGCAGATAAACTATTTGAACGAAATTATGATTAATTTAAGAATACATATACATAATGCTACCCATAAAGGATGGATCATCCTTCCTACATCGCTTTCTAGAACACTGAAAAGTTCATAATGGCCTCATTCTAAAACCAGGAGGCGTCACGTTTTAATAACTGAGATTACATGTCCCAGTCTTTGGAAGGCATAAAAAAATTATAAATTTTATTTTTTTTTATTTTAAACGATATTTCCAAAAAATTTACCCTGTAAGGAAACTTATTTAATCACTTTTCTGTTGGCATCCAAAGCAGCTATTGACGTTGAATAGAAATAAAGTATCATGAGTTGAAATTCAAGTTGAGGGAAAATATGATGATGCTTGTGGTGATTGCTGTCCCGCCAATCATATGAATCCCCACACGCAGGATCGTGCCAAGAAATTTTTGTCACTGGGGCAAAAACTTAATATGACATCCCAATAAAAATATTAGATTATGACACATGATATTTTAAATTATCACCTATTTTTTTTTTAATTTTAGTACACAAACATCGGTCTAAAACTACAATATATTCCTATGTTACCTAATTTGGTGACTCTTCAACTTTTATCTGGGACAATTGCCTCGTCTGCACACACTTGGAGCGGTTTTTCATTTATTATACGTTCTGTTTCCTTTTTATGGTATATGCTCTTATTTTCCAAACCAAAATTAAAGTTCCCAATGGAAGAAAATGGAACACGTAAGTCATAGAAGGCTCGAACCCAAGACCCTATATTATGAAAACACTCGACTTTGGGGAGTAATCTATAATTCCTCAGCAGTTTGTCAATGAACTCACATTCTGTTTTCTTTCTTTCTGTGACATATTGTTTCATTGTGCGAAATTAAATTTTTCAATGAAAAAAATAAATAAAACAAAAACAGAGCACATGTGTATTTAAGGGAGCGAACTCAGGGATCACATACTGTGGTGAAACACAACTTCCATAGGTAATGGTTAATTTGCCAACAGATTTTCAATAGGATCGTACCGAGAAATTATTGTACCTGAGCAGGGGCGGGTAGGCCCTCCGGCCACCCAGCCACCGGGTCGATACGCCCTCATGGGAGATAGGACTCACGCCTTCAAATGGGCAAGGACCCGTACCCTCAGAAAATCCAAGGTACGCGATCTTTGACAGGACCCAGCCCGCCCCTGTACTATCTATTACCCCTGTACTATATATTAGCTTGTATCATTTGCTATTTCAAGTTATCGACTGCTTTGGACCATAATACACCCCATGTTAACACATTTGGCGCTCCTTCAACTTTTCACCTGAGCCGATTGCCTCACTTGCCATAACTTCGGTGAGCCTTGAACATACGAATCAATACTTATTGATAGCCGTTATCTGTCACAGTGAAAAAAAAAAGTAATTCAGATTGTTGTTGCAAATCCAAAATCAATGAGAGTTTTCTACAATTTTGTGTTTTCAATAGTTTTACAAAGAATGTATACATATCTTAAAAGCTCTATATCAGCCCTTATAAGCAATTTATGAAATATGTATTCTGTAGTATTAATAAGTGTAGTCTTCTGTAGTATTTCTATAGTATTATTTAGTATTTATGTAGTATTATATAGTATTCTATAGTATTTCTGTAGTATTATGTAGTATTCTATAGTATTTCTGTAGTATTATGTAGTATTATGTAGTATTCTATAGTATTTCTGTAGTATTTCTATAGTATTATGTAGTATTTCTATAGTATTATGTAGTATTTCTATAATATTCTTTAGTATTTCTATAGTATTATGTAGTATTTCTATAGTATTCTTTAGTGTTTCTATAGTATTTATGTAGTATTTTGTAGTATTTCCGTAGTATTCTGCAGTTGCTGTAGTATTCGGTAGTATTTATAGCAGACTACAAAAAAAAAACATTATTTACTACTTTACTTGGATCAAAAGCGTATACAGAAGTACACAGAGATGGGTGGGGGCAGTCCTACCAAATGGCCTTTCGCAAAAGTAACGAAAATGAATAAACAAAAGGAAAGTTAATTAAAATATTTATGTTCATCTGCAGAAATGAAATCCTTCGGCTACTGCATTCGCTTTTCATCTGCATCAATAATTATATTCCAAATGCAGGCAAATTAATGCCTTCTTCAGCGGCAATTATCATTATCTGCCAAATATGTCATCAATTTAATTACATGCGAGCAAATGTCTGCACTTATATATTATATATTTGTATTACATTTTTGATTAACTTTGTCTTTGTAAATAATTAATCTAAATTCCATTATTAGCAAGGTACGTATTGAATGAATTGCTGTGCTTAGGGGAAAACGTCCAGAATTAAAACTTTAACATTCGTTATATATCAACATTTATTATACACTTACGACTTTGAATTCTCAGAAATTAAAATAATGTCACATAATTAGATGAATAATCGTTAATTTGGGTAGCGGTGAAACTAGAGATTTTAGCATAGATGTTATACGTTATTTACGAACTTCTTCGCAGACTTACTGAAAATACAACAATTATCGAAAAGTTTCATGTAACTTAACAACTTCAACACATTCCCATACAGGGTTTAAAGTCTTATCATCTTCTTGTCCAACCTAAGAATTATTTGCTAGTATAACTATTATATTTTTTTCCTATTTCATTCTTTAGGGAATAAAGTGCTTCATTTTTGCTCATTTTAATTTTTTCTAATTCACCATTCCATTCATTTAAAAAATAGCTTTATTTCCTATTCAATAAATTTCCTTAATTATTTCCACATCCGGGATTAAGTCCCAGTCCTTATTTGTCTTTCTCATTTTCATATGTTTCTTTTTTCTTCACCCATAAATTTTCTGTCGCGACATGCGTTAATTTTCATTTCTCTTGCAATTCTTTCATTGACTTTATTTCTCATTTTATTTTTTATCAGTTAATGATATTTCAGCTATATTGATATGTTCAGTGTTTTGCGTTCATTTCCATTGGCATTTTTATTCAAATGGCTGTCGTAAATCAAAAATTTACCTTTCTTTTTTCCGCTATAGTAACCACTTATATGTTTTAGAAACATATAAATGATTATCATAAGAGAATGAAATAATCATTTTCATATACGCTGCAGGAATATAAGTGATTAATACAAGTGGAAGGAAATAATTATTTATATGCATATAGCTTGGAAGTGTACATGGGCACCCATATGAATACTTCTAGGGTACGAGTTGAGAAAAATTATTACTTTCTTCTCAAGACTGTCAAACATTTTAGTGAATGTACAAGATACTAAAATGCTACAAAAATAA
Source organism: Dysdera silvatica (assembly GCA_006491805.2). NCBI lineage: Eukaryota > Metazoa > Arthropoda > Arachnida > Araneae > Dysderidae > Dysdera > Dysdera silvatica. The sequence goes on along the minus strand of QLNU02015003.1, from coordinate 51,344,604 downwards.
TTTATACTGCTTGGCAATTAGTAATGAGCTAAAAAGTATCTTACTTTAAAATGTGCTTGTAAAACTTTTGAAAGTAAATGCATAGCAGAATCGAGAAAATCTAATTTTTTGAACGGCTATGGGTTGCTCAGGTCCATTCTGCCCTCATATAGGCACCCACGTAAGTATATAATGCTTCCATAGTACTTATAAATGATCCCTTCCTTCATTTATATGTCTCTGAGGTCCATGAGAGTGTTTATTTTCGCACCTTAATCAATTATATGTTAATTTAGGGGATAAAAGTGATTATAATAAAGGAAAACAGCAATCACTCGTATGTCTCAGCAACATATAAATGATTACTGTAAGAGGAAAAAATCATTACTTACATACTTTTAAAATATAATTTAAGCCCTTCCTTTATTTCCATCGTTTACTAAGTATTGTTTACTAAGTATTGTTTACTAAGTATTGTTTACTAAGTATCGTTTACTAAGTATTGTTTACTTAAATACCACGTCCATTTAAAAGAATCCACTGGCATTCATAGTCAATGTTGAACCATTAACCTAACTTTTAAAATTTCCGTGAAAACGAATATAAACTAATTCATAGATGTGGTTGTCAGTCTCATGCAAAAATGGCCTGCAGTTTAACCAATGATCCAAGCCTCTTCCAACATATTCCACAGCAGAAATTTAACTGCAGAGGAGGCTGCAGAAAACAGTTCAATGCGCTAAAACACATCGGAAATTAAACCCAAACTTTCTGCGTGTCGCAATACTAATTTCTTTTTACATTCTTCATTTATTTCGGCTTAATAATTTACGAAGAAATTAATAATATATTTTACACATATAAAAGATCTAAACAAAAGATTGTGAGAGCTCAAATAATATTTCAAGCTCTGTACTTTAAAAAGAAAAGAAAAGAAAAGGGAGGGAGGAAGCTGTAATGGCGCAGTGGTTACACGTAGGCCTAGCATATCGTTAATCAGTATTTGACTTCCAACCGTGCCGAAGACAAAAGGAAAGAATGCTTTCAGATTAACTACTCATTGTAGTCCGGGGTTGGTTTCCTAAGTCTAAAATTGTTTGGATTCCATAGAAAAAAAGTAAGTCCACAGACCATTAGGGGCGCAATGGTAACACATTTAGCGATTCTGTCATTACCACGAATTCAACTTCGAATTGTATCGTACAACGCGTGCCGCTTTTCTACCCATCATAGTCCGAAATTTGCTTCCTTCGACAGAAGTGAGGATTTCTCGGAAAGCTGTAGGTACCCGCATAGCCAGTAGCGTACCAATTCAAAGCTCATAGGCCCAGATAGCAATGGTCATCCTTGGGACGTCCTTAGGACGATCTTTGCTATCTGGGAGCTGGTTCAGGTGGTTATGGAGGCTCAAGTTGCTTTAAAGAATATTATATAATGTAGCCTTAGAGAAAATAATGTGTTTTGATATCCAATGGGGGTCTTGATCACCTTGGGCCCTCCGTTTTCCTCGCCACTGATCATGGCATATCCTTTTCTATCCTTGAGCTTTAAAAACACAAAATTAAAACAGTATTTTTAGTAAAGTTTCATTTTTAATGACGTTGCCCATTTATTATACTATGATTTAGTCGCTGTATACCATTCCAACATTCCACTTCTCAAATTTGAAACCGCTTTAAACCTAAACTAACCTTATACTATATATATATACTCCCTCCGTCTGAAAATATGGTATACATTTTAAAAAAATTGTCCGAAAATATAGTATACGTTTGAATTTTCTTTCATCATAAAATGAAGTGTACATTTGACTTTTTTGTCCGAAAATATAGCATAGGCCTACATTGAAAAGTAATTTTTGCCCCTCAGTTACGCACTAAGTTTAGTCTCTTACTTAAATGTTTACTTCCTCCGTTAATCGTCACTGGCTTTTTAAATGCATACCATATTTTCGAACGAAGGGAGTATTATTTATATATTTAATAGGCCCGATGATGGAATGTATTCCTATCTGAAATGACAGATAAAATACTTGACCACACGCCCCTTGCAGAAATAACATTTCGCTATTGTTTAAGAGCCAGTTTAAGGCCTTGAATCTGTGCTTCGAACAAATTGTATTCCGTCCATCGATAGGGTTCAGGGCATTTTCCTTTTAATGGCCGTCCTCGCTGAAAGACGTTGTTTTCCCGATAGCGTGTTCTGATAAGCCCTTGTGCGATAAGAACAAGTAGTAGCGTGTTAGAATTCTGTTAACCGGAACGGAAGTCTCCAAGGGGACCAACGGGCCATTCAATAGGAGGGCGACGCGTGAAGGACAAAATACTCATTTACCTGACTGGCCATTGCCGGAACAAGGGCCTGGAAGGCTAGCTGACCTTCTACCATTAGTTCGATCTGCTTGACATTTCTAGTAATTGTAATGCAACGTTTCGGGACACGCGTGACACCTTTACTCAGTGGCGGCTTGTCCACAAGAGCTGCAGAACCCCCTGTAATTTATTTCAAGTATTATAGATTTATTTATTCATCTCTTTTGTACTATTTTCGCGTTTAGTTGTTCGAAAACTTTTAAGGCCGCTACCCTAATGGGAAATTAACTACTATCCTCAAGTCCTGTTAACGAAATAGACTGCCGTAAAAGTTCTATATTTTGGCGCGATAGTTTTATATCATACATGCTCAGAAGAATAACAGAAGAATAACGCTTAGCCGACGTCGTGATATATATATGTGTATGTGTAGTTCAGGTAGCCAGTGGAAATCGGTTATAACGACCTTCAAGGGACCGTGCAAATTCGGTCGTTATAAACGATATCTTTTTAAAATCATAGTAGCCTATAGTATAATACACTCTAGAGTTTTATAAATTATTTTGATAGTAAAAAGTATTAAACTATTTGGTTTCAAAATTAAATAAAAATATATTTAATTATAATGAATTTAATTTCCGTTTATATTACGGCCAGTAGTGGACAAAATTGTGGAAACCCTTTGAAAAAAGATTATTTTAGAGGTTTGATGGCTAATAACACCACTTTTTTTTGTACCAATACTATAAAATTATATATCATTAGAAAGGTAATTTAATAAAGATTGTAATGCAATAACATTTGTTCAATTATCTGTATTCTATCAAAAGTTATAGCCAAATAACCAGAAAAAAGAAGCACAGCTTGCTTACATTTATATGAAGTAGCTTTCCTTCATTTGAATGTGGCCAATGAGCATGAGTGTTTACAGAGCCAATCAGGTGTCATCTTGTTTTGGCAATGAGCCAATCATGTTTTCTCTTGTTTTGGCAATGAGCCAACAGGTTACAGGACATTTATCAGTGTGTTCTGTAATTGCTATCAAGTTGGTTGTTTTTTTTTTGTGCTCTTTGATTTAGTGTGCTTGTAAAACGTAATAAAATTAAAGAAATGGCGCAAAGAGTTGACTGGTCACCTAGGAAGCGATGTAAAATAGTAATATTAAGTGAACAAGGCTACAGTTATGAAGAAATTAGAAGAAATATTGGGGGAAACTTAACTAAAGGTGGCATTTCTAAATTTTTGAAGAAGTATAAGGAGACTCAGTCATTACAAAACCAGACTGGTAAAGGCAGAAAAAGGTGCACAACAGCAAGTGATGATAGAAGAATTAAAAGACAGTGCCTAGGTGACAGGAAAAAATCATCTCTGTGTATACAAGGTGAAATGGCGCAATGCAATGTGAAGTTAAGTGCAAGGACTGTTCGGCGCAGACTGCATGAATGTGGTCTAAATGCAAGAATTCCACGAAAAAAGCCATTTTTGTCTGTCAAACAGAGGTTGAAAAGATTAAACTGGGCTAAAACCCATGTTAACTGGACAACGGAACAATGGGACAGTGTAATTTGGAGTGATGAGACCAAAATCTCACTGTTTGGTAGTGATGGCGTAAAATACGTATGGAGAAGAATTGGAGAAGATTTCCATCCTGAGTGCATTACACCTACCGTGAAACACCCAGTTAGTGTTATGATTTGGGGTTGTATAACATCAAGAGGTGTGGGCAGAATTTGCGTGATCAATGGGAATATAAATGCCCAAAGATACATAAATGAAATACTTGAGCCCAAGCTGCAGCCTTCTGCATGTGATCTTTTCCAAGATAATGAAGCATTTATATTTCAACAGGATTCAGCTCCATGTCATGTTGCTCGTGTGTGCAAAAAATGGTTTCAAGATCATCATATTCAACTGCTGGAATGGCCTGGAAATAGCCCAGACCTTAACCCCATCGAAAATCTATGGAGCCGGCTAAAGAAGCTTGTTAGTCGGAAGCAACCCAGCAATAAAACACAATTAACAG
>QLNU02015003.1:51328252-51340190 GCA_006491805.2 Dysdera silvatica | reverse complement strand
GTTGTAGCTACACTAAATACATAGTACTTTCTTAGTTTTTTAAATTGAAAAAATTGTAGAAAATACGACTAAAGTATATAATGTAGAAAACAAATGTAATGAATAGTATTTATTATATTATACTAATGACTTCAGAACAGTGCCGGTTTAAGAGTTTTGTGGGCTCTACACTGAAAAAATAGAATAGGCCCCTAAAGAATATGACCCTCGTGATATTCAATTAATAAATCACTTTTTTAAGTTTATTATCTTTAATATTCAGGTTTAGCAGTAATAAAAATTTCTCAGACATTTGTAAATAAACAAAATTAGAATAACGTTTAAATTTTAATAACTAACCCACATTGTTCTGCTTTATGACTGTCAAGTCGCGTCGTTATATCCGATACGAATTTCCCTACTTAGAATCTACGTAGACTACAAAATCGCCGTCGTTATATACGATGTCGTTATATACGATGTCGCTATAACCGATATATTTAGTATGGAGTAGAATAGCAAACCAAACTTCTTGTAAAAATTCCGTCGTTATATGCGATTGGTCGTTATAATCGGCGTCGTTATAAACGATTTTCACTATATATATATATATATATATATAAGAAAATTATCTAACAATATTAGTGTACCCATACTATAAATATAAAACACAGTATGCCAAATCTATTTCAGGTAAGAATTAAATATTAACAAAAATATATTACTTAGCAATCAAATAATAATAATATATACTATATATTGGAACAATATTAGCACTAAATTAAAAAGGATATATGAGACTGTTTTTGTGAAAAGAATAGAATTAAATATTTTGGAAATTGTACTGTATGCACATGCAAACTTTCATCCGGATCCTTTTCTAAAACAATTTAGGTATATGTGCATGTGTGTGTAAAGAGAGAGAGAGAGAGAGAGAGAATTTTTTAAAAATAATAAACCCAAATTATGTCACTCAATTATTTGATGATTACTTCCTTCCTATAGGCGCCTATATGTGGGGCAGAGTGTAGCTCGATCCTAACCCTAGCCATTTAAAAATTTTATTTGCTCGAACCTGCTATGCATTTACTTTCAAAAGTTTTACAGTCACATTTTAAAATAAGGTACTTTTTAGCTCATTACTAATTGTCAAGCAGTATCAATTATTTTTGTAGCGTTTTGGTATCTTGTACATTCACTCAAATTCTCGATAGCTTTGAGAAGGAGGTAATAATTTTTCTCCGAGACCCCCCCACCCCCCAGAAGGACTCGTACGGACATCCATGCAACTTCTTGTTTAAAACACTGGAGAATCCAGCAAGGAACGGAGGGAGCGATCGCCCCTATCCCCTTTAAGGTTAAATAGGAAAAAAATAAAGTTGATGAAGAATATTTTATGTTATTTGTTATGACTGTAATAAACAAAAGTCTTACACCAAAGTCTTCAAGTCTTGAAAAAATGCAATCCAGACGTTTTTCCACGAATCCACGAGTACAAGTTATTAACCTTTTAAATTACTTTTTCAGTAAGGGTTACTTCAGCAGAACGTAGTTTTTTATCCTTGAAGCGCCGTCAAACTTGGCTTCGAACGCGGATGACAGAAGAGACTTTTAATACACACCCACAGAGACATTCATATTGATGTAAATAAAGTGATTGACAAATTTTCAAAGAAACCAAGATGGCTCGACTTTGCACTATTAACTTAAAGTTTTTTAAAAAGTTGCTTGTTATAAAAAAAGTAAAATAATTACAATGTTTTTATAGTTTAAATTTAAACTTGTTCTATTAATTACATTGTAAATTATCGTTTTGGTTATTGTATATGTCTCCTTTACTAGCTTATCCTTCTGTCATACTTGACTATAATCTACCCTAAACCATATAGTTTAATTAAAGAAAAGCCCAGCTTTAATTCATTGTCGTAAATTAAATATTTTGGTGAGTATAAAGCAGGGTTGTCCAACCTTTTTGGGTAGCGGGCCACTTAAAGAATTTTCACGGATCCCGTGGGCCAGCGGTTTCTTAAAAAAAAAAGGAAAAAACTCACTTACACTTAACAACCTCCCCTTAGAGTTTTTTCCAGTTATTTGTTTGTGTACTTTCGATATATAAAGGCTCACCTCTCCTGTCCCCAAAATTTTTCCTTATTTCTGAAAAAAAATATCTAAACTTTTTGTTTGGGAATTTTTTTTTATTTCAAACAGTTGTAGACAGGCCAGATTAACATTGTTTGCGGACCGGATTGTGACATGACATGTTGGACAATCCTGGTATAAAGGAAGGCTAGTAATATAAAAACATTTACCTAAACTATTTAACAGTCCAAAACTAAAAATTTTCCCGTGTGTAAGCCCCCCGAAACCGCCCTCCATAATAACATCCTGGATCCGCCCTTGGTTTAAAACAAGATTCTTAAGAGAGAGAGAGAAGCGAAAATAAAAAAAAAATCCCACTGGTGCGAACTGGCACTAGTAAATGTCCCGGCCCGCACCAAGAATAAATTTGTCGATCGGATGAATTCTCACAGGAACGTGCACCACTGCGAAATTGACGATAGATGGACGCAGAGTAACCTAAAGCTGACATGTAGAAAACGACGGAAGAAATAAACGACAAACTGTCTCATTCCGTCTTGCCAATGTTATTCGTAGGTGTGAACAAAAAGACGTGACATGCATAAACAGGGGAAAAAGGTTCGCACAACCAACGACGTTTCACGATCTAAAGCCCTCAGTGCACGTCTTCGCGTAAAGCTGGGTATAACAAGAACAGTGCCCAATAGCTTTAGTCGAACGTCTGTCGTTACATTTCAAAAAAGGAACTTAGATATCCGCTGGGATTCCTTCAATTTGGGAGCAATCCCTGACAGGGCAAGTTGCCTGTTATCCAAAATTAAACATCTTGTTAGATCTTTGAACTGCAACAGCAGTAATAAATTTCTTACAACCACAGTAACAATTTTTTTTTACTTATTTTTACGAATTATATTACATTTCTGAACGCAGGCAGGTTTATTTTATGCCACAAGGTGCATTTAAAAGTATGTTCTTCTTAACTTTATTTTTAAACAGACGTAATAGGATTAAAAAATGGCATAAATAATGCGTCGTAGAATTATTATATATTATATGAAATCTCCGGAATATGAGTTTCCATATTTCAGGTTCATTATAAAACGTGTCCAATTTCACTTAGTAATAGAATATATATTCTCGGAGAGAAAGAAATTGTAAAAAAAATAGAGTAAAATTTACCAAAAAACTTCACATTTAACCTACAAGGCTTTATGTGATTAATTATTACGATTCAGGCTCTTTTTTCAAGCAAAAATACAAATTTATTGCAAACCGTAATAAATATTATACTATGATAAAATATTTGAGCATGGAATGTAAAATTTTAATGTCAGAATTAAATACAATAATATCAAGACTACGAAAGGCGACCCCTTAAATAAAGAAAAGAAAGAAAGAAAAATGAAAGAGTAAACAGTTTACGAATTTTGGGTCCTTCCGTGTCTTAGAATTACGAATAATCGGTCGTATATTCTGTATACAATTTACTTAATTTTACTAACATTTTAAATATTCATTTCCTTTCCATCGAAATATTTTAAAATTCCCCAATTTAAACTGCTTCTTTACTAAGCCAGCTTTAATGCGGTAGTGCGATAGGTAAAACAAATATCATATTTTATTATACATAAGTACATATATATAAATTGTTCCTACCTAGGTATTTGCAGCTGAATTTGTATTCAAATGAAACAGAATGAGAGAATAATTTGAGAAAAATTAAAAAGAAAGAACCGTAATAATTGCACAAGATGAAATCAGTGAAGAGAACTAAAAAGAAGGAACCATAATAATTGAACAAGATGAAAACAATGAAGAGAACTAATAAAGAAGGAACGATAGGAATTGAACTAGATAAAACTATGAAAGGAACTAATAAAGAAGGAACCGTAGGAATTGAACAAGATGAAAACAATGAAAAGAACTGATGAAGACGTAAGCATAGGAATTGAACAAGATGAGGACAATGAAAAGAACTAATAAAGAATGAATCGTAGGAATTAAAAAAGATGAAAACATTGAAAAGAGGTAATAAATAATATTTTATTATTATAATAAAATTTTAATTAATCATTAAGAAACAAATTTGTTTTATGCAGTTAAGAGATCGGTACCTCTCTCTCTCCCTACAACCCAATATCGCGTGCTTTATATATTTTATTTCTCTGTTGCTTTTAAAAAAACGTTCAGTTTTAAAACTTACTCAATATAAATATCCATCATCACTTTGCATGGTAGTCATGAAAGTATGAGAGTCATCATGTACATGATTTTACCAAGTCATGTGTATCCTCATATTATTTAATCTCGATGTTAAATCATAGCAACTAATATATAACATTCTTTTTATTGAACTCCAATGCAGACATGATAGGAGTCTTTGATTCCACTGCAATTGCCTCTGAATTCATAAGACGCCATCAAGTGCCGTCTATTCTAGCGCCGCGAGGCCATCAAGAAAAAGCCTGGACGGGAATGCTGATGGCGGATTCAGTCTGGCCTTTATTTGTTACCATCCACCACTATCTGTCGATTTAGGTCTTGGGGGAAGATCTCAATCGGGCACGGCCATCATCGCAACGGCCCAAATCAGACAGATCTTGCCTACGCAGAGGCATTAATGGGAAATTGGGGAAAGATATTGCTTCGCAAACTTACTTTGATCGATGTCACGATCAATCCGTCCAGAACGAAGTTTGTCGATGGTTCTGTATCTCGGAAAGAGTTGATGGGTTCGCTGCCTGAGATAGAAGAGTCACTATGACCCGCGCTCGTTAATAACGGGCCAACAAAGACACCTCTAGGCTGAGTTTCTGCTAACGGTTCTCCACTATGTGCATCTTCTTAATGCATTGCAGTACCGACTCGTTGTCTCCGAAATTATTTGAATTTCTGTTAGCGAATATCTGTCTTAAACACGTACCCCAAGGAATTCTAGAAAATTTGTTTCTACATACCAGAGTGCAAAGAAATGTAAACTCAATTCCGACTACAAAGGAAACTATAGCAGAAACAGCGTGTGTAGGAATAAGATTATGAAAAAATATGTAAAAAAATATTTATTATATAAACAACTGAAAATTTATAAAATTGAAGTACATCCTTGTGATCCTTGTAATTTCAGGCTCAAAGGGGACGTTGATTTTTTTATCCTGAAAATGGAAATCTTACAAAGAAAAATATAATTACTTAATAATTTCTATATAGATATAATATTATATATGTACATAATAAAGATGTTTACGTAATTACCGTAACTAAATTAATTAAGCGGAATCAAGTTTATAAAAAATTACATTTTAATAATTAATAAAATAAACACTCAGCTTTGCGACCTAACAGATATGAAGTGTATTAGTCAAATAATAGCAAATGTCGAATAATCTGACTATTTTTTTTTATCATAAGTCAATGGGAAGTTTATAACTTCATCACGAAACGAAAACTCTTATGTTAAAGTTAGTTACCTTGTAAATATAGTAGGACCTCTGCATACTGAAATCGAAAGTCCCAAAAAAGATTTTAATATATGGAAACTTTTTCTATATACTGTACTATGAATCACAAGATTCACTTTGAAATATAGAGCATTTCAATGTACGGAATTTCGAGATATGGAGGTAAAATTGCGTTTGGTAAATTTTTAAAAATGTATGAGTCCTTTTTTTAATCATTAGATTAGAGACGTAGAATTGTTACAAAACAATAATTTTCCGCGGATTTTAACGGATTTATTAATGTTTCTGCATGTTTTTCCTTCTTCATTTCTTTTCCTGCAAGTTTTTTGCCAAATGCTGGCCTGCTTACATTATTCGGTTTCTTCTTTGTTGAATGTTCTGTAGTCAACTTAATTTTCTTAGTTTTAATTGTCTGCAATACAGGGTTTCACCTCAAACTTTTCAGTTTTATGTGTTTGTTATCTTCTCCCCAAAAGTGTGTTTATTATTGTACGGAAACGGTCATTTGTGAGGACTTAGATTTAGTTTGTTGTTAAATTACTTTCCATATTTTTCTGAGGACTTAAATTTAGTTTTTTGTTAATTTACTTTCCGTATTTTAATATGGATGAAACAGTAGCCTACTAATTTTACGTCACTTCCAAAAATGTTAGTTTGAGTTTTCTTGATAATTGTTTCACGTTAAAAGTATTTCAACCATGCGAAGATGCCTTAAAAATTTCGTTTTCATTTTCAAATTCGATATAGTTATTTTTTGGATAAGCTGAGGCTTCAACGTGTTCTATGTAAAAACTTCGTTTGTATTATAATGTTATTAAGAAGTTCGCCTTCATCAGCTTTAACAGCAAGCCTAGAAATTAGCGCTTCACTGTAATAAGGCTAATCCCTTTTCCAAAGGGTCAGCCTATATTTCAAGTACAGGATTGCCAATCATTGTGGAGGAAAAAAATTCTGATTTTCGTAGGGTACTTTTTTTCCTGACTTTTCGGACAAAATTCCCTAACAGAGGCAAAGCAAAGCTTCGAATTCAATTTCAGTTTCGGAGAAAAGAGGGGCATATTCACGTGAAATTTAACTATTCAGAATAAGTTAGGGATATTTTTCCTGACTTTTCCGGTTTTGACAAAAAAATTTCGTTTTTCCCCGATTTTTAGAGACGATTTCAAATTCCCTGACATTTCCAGGTTCTCCAATGTTGGAACCCTGCAAGTATGCGTTATTAAATACCGACTTCAACTTTGCCAGCGAAAAAGCGTGAAAAAGTCAGTATAGGAGCGTATCTTCAATACGCAACGAACATAACTCATCAATCATTTACATTTAAAATTAAAAAAAAAGCTTTATATTATATTCATAAATAATTATTACATGCATAATATAATATTATTATAATATTATATATTATAATAATATATATAAATATAATTATAGTGATATATATTAACTTTATACTATATGAATAAGTGGTGTAATCTAGGCAAAATCTCGGGGCCCTTCACAATAATTTTGGGACCCCTTTACGAAAAATTCAATTTGTATATGCATATATGAAAAATAAAACAATATATATATATATTATAATATAAGGCTAGAGGGTGTGTTTGCAATATTTTAAAACGATTTCCAATAGAGAATCAAAATGAAAATATTTTGTAAAAAATGGATCTGACAACACGTTATTATTCAAATTAAGATTATCGTCTGCTACTTTCAAATTCATTTTTCATTCAAAATGGCGCCTGTAAACAAGCTGTGGATCGAAGAATACGTTTTTGCGCTTTCCGAAGAGAAATATTCTTATTCCACTATTAAAAAACGTGTGAAACGCATGGTATAAAGATTTCTAAGTGCAAAATAAGCAACATTATTAATAGAAAAGGGAAAGACCGTCAATCAGAACTTCTACATAAAAAGAGGACTCCAAATGAATACCCGAACAAGATACATACTGTTGCAAATATTTCTAAAGTGAGATCACTGGTAACAAGAGAAAATCCACCGACGCAGAAATCAATTGCAAACTCTTTAAAAGCTTCTGTAGCATCAGTAAATAAAATAATAAACCAAGATTTATAACTTAAAAAAGCTAAAAAGCATAATGTCCACCGTCTTTTTCCGAGGCATGCATGCCTACAACATGTATTGCCTACATGTATTGCCTACAAGCATGTATTGCAAAGCAAGACATGTTGCAGAATCCTGTATGAAAATTACTTAGCAGGAGATAAATGGAAATACGTTGTTACCCTTGATGAAGCATGGGTTTACCTAAATGATTGTAACAAAAAAAGGTCCATTTACTATCGCAAGCGCGGAGAAAAAAATGTCCAAACTTGGTTCCGAGAATGCAAAGAAAGCTTCAGTAAAGGCTTTATGATTGTCGCAGGTTTCTCTTACAATGGGAAATTAAAAATAAAAAAGTGGAAAACAACGTTAAAATCAACTCATCATATTATCAGGAGAATTTTTTGCATCCAATATTTACAGAAGAAATTCCATTTCTTTATTCCAACAATTTTCAGAGTATAAAACTGCATCAAGACAAAGCCAGCAGTCATACCTCGAAAACTACCACTGCATTCCTTGAAAAAATGAAAATTGATACAGATATTGCATATATACTTTTTCAACATATTCCTGAGAAGTCCCCTGTTGTTTCTCCTATGAACTATTGTGCCTTTGGTCCGCTGAAAAGAGCTCTCTCTAAGCGCAAACCTACTACCATTGATGGACTTTGGAAAGTTGTGGAACAGGAATGGCAAGCAATACCTCTGGAAATGGCAAGCAATACCTCTGGAAATGTTGCAAAAAGCCCTTCTATCATGGAAAGCATGATGCAGACTTATAGTTCAAAAACAAGGTTATCAGATGGAATATTTAAAAAAATAATCTTTACATTTTAAACATTAAGAAAATGGCTTCGAAATCATTCTAAAAATGGGTAAACGCCCTCTGTATAATAGTTTTGTATCTTCTATAAGAACTTAACCGGCGACCCATTCCAATACAGCCGAACTCGATTGACACAAGACGGTAAGAATATGAAAAATTTCTTGTATTAGCCGTTATTTGTAAAACCCGTGAAAGGAATACAAATTTTAACCTACAAACACGTAATAAAATAATTACCAGAATTGACTTGGATAATTTTCTTAGTGCAAGATTTACTTTATATCATTTAATAAACATAGAATTTTCAACCTTACCTATATGGGGTCTATTTTTATTACACTGTAAATAAATACACATATGGTCTCATTTCGCTTAATTTCACCTCAATAGTTATTGAAAAAATCAGTAAGTTTTTATCCTTTGCTTGGCATATTCATTTGTGCATCATGTATATCCCGACATTTTCTTTTCCTTCATTTGTCGGAAAAGACAAAAAAAATGGCATGGAAAAAGGGAAAAATCGCATTAAAGTTGGACAGATATTTTTCTCGTATTTGTCGAGATTCTGCTTTTGTGTTCGTAAAAAGCGTGAAATTCTTAATATAGTTAAATAGTGAACTAAACTTAACCTGCAGATTGCTCGTATTGGCCATGCTCGTATTAAGTTCGACTGTATTTTAAACAGAACACATGTCTATTAGTCACTGTTTCATAAAACAGGGTTCTAACACAAAGCGTATACTGTAAATTCAAAACTCGTCCAGATTTTATAATTTTTTGATGTTGAGTTCAGTTTTAAAGGCAATGAAAACAGCTAAAGTAAATACATGTAATGAGTTTGCCACAGTTGGAAACCGTTCATTTTATTTTATATTTTACCTAAAGATTAAGAAAAATATCCTTATTAACTAAAAAATATTATTTTTTTACTTATAAATTTTATGGAAAATAAAAGAAGATAAAGGGGGCCCGCACCTTGCGGGAGTTATCAGCACGCCACTGATTTATTCTACCTGGATGTTTCTTTTTAAACTCATGTTTTACTACTAGAAACGTTTCTTTAAACTTAACGTTCCATTACCAGAGACGTTTCCCCTAACCCATGTGCTTGATTTATTTTTACCGTTCATTTCATTATACCTGTAACCGCCGTTTGTAACACGTATTTGTTATTACACATTGTGTGTATATCGTTGACCATTCTGACGAAAATAGCCCAGGGCTATTGAAACAGCTGTAAATGATTAAACTTAATTCAACTGTGTTAATTTGTTGCCTTCTCGATTATTATATTTTTACGCATAGTATAGTCATAGATTTTGCCTTCATTCCCCTCCTACGTCTTTTTTTCCCGCGGAATGGGACATTAGCGAAGAACTGGTAATATACGGCAACAGCAGATTGTTTGTTTGTTTGTTTGGCTTTTTTATGGCGCAAGAGCATCTGGGCTATACTGCGCCAGTAACAACAGATTGAATTACGATTAAAGATATAACATGAGACAACATTTAAATGTTGGCACGGCAATGGCGCAGTGGTAAAGGGTTCATCCCACGTGCCGATAATCTGGGTTCGACACTCACCGGTGAGAAGAACAGAGCATGCTTACCAAATAACTGAAGAGAGTTTTGTTCCCTAGGTCTTAAAAAGAGTTCGTGTTATTCCTGGTAAAAATGTAGGTCCACTAACTTACGGTGGTACAGTGGTAACCCATTCATCTGTCGTTAGATAACCCGATTTCGACTACCAGTGGTATCATAGATCGCACGCCATTTTTCTGCCCAGTGTAGTCCCGGAGTTTAAATTTCTTGGCATCAGAAGTTTTTATTCCTCAGAAAACTGTAGATCACAATGCAGCATGACGCTTGCTGTCCTTGTGTCGTAAAGACACAATTTTTTTTAATGTTATAAGCGTCCTTGCAGTTATTATCGCCGCCTTCCAGAAGTTCTCGAACTGTCCTGGATTCAACTTCAAATGAACTTATTTGTTTATGAATTTATATTAGTCTTGACATCACGTAAATCTTTGGGTCCTATCTTACTTATCCCATAACGCAGTCTTGGGATGTCCCAGAATGTAAGTACTCACACAAAATTGACAGTAGTACAAACATTTTAACCAAGATTAAATGAGCTGCGATATGCAGCGTAAGGCAAATTGCTGATCATCTAATGTGGAGCATGTAATCCTTTGCCAAATGATATGTAAAATGTAATACATTGCTAAATACTGTGGCATTAATCCATTGCCAGTAACACGTGGCATTTGATACATTGCCAGATAATACGTGGCATTTAATCCATTGCTACATAGTATGTAGCATTGGACAGCTAGAGCCACAAACAGGGAGGTCCTGAAACGTATCAACCCATGGATAGCAGCGAAAGTCTCGATTACCCGACTACGACTGACCTTTTGTCATCATGTCATGACTACAGACTCACAATAAAAATCTCTGATGCTGGGAATAGTCTCTGGATTCAGAAGGAGAGACCGGCAAATAACATGTTGGTTTGACACTATCCGAGTTGACACAAAATTGAATATTGTACAATTGAAGGAGAAAGTTCTGGATAGAAACGCATGGAGGAAGTTGGCCAGTTGTGAAGTCGCCAAGGGTCGAATACAAATGAATGGATAACGATAACATAACGAAAATGTAGCATTTAATCCATTGCCAAATAAGGTGGCATTTAATCCATTGCCAATTAATGAAATTAAAGGGGGGAAAGCAAACATTTCAAAAGCTCTTCTTTTCGAGTAAATTGTTCTTTGTATTTTCCGAATACCATGCTTAATAACCTGAAAACTTCACAGAGATGAAGCATAATCATAAAAAGTATCCTTTGTTGTAAGAATAATTAAAAATCCAAACTTTTCGTAATTACCATCCGTAATTACGAAACTATCAGCCAATATAAACAGGAAATGCATTTCTAATGAAAAATCAATTTGGAAAAACCTTTTTTCCTAATTTACAATGTAATTAACCTATTTTCAATAAGCTGTTTATTGCTTACTTAAGCAGACGCTCAACCCATTTACATCTTTGTAAATTATAGTAAACCCCCTAATTAATGATTGTCTTATACGTCACGGTGGCGATCTTATTAACGTTGGTGCTAATTGATATTACTGTAGTCTAGTACACGTACACTGCATATGAAAAAAAAGTACATGAATTTTGGAACTTTAAGACTTCTTTCACAACGGCGGATTTTGTATCTTCACAGCAAATATGTTTTGCTAGAAGAGAGGGGAACTATAATTGTTCCTAATAATTTCGCTGTTTCTCAATTTTTCAGTGAGCCTTGAATTTCACTGACAATGAGAATTTTCTGAATTTCATTCAAACAGAAGGTGTTGCTGAATACTCTACAACAGAAAATAGTCATTTTATCCATAGTAAAATGTATCAATTTTAGCAAAAACGTGTACAGTTGGAAAGAACTGCTCGCTGCGGTTTGAATTATTTGTTGTGTGTAACTTGTCGAACAGATCAATGAGCGGTATGGCGAGTTAAACAACA
>QLNU02015003.1:51294079-51318930 GCA_006491805.2 Dysdera silvatica | reverse complement strand
TTCCCATTCTTATGAGACAGACCCAAAGTTGTACTCAAATGCAAATCGTAGATTGCCCTGAGTTATATGAGTAAGAGATTTCTACGATTTGCGTTTGAATGTAACCTTATCTCCGATTCCTATGCCAGAAGTCGCGTTGGGCTTAACTTAAACCGTACATTGCCCTAAATCATAAGAGTAAGAGACATCTACGATTTGCGTTTAAGTTCAACCTTACCTCCGATCCCTATGAGTCAAAGGGAAGAGTATACTTGAACTCACGTCAGACCTTATCTCTGCGATTCCTTGAAAACGTCATCCTAAAGTTAAGTGTTATCAAACTCATTAAATTATAAGTAAAACTAAATATAGGAGATGTAAAGGGTAACATAAAAGTAAGAAAAATTATAAGTACAGGATAAAAACGCAGCTTTACCACAATGTTTAAAAGATTTTGTTTTGTACCACACTTCTATCTATGTAAGCTGTAACAGAAGATTCAAAATCTACAAATAAATTAAGCCCTTTTTAATTTAATTATAATTTTACATTAATTAATAACATAACTTAATTTCATTTATAATTATATTTTAAATAATAACAAATAAATTTAAACGGAAGAGAGGAGAGAAACGATATTTATATTTAAACATAGCCCACTGATACCTATACTAATCCTATAATTTAAGTATATTATATTTTAGGAAGAACATACATAAATCAATTGTGTTTCAACATTCGAATTCAAAACCAAAATAATATCGTAGAAACCTAATTAAATGTGATGAATTCGTTCGTATAAAACACAAGTTGTAGTAGAAAGAGTCCTTTAAACAGCAATATTGGTATTTAAGCTATCAATTACACTGATTGTAAAATGCACGAACTCACCCTCCTACACACAAAATAAAAAAAAATTTTAAAACAACATTTTCCTTCCAAATGTGCGAGTTATTCCTTATCGCTGGAATTTTATTCCTTATCGCGTTCAAATCAGTATATTAGTTTGATACACAATATCACTAAAAGTTTTCGAGCATCGCACTAAACTTCCATGCATGCAATTCGCCGACGCGCGTGAACTTGCCCATTGACTTGCGGAGTTAAAAATGCAAAACATGGATCCTCGTTAAAGATAGCATTGCATATTTGACGCCAAGATGGCGCGCGGAAAGGACGCTATAGATTTTCAACGGTGATCAGTTGATGAGTGCCATAAAAGTAGCGTTTCAGCATATGGCATTACCACCATCCAGACGTGCACTAACCAACCATGAGTGATGGGAGTAAAGATGGGAAATGAATGACGATGTCACTATAACAAGAAAAGATTTTGGGAGGTCGCGAAAACTAAATGGTTATAAAAGGACATTCGTAGTTAGGAATGTTCGGAAATTTTGCTCATCCTTTTCAATCAGCTTAGCTGCTGAAGTAGGCGTGTGACTTTCCTAAACCATGCTTTACTCCCGTTCCCCACAAGCGGCAAATAAACTATTCCAATGTATATATATTTAGAAGACCCACAAGCATGTGGCATCTTAGAGGTCAGAGGAGAACTTACATACTCCTTTGACGGCAACGAACCGAACACGTCACCTATTTCGCCAGGTATCATTAACTGTTGCGACAAGTAGCATACATTTTTAACGTCTATTAATCTTAACAATTTTCAGCCATTTGTCAACTGTGCAACTATTGACGATTTCGTTAAATCAATAAACAATTTGCTGCGTTTAGAATAACGTGCAAACTTCATTAACCATCGACTATAGCCTGCAGCAACTCCATTATGTGGAATCAGCCACGCGTTTACTAAATCATTTAATTCATCGCATACACGTCAGAAACAAATCGCGTACTACAGTAACGCAGAGGCGAATCTAGAAGATAATTTGGGGGATGTAAAATACAATAGGGCCCAATTATAACGAGCCCTCATTTAACGAATTTCCGGATATAGCATGGAGATATGGATTTTGGTTGGTATAATGATTAAGCGCAATACAATTTAACCGCTTTTAGCGAACAAATCTTTTTTGGACTCTGGGTTTGAACAAGAAATTAAAAAAAATATAATAGAAAATCAAACTTTTTGTAAAAATTCCGTCGTTATATGCGGTTGGTCGTTTTAAGCGGCGCTCGTTATAACCGATTTCCACCGCATTTTTATGGATTTGGGAAGGGAAATTCCCCTATCCCCCCCCCGTAGATCCGCCACGGCACTAACGTCACCAACAAATAGCCTATTCAAGCTAAACGATTGGACTACTTTTAAGTATCATACCTTCTACTGAAAGTTACAAAGATTATTAAGGAACAGATTACTACGGAACGTTACAAAGATTGGTTATCATTTTAAAAAGCTGCACACAAATCAAAGATCACTGACATGAATTGGAAACGACGATTGGTTTCGTGTCCTGCTTGTTATTCCTGGATTATATGATTGATTATTAGGGATTTAGAATGACCATTCTTGTTATTCATTGTTGTTCTCCGATGGACGTACCTTAGTGCAACTATAACATAGAAATGCGGTTTATAAAAAAAATACTTTACTCCGACTGTGACGTATTAAGCTGTTTCTATCAACGTATATGGTTCATTTGCTTGGACAAAACTTGTTGCTGTACGAGGAAACTTGGAACCTGATCCACAAATGGCATTTTGTGGACACACAATTCCAACTTCACCACATTGTGACAGTATTATAGAACTGATAATATGATTCTCTTCATCATGACAGGACAGAGCTTCTTAGAAAGTAGGATATGTGCAAGAATGATTTGTTGAGATTGTGGCCAACATATTGTTGGATAGGCATACTCAGATTCTAAATTGAAGCCCGACTAAGCACCTTTGAGATCAACTGGCCCTTATTTATATTTTAAGAACTAATACTTATTAACATTTTAAGAACTGGTCCTTATTAATATTTTAAGAACTTGTCCTTATTAATAATTTAAGGACTGGTCCTTATCAATAATTTAAAAACTGGTCCTTATAAATAATTTAATATTAACTGGTCCTAAGTTACGACTTCGATGACAGTGGTCTTCTCCAAGATCATCTCTGCCAATCACTCTTTAGAAAAAGTGCAAGGACTTTCCCATCTGAATCTACCGAAATTTGTTTAAAAATATACATAGAAGGATAGCTAGGGCAACTAAATCCAAATGTAGCTTTATTAATTATTAATGCGCAAAATATAAGGACTTTTCCGTTTTTTTAAAGAGAACTTGTCAAGTAACTTTTGATAATTCAATATTTTTATAGTAAACATGGGTATAAAAAATTCCAGCAGGTCTATTGAACCTATAACATCTTTATATATTACTGTACATAATCCTTATAGTCACCATAATAGACCTGTATGTGTGATTGAATAGAGTGATCGTAAAAACTAAGTAATTTAAAAGGCTATTCATAATAAAATGACTTGAATAAAGTTTCTATTTTTCTCCTGGAAGTTCAAGTTTCTTACATTACAATTCAAAAAAACTGCTCCTATTATTTAGCTGCTTATTTTTCTTTTCTTCTACTAAGCAGTGTATATATATTTAACGAACCATAATATACACACAATTTTATTCCTCATAGGGAAGAATGTATTTTATTATATTCAGATAGAATAAAATGAATATTTTATGAAACCATATAAAATCGTATTGTATCAAGATAATATATAGCCATTATATTAAAATATTAAAAACACGGAGATATTTACACAAGTTATTTTCGTATGCCTCTATTTAGATGGTCACCAATTAAACAGTGTTTCCTTATTTGTGTTATTTTAAGAATTCATGTCCTTCATTAGCATTACTAATAAACACTAAGGAAAAACAAGAAATCGCACGAATAAAAATATATCTCTGTCGTTTTCTTTTCACTGCACTTTTATTTTTTATCTTTCAACTAAAATATGTAAATAAAACACGAAAACTTGCTTATGTTTCTAGGTAACAATGAAGGAATATTTATTGGTTTCCGAGAAGAAATTCCAACATAATTATATTTTTCTCGAAACAAGAATTTTCTAAAAGAAATTTGAAAACGAGCTAAATCCTCAAAAAGACGATGTTGACTTGCTAGATATTTATGAAAGAAAATAATGTATCTAGATTTTCAAAGGAAAGGAGTCTATCGAAACTACTTTGTTTATGCGAAAAGATGAATTATAATTTTCATTGCACCCGTATATACATCAACCGCATGTATAGCTGAAATGTGCTAAATAACTAAAATAATTTACAACTATTTAAATATTGTTATATATATATATATTCTTATCCTTTGGCTTTTTACCAGGAATCGTTAAAAACGAAAAATTATAGAAAGACATTTTTAGTCTCTTCTATATTAATTAATTTTTATAAGTTTTCTGATAGCTTCTGTTTACAATACAATACAAATTTTATTTCCATGCTCAAATTACATTTCAGTGCACGGAGGAAGCATAGCAAAACAAAAACAAGTATTATTATTCTAGTTCCCGTTATGGCCAGTATGACCATTATATTTTTGTTTTTCTACTAAGTAAATTCTTAATTTCCTTTTAAACTCTTTCTCTTAAACGATTTTTTATATGGTCTGGTAATTTAATCCATTTATCAATTCCATAATAATTTATATATTTTCCCCACATTTGTTCTTATTTTTTCCGTTTTTAAAGTGTTACCTGATCTTGTATTTCTTGTATTTGAATTTTTCTAGGTATTTATAGTTTCATATTTACCTGTTGTAATTCCTAAATATATCATTATAAATATTTTGTATGTGTTTACTTCTATATTCATTATATTATTTTCTATTTTTATTTGTTTTATAATTTCTGTTAGTTTTATATCCTATTCTTTTTAATAATCTATCAATTATTGATTGTAATTTTTTTAGATTAACCTTGTTTACCCTACTCCACACACTATTTCCATAAATTATGTGACTATGTATCAATAAATAGTATAGCGTTATTTTACAGTGGTAAGGTATTAAGTCATTTAACCTTGTAATTATACCTGCATTTTTTCTTATTTTTTTTTACAAATTTCCTTTATGTGTTCGTTCCAGGTTAAGTGCTCGTTTATTTCAATTCCTAGAAACTTAATAAAATTATAGGTAGAATAAATTAAATAATCTAATTTCAATGTTTCCTCAATATCGATTTTTTTTGTTTATATTATGAAGTATATTTATTTTTGTCAGTATTTAAAATTAGACCATTTTCCTTAAACCATTTTCCCAAATTTAGTAATTTATTTCCTGCCTTTTCATACAAATCCTGTCGTGTTTGTTCTCCAAAAATCAATCCAATATCATCAGCCAATAGATTTATGTCACTATCTAACTTTACTATATCGTTTATATATAGAATGAATAAGAGTGGGCCAAGTATTAACCCCTGAGGGACCCCATAATTATTTTGTAGTTCTTATGAATAGCTAGTTCCAATTTTTCAATTTATTTTCTACCTTTTAAATAACTTTATATTAATTTGTATATATTTCCACGGATAATATATTCTTCTAGTTTATTGAGGAGTATCCCTCTAACTAAGACATCAAAGGCCTTACTCAGATCAAAATATAATCCCATTACAAATTCTTTATTTTCAATTTTTTTCCTGTATTTTATTTATAATTTTTATCAGTATATCTTCTGTAGTTTTACCTTTTCTAAATCCATGTTGATTTTTGTTAAAAATTTTATTCTTTTCTATAAAGTTTATTAGTTCATTATATAATAGTTTTTCAAATACTTTTGAAAAGATTGGTAAGATCGATATTGGTCTGTAGATATTTTTATCTGTTTTTTTCCCCTTCTTGCATATAGGTATAATCTTTGCTATTTTCATTTCCTTTGGTATATTGCTTGTTTTAATTATAGATTGATATATTTCGAATAGTGGTTTTATCAGTTCGTTAGCACACTTTTTTATTATTTTAGGTTTAAGTCCTGCATATCCTTCAGATTTGTTTTCTTTTATTTTTTCTAATTCTTTTTTTTACTTCATTTTGAGCGAAAGTTCCTAAGTATATACTATTAACTACGGGCTGTGGTAAATTACTATATTAGTTTCGTCCTGTATCTCATTTATAATATTTTTTGCTAAGTTTATGAAAAAATCATTTAGTGCATCTGCAACCTCTGTTTCATCCTCTTACCTCTGCCATGTTTATTTGTGAAGTAATTTTGTTATTTGAATTGTTGTTTTCCTTTCCCAACAATTTATTAATGCTTTTCCATTGCGATTCAGTATCCTTATTTAACAGATTATCATTAAAGTAAGCTACTTTGTTGTTCAATATTATTTTATTTAATGTGTTTCTTTTTTTTTATAAATAATTTCCAGTTTGATTTTGTGCTTTTTTTCATAAATTTTTTATTTGCGTTATTTTTTTATTCATCCACTTTTTTACAATTTTATCAAACCACGACTTTTTTTTTTTTTTATTATTCTTTTTTCTTCTTTGAAACAGATGTTGTAATGAGTTTTTATAATTTTTATAAATGTACCATATATTTTTTCCACATCAGTGTTGAGACCCTCCAAGACTTTCCAATCTGTGTTCTGTAGCATTGTTTTAAATTTGTCCATATTTTTCTTAGAGTGATTTCTAATTTTTCTTGCAGTTCGTTTAACTTTATTGTTGCTTGTTAATCTTATTAATATTGGCTTATGATCACTTACATGTATCTCCAATATAGTTAGGTCCATTGGTATATTTGTAAAACGTAAGTGAATAGTACTGCTTGAATTTAATACTATTCTTGTGGGTTCTAACACTTGGTTTTCATACCCCATGGATTCCAGTAAATCAAATAGCTTATCCTTATCTCGACTTTCATTACCTATATTAATATTAAATTCATCAACTATCATTAATTTTTTTTATTTATGTTTTTAATGTAATTTATTTTGTTCTCTAGTATACTTAAGAAGAAGTTTATGTCTCCTGAGGGTGGTCTATATAGTGACATGATTATATTACCATCTGTTTCTGCCCTCATTATTTAAATATTTTCCCCCAAATATTCTACTGCATCTAGAAATTTTATAGTAATATTTATTTTAGAGTACATAGTAATACCTCCCCCTCTTCGAGTTTTCCTATATATAGCATTTTCGTTATATCTATTTAGACTTGTTTCACAATCATCTTTTTTCCAGGTCTCCGTAATTATGACGATTTCAGGATCCTGTTGTTGTTCGACGATATTTTCAATTATCTCTATTTTATTATTTATGTTAAAATAACTAAAGCAATTGTTTAGCTTTCTCTGTGAAAAGTATACCAAAATAAAAATTTTATGTTGTTTATTTTAATGCAATCAATATATTCGATAACGGTTCATTTCGAACATCGGATAAAATTAAAGCAAACCTTTTCATTTTTTGCAGAGTGTGAATCCTAAGATTATTACCAACAATTTATTTGTCAATACGGTCTCTTCATTGTCTCACGCAAATATAATTTCGTTAAAAAAAATATATTCTGCTTAGAATTATTTTATTATCCGTGATGCATTTTCTGCAATTTATTTCGTTAATGCCACAATTGATCTTCACAGCGCAATTATTGTAATATTTCTATATTAAAAGCTAACACTTTAGTATGTTTCGAAGCTACAATTTTCTAATAAATGTTTACAATGTTTATAATAAAAATGTACACTGCGCGTAAATATTATATAAAATAAAACACATTTATCGTAGTTTAAATAAATAAATCGGTTTATGGTTATTTTAAAAGCATGGTTATGCTTCTTTTTTCAGAAGCCTAGTTGCACGAAACTAGTCCATATGCTAAAACGTCTATTAATGTCAACATGCTAGTTATAAATCAGCTCAGGTAAACCAGTTGCGCTTCCAAAATAGCTATAAACCGATTTATTTATTTAAACTTCAATAATGTGTTTCATTTTATATAATATTTACAAGGTATACATGAACTAAGTTTTAAATACAACTTTAATTATATAAATTAAAAGATGTTAAAATCGATTATTCTGCGCTGTTATATGCTACAGGAAATATGTTATTATACGACATTATGCCCTTATATGTTCGTTATTATATATTGTTCACAAATTTTCTAATATCATATCGACACAAAACCTTGATAGCAAAATGATTATGGCCCTTAATTATTAGCAAGCTTCAAGGTATTCTATTAATCAAACCATCGCACTTACCCATGAGCTATTGAAGAAATAGAAATAACTCCGTTCGGGAAATGCATAACTAATAAATCCACCTCCCTAGAAATATATCTGTGGACGAAAGAACCTTAACCGAAAAATAATCTGTCAATTCAACCACCTATTCAGAACAATATATAATTTAGCTATTCGATTACATGTCAAGGAAATTATTTATAAAGAAAATATAGTTTTAGAGGTATAAACAGTCCCCTCTGAAAACACCTAACGTCTGTTAATTGAAACAAAAAAAATGCGACGTCATCCTAAACGCAAAAACAATATTTAATGATCCTTTAACTTTTTAGACGAATTCCCTCTTTTTCCCATTTGAAAACTTGTATTACATAACTGTTATTTAGATCCTGCTGTAAGGTTTAAAAACACACAAAAACAACATATGCGTGCCGTTGTTCGAAAAGATAATTCGAACCAACTTGCTGAATATGTTTCAAGGAAGATCACGAACAGGACTAGGGCTCTACGAAAGCTATACAGTGAATTTTCGTTGCAACAAACTCCACGGGACCGTGAAATTATTTTATTATAAAGAGGATTTCATTCTAATCGAATTCATGTTAACATTATATCATGTATTTATGGAAATATAACATGAAAAGCATTTGTCATCCTCACCAGATATGATTTTGATGAAAATTTCAGAATTAAATTAACCTAAAATATAATACACTGAAATAAAATTCGAAATTTAAATATTAATCTATATTTACAAAACTTCAGAAAATCCGCGATTTTTCTTTGTGCCAGTGAATTTGTAACCGAAGACAGTAAAAGTGCTTGTAAGTAAAGTTAAAAATGTAGATCATATTAACAGGGTATGCTACATTTTTTGGCCACATCACTTTTCCATAATAATTCACTGATCTCATAAATTATGGCTTTTTCCCCACAAAGAAAACTGCAGTCGACTCACCTTAACCATAATTCTATTGAAAAAATTGAAAATAGGAAAATCGCAACTAACACCAAACACAGACAGTAACAGAATGGACGCTGAACACCCATTTCACTGCCATCTGTTAGCCCACTGCCAATGTCGTTTGTCATATACTCAATCCGAAATCAAGAAGAAAGAGACTGGGAAACTGGAAAGGAGAAAGAGAGAGAATTAGACAGTGGAAAAAGATATTTAAGGGTTTGACGAAGTCAACTTAAATGCCATTTGTTCATTTGTCGTTATTCTCAAAAAAAACATGACACTCCATTTCTCGCATTTTGAATACCTTGTATTCGAAATATTGTTGGTTTTTTTTTTTATGTTATCGAAGGATCTAAAACAGTGGTTTCCAACTTGGGGGTCGAGACCCTCAAAGGGGTAGCGAACTGGTTCCTGGCGGGTCACCACAACTATTTTTAGTTGCAATTATTTTTATAAGGAATTTTATACCAAATGTTTCCAACGCTTTTACAACAACATGGCTACACACATTGCAATATTTTACTAATGGTTGTTAACTTTATATCTGTAATATACCTAATATATATAATATAATATGCAAAGTTATCATTATAATGTAATTTTATATTTAATATTTCTTTTTACTCTTATAAAAATGCTTTTATTATGCAAATGGTGCGGCGACGGACAGAGGTGGGTTATAAATCTTTTTGTTGCTATAAAAGGGGGTCGCTGATTACATGGCTACTGTGATAGGGGGTCGCGGCTTGAAAAGGTTTGAGAATCACTGATCTAGAATAAATTTTTCGCTATAATGGGATTTCCAAATATTTTCTTCGTGAAATTGAAGAATTTAATATTCGTAATTCCTCGCATACAGATTCCTAATACGTGAGTGTATAAACTTAGGACTTTCGTTCATATTTCCTTCTCTCTTTACATAACAAAGGGGGCTAATTGGCTCCCGAAATGTACTTTTAACTTTACGCCAGCGTCAAAATAACAGTACTTATGAAATCTCCTAGTACAACTTTATGTTGTCTTGTTAATGTCAATTACTACTTTTTTTAATTTTGTTTATTTCTTCCCGCTGGTGTAATTTTCTATGTTGTTTCTTCCGAGTCAGATCCTCACAGCACCTTTGCTCCACGAATTGTGGATAGACGGGCGAGTATGATCGCAAAGCAAGGTGATACCGTGGAGTTGCCCTGTGCTGCGGAAGGGTACCCTATACCTCAAATCACGTGGTTGAAGCTCGAAAACAATCAAATTATAAGGGTCTCAAAGAACCAAAGGTATATTCAAGTGGGAAGTACTTTAGTCTTACGAAAGGCAAGCATCGAAGACAGCGGAAAATACGTATGCTTGGTTAATAACAGCGTAAGCGACGAAAAAGTTGATACAGAACTATTAATAACAGGTAAGTATTTCCAACATCAAATATATTGTGTCTCGAATATCATTTTGTGCAAATCATATGGAAATTTTCAATGTTAGTAAAGCGTTATTAAATTCGTGGGTTCTTATCCCAATAATTTAACATAAATTTTTAATGTACTGTTTAAAAAAATTCCCTGTTCGTTGAACATCTGATTCCGTTCCGTATTCATGGGAAAGCAATCGGTTACCATGAGGAGTCACTTAAACACAAAGATATATATTGTAAAGAACAAAAGTCTGTCTTTATTATATTTTAGTTTGCACTTAATAATAATAATCTCAGGACTGTCTGGAACGATAGATCATCAAAGACGGGATCAATAGCTTATCGCAACCTCCAGATAACGGTACATTTTCTTACCAATGGCCATTCTCCAAATAGAAATTCACAATATTGCCTTCATAAATAATAATCAATAATATTGCTTTCATATATAAAATCAATAATATTGCGTTCATATATAAAATCAATAATATTGCGTTCATATATAAAATCAATAATATTGCGTTATGAAATCAATAATATTGCCTTTATATATAAAATCAATAATATTGCGTTCATGTATAAAATCAATATTATTGCGTTCACGTTTAAAATCAATAATATTGCGTTCACATATAAAATCAATAATATTGCGTTCATAATATTGCATTCATAATATTGCGTTGGCGTGGTGATAAGACGTTTGGCTACGATTTGAATAACATTAGTTCACTCTCAGAAGGTAACGAGCATTTGCCGAATGATCATATTCAACGCTCCTTCTGAGATTATCAGTCAGGTGAATAATCAATTATGAGTACACTTTTAAATCTGTGTGCAGTTGCTCTTAATTTTGATTGTATTTCCTTCTTCCAAACGGTTTGAAACAAAAAAAGGATTATTTGGTATTTAAGTATCGCTAAAGTCACTGAATTTCAAAAAGTTTATCATTGTCAAGCAAAAAATATGTTTACTTATTTATACAAATCGAACACTACACGGATTAAATTAAGAAACAATTTTTATTAACATTTTTTAGGCGTAGTAATAGTAACGCCGATGTTATGGCGTGGTTAGATGGTGAAATGCTCGTAAAAAAAATAAATTTTTGTTTTGCGCCTTGTAAATCACGATCCCACGATCGGATTATAGAAGGTCGTGGAATCGGGCATTACCAGACGCAAAAAACATTTCTTTTCTTTACGAACGTTTCACCATCTAACCACGCCATAACATCGGCGTTACTATTACTACGCCTAAAAAACGTTGATAAAAATTGTCTCTAATTCAATAAATATGTGTTAAAAGTATGCTCCAGCTACTGTATATTCACATGGCAATAACGCAATTTGCACATGATAGAAAATTTTTAAATTATCAATAATATTTATTTAAATTCTACGTAATTTTCAGAGTATATTTCATAACAAAAAAATATATTCTAAACTACTGAAATTGTTCATTACTACATAATGCATTTTCTAATGAACAGTCTCATTTTTACGTGGTATAATTATAATCAGAATTTATTTATTTTAGACCGACATCATTGAAATTTAATAACTTAATTGCCAACATGAATAATTGCAACAAATGTAAGTACATTTTCGCGCGTATTTTTTGTCAGCTCATGTAGAAAGACAAAAAACAAATAGCTTAAAAAATCCACATGAGACAAACAAAAGAATCTGCTGAGTAGAAATAAAACAATTAAACGCTTAAGTCCTTTGAGCTTTGGGACAAGAAACCAGTTAAATAGATTCGAAATAAAGAAACACTCAAAAAGGTTTTATGACTTCTTGCAATAAAGATAATAGAAGAACAAAGAAACCAAAATATTTAGTATTTTTTAATTTTCAAATATTATAATGGGATTATAAAATGGAAAGTGAGAAAAAAAATAGAAAATTCAATTCCTTTCACATATAGTGAGTCCCACAAAGGTTGGAGAGAAGAATCAACTTTTATATCTTGAATTCTAGAAAATGGAGAAAGTTAGTTACGATTTCATTTTGAGGTTTTTGAATCCACTACCTTTTGATGCCACAAATATTAGGCTTCCGTTTCAGCATATATGTAAAAAATAGACATTTCTTCTCTTATTTTGAGGGCATTTTTACAGATTTTATACCTTCGAAAATCTTATTTAATTGGCCTTCTAAAGATATCAAAACAAGTTTTTCACATTAAATAAAACGCAAAGTATCAGTAGTCGGATTTTTCTAAACACCATGTAAATTATCACTTGGCTCGAAAATCCTCCCATATTTTAGTTCATAGGCGGCACTATTCATAAAATAATTTAGTTTAATATTTTGCAAATTTTTATTATCAGAATATAACTATTCATACTTTTCTCCATCTATCGCTACAATTCGAAATCTTGTACACATTGTCTACCATACAATTCGATTTTTTCAATGAAAAGCTATATGGTACATTTAATATAAGGTGTCCAAGAAAATATTCCTTACACCCCCTTCTTTTCTCTTTCACAATGCACAACTAAACTTCTGATAACTAACTTACATATCTCTCAAGACAGCTTATTAAACGTTCGACACGGTTTCATTGAAAAAAATATACTTTTGCACAGCGATAGGTGGCAAACGTTTTAAATATAGCTATAGCGTCATAATAAAAATGTGTATAACGTTGAAGTATTTATTTTATCCAAAATTTCGCCTACTATCTGAAGTGTCGGAAAACTTTCTCATCAGGAGATGCTTTGCGATTCGCAGCAATTTAAAAAGAGCCAACTTGCTGTGTCTTTTAATGTCCCATTTAATATCAAATACTCACTTTCGTATCTTCGGAAAAGTAATTGAATAACTTTTCTAGCAGCGCAGAAAATCACAGAAATGCTATTTAAGATAAAGAAAATTCTGAAATTTATATTCTGATCTATATTTTTAAACCTAAAAAAAAGTTGCTTTGTTGCACAAACCGCAAAAATTGCCACCTTTTAAAATTAAAACCTTATGTTAAGGATACCAAACAATAGTGCATTCAAAATATTTTAAAATGCGAACGTAAGGAATATACTTCCTTCTTCAGAAGTCGAAACATAAAAGATGATCTGTTCTTTTCAGAACACGCCAAATATGTGGCTCATATCTTCAAAACTAATTTCATAAAATGATCGTAAATTAAAACTTAAATTTAAAACACTATGTCTACGTACAGCGATCTCTTCCTTTATTTGTAATGTCGCAGTGGCTGGTGCAATGGCGGCTTTACCAATAGGCTAAGTATGCTGCCTATATAACCTACGGCGGCGAATTCTCGACAAATGTCTGCCGCCGAGAAGTTTACAAAGGCGTGGCTGAGAATTTGGTAGCCAATTAAATTATTAATTTTGAACTGTTATGTCGAATCATAACTAGGTATTGGCAAAAGGATATAGTGCCATAGGCACGGCCCAGAAACAGGCTCAAAAGGCGCCAAATTTGCGAATACTTGCGAAAAGACGAATTTAAAATAATCGACAGGGGCGTTATGTTAAAAATTTGACACAAGCGCTAATATTTCTGTTATGTTTCTGGCTAAATCTGCTAAAATTAGGCAGGAAAACCGTAAATCTCAATCTGAAAAATTTCGAACACAAATTTTTGTTTCGTGATTTTTCTGAAAATAACCTGAAACTTTTTAAATCGTTTCTTTCTGGAGTTGACTGGTCACCCGTTCTTAATCTAACCAATCCTAATGAAGCTTATAATCATTTTCTTCAAACCTTTAATTCCCTCTATAATAACTCTTTCCACTTTAAAACGATCTCCAGGAATGGGAAAATTAGAAAGCCATGGATAACCAATTTACTTCTACGTGAAATTAGGATAAAAAAGTAATTATATTTTATCTTTTTAAAAAACAGATCAATGAATAACCTTTCTGCCTTCTACATTTTCAGAAATAAATTGAACAAAAAAACTAAAATTTGCCAAATGCTTTTATTTAATGGAATTTATTACAAATTCCACCTCAAAAAAAACTTGGTCTAAATTAAATGAATTACTTGATCGGAAATTTTTTTTTTAAAAACTCAATAGGTGACCTTATTGATGACAGTCAAACCTTAACAACTGACAGACAAAAGCTCGCTGTATTCAATAAATATTTTATTGATTTTCCCTATAGCTTAAATAATAATCATTCTTATATATTGAATCTCAAAAATGATTGTTATGATTACTCAATTGGTGACTCCATGTTCTTGTCGCCTATTACTATTCTTGAAATAAATAAGATCCTAGGAGAAATTAGTTTGTTCGGAGGCCCTGGACATAATGGTATTCGCCCAATAGCAGTGAAATCCATCGCAGAGTTCATTAAATCTCCACTTAAGAATGTTTATAACCTAATCTTCACTAGTGGAATTATTCCTACTGACTTCAAAATTTCAGTTATTACTCCGATATTTAAAAAAAATTCAAGAACTTAAATCTCTAACTATAGATCTATTTCAGTACTTACTGTCTTTGATAAAATCTTTGAGAAGCTTCTTTTTAATAGATTATATTGATTCTTGAAAAATAATAATATTATACGCAATAACCAAATTGATTTTATTAAAGGCAGATTAACTGAAAATGTATTAATTACTAGCAGCTACCGACTTCATACATTCATTCTTAGATTCAGAAAAATCAGTAGTCGGTGTTTTCTTTGATCTTTCCAGGGCCTTCGACACCATCAATGATGAAAGACTTCTTTTTAAATTGGAACTAGCCGGCGTTCGTGGTCTCTGTAATAACTTATTTAGAAATTATTTAATCAACAAACAATAATTTGTGCATTTGAATGGTAACCGTTCTCCGCTTCGTACTATACGATGTGGAGTTCCACAGAGGTGTATTTTTGGACCTTTATTATTTAATTTTTATGTAAACGACATATTTTTATTGCCTGTACTTTTCAAACCATTTCACTTTGCAGATGACATGAGTGTATTTTTAAATAATTTTGAAATTGATAATTTAATTCAACGAGTCAATAGCAATATCGTATATTTTACTAACTTCTTTAATACTAACTTCTTAACATTAAACACCTTACAGACAAAATCTTTGCTATTTACGAACAAAAAAATATTATTTTGGATGATTTCAGCCTTATTATAAATAGCAATTCTATTCCCTTTCTCTAGAAACTAATTCCCTTGGTATTACCCTCCAGGCAAACCTAAAATGGGATTCGCATATTCATACAGTTTGTTCCAAACTAAGTAGAAATATTGGTATAATTAGAAACATTTGCTTTTATCTACCTACTTCAATCTTACTAAGTCTATATTATTCTTCGCTATTATTAATCTTCGCTAATTTGTATTACTGCCTACTGATTTGGGATCATACTTCGAGATCAAATTTATATCGTCTAACCTCACTTCAAAAAAGATACCTTCGCCTTCCTCCTTACCAAAGTTCTGCCCCTCACGTTCTGGAAATTGCGAAACGTTTTCGCATTCTCTTAATTGATGAACTTCTCTATTTTAAAGCCTCCACATCCATGTTCAATGCTATTAAATCTTCACGGTATCCTAAAATCATTTCCCTTCAGTTACCCAACCACACACATCTCACAAGAACAGCAGACAATTACATACCCCAATTTTCTAGAACCAATCAGGGACTGGTACGAATGGGCTGTTATGGTCCCAGAGTATGGAACTCCCTTCCTATTTCCCTACAAACTTAAACTCACTCCCTCTGTTTAAAAACTACTTTATAAACACTTTTTAGGTTAACACTTTCCTACTTTATACAACGAAATATCACAACCTGGGACAGCATGGGCTCTGTTAGACATAATAGTCTTTACCCATTGCTACCCAGGTGAACCACTGTATGTTCAGTATTGTATTAAAGTGTTTGTAATCAGTGTGATTCTTCTGAATAAAGTTCATCTTATCTTAAAGTTTATCTTATCTTAAATCCGTCTCTGGTCCAATGGAAATACGTTTCGTTACAATACAAATAAAATGAATGAAATCCCAACATGAATACACCGTTTATGGATTTATTTGTTTATTTTATTTTAGATCCTTACTCTGAGATTTCAATATCTAAATGAAAGAGATTCGAATTGCATGAAAAAAAAATGTAAGTCATAGTGTGGCATGATTCCAACTGCCTTTTCGCCATTAAATACAAAGAAATCCTTCTTTGTATTCATTATCCTAATGAGAACATGTTGTTTACACAAATAAGAATATCTCGAGGGGCCAATTATGCTACTGTTTCTGAAAATATGGAAAAAGAGACTGAATGAAAGTAAAAAGGGAAAAAATAAAAGACTAAAGTAGATGTCAGAGATGTGACGGGTCGTCCAACTTTCCTTTTCGCTTTAGAAGCGTGAAATAGAGATCGTTACATGGGAGTATGGAGGTCTATATGTATGGGAACTTGTCTAACGGATGAAACAAATATACTATACGCATTCGCTTATAATTTCTGAATATTGCACTTAAAAAATCAGCAGCTGAGGTAGCATAAAGGGTTTTTCGAATTTTTACGAATAAATCGAATTGTTTATAAGGTAAAACTTTGCAAATCCGAAAAAATTTGGCGTAAAATATATTCGCATTGACAAAATAATTGGGTTGTGGTTGTTTTTACATTTGCACTTCATATGCCATCAAAGCATGGCTCTATCTTCCAATTTTCTTATTAAATATTCTTCTTCCTCGTATGTCATAATTTTTATAAGGTTGGCTGGCCTCAAGAAAAGCATTGTTTTTACAGAAACTTGTGAACAGAAAACAAGCCTCCAGTAACTGAAAATTTAAAAATAAATATCGATTAAATATGTAATTTATTGAAATTATAATCTTGAGTCAATATAAAAAGAGAGATGCCATTTCATGAAAACCTTATGAAAAAAGCCGACAATGAAACATATTAGGGAAAAAGTTGGAAAATACGATCAATGAAAATCCACTCGATGAAATGGAAAATAATTCTTGCAATAATAAGATTCACGGTTGTGAAGAAATGATGTGAATAAGACAATATCTCTGATTGTTAAATATTTGGTGACAATGATTTCAGACATTATGTTTAAAGAAAAATAAATTATGCGCAGAAGAAATCAGATTCCAAATAGTCTGTTTTAAACCTGCTTTTTGCAAAATTCTTCTGTTAAAGTGTAAAATCAGTGCTTGTATTATCAACAGATACATTTTATTACTGTATAAATCGATGATAAGACCTCCGGGAGGAATGTGAAAGTCCAGTCGTTAAAAATGATAATATTTTTCAAATCATAGTACATTAATACATTTTAATGTTTAATAGATCATTTTAATAGTGAAAAGTTTTGAACTTTTTAAGGATTTCAATAGATATTGAACCCGCTATTGCTTTTGGTTTTTCTTTGTCTATACGCAATAAAAAGGGTAAGGTAAAGGTCTTCCGTAAATGCAATAATGATGGCTATTGTTAACGTTACAAATCTACCGAGTTACTTGAGAATTAGAGAGTTGTGAATTAGAGAGTTGCGGATTAGAGCTGGTGTTAGAGAGTTGCATATTGGAGGGTTGCGGATTGGAGAATTGCGGATTAGAGAGTTGCGAATTAGAAGGTTGCGGATTAGGGAGTTGAGGATTAAAGAGTTGCGGATTAGAGAGTCGCAAATTCGAGAGGTAGAATAAAGAGGTGCGGATTAATGCTAATTGTATTTAAATTTCGACTTAGGCGATTTTCTTTCAGTTGCTTGTTTGTTTTTAAATTAAATTACATACACTTCAATTATAATAAGTTCAATCAATACATATATTAAAAGCCACGCTAAGTATATAATTAATTTTTCAAATAAAAGTTTGCAAAACGTACTAAAGTATATAATGAAGAAAATAAATGACTAATAAAAACTTAAGTAAAATTTATTTATTTCAGATGAACGATAATAATATTCACTATATTCATAATATTAATGACTTCCGAAAAAACGGCAATTTTCGTTTGTATTCACAAGCGCTTTCTAAAAATAGATTTTATAGACTGCTTTCAATAAAATTTAGAGAAACTCCGACGTCTGATGGATATCATTGTGCAAATAACTTAGAACGAAAGAACGTTGTCATTCTTTCTTTTTTTTAAAGATGCCATTGCCGTATACGTATCCATGCTTCTTTTATTTGGGACTTCTGAGTACAAATGTTGCCATCTAATAATCTCTATTGACTTTTTTTTGCGGTTGTGGTATTATTGCTTAATACTTTATTTAGTTAATTTAGAATTGTGTACCATTCCATTATGCACTATGTGTGTACCTTCCAGCATTTATATTTATTAAAGTCAAATAGTTATCATCATAGCCAGAGATGTGGTAATATTAGGTGATAAATTATTCGCAAAAAAAAATGAATTGTAATCATTCATATCATTCTTCTCTTTGCAAATAATTTATCATCTAATATTATCACATCATCAGCCATGATGAGAATTATTTGATTTTAATAAATATCAATGGTTGTCTCGCCAGAAGGACGTTTGCTTCTTTGACTCGTCGCTTTAGTTTAAAACGCAGTCCAAGCACTGTCCCATTAATTGCGAACTTGTTCATGGCGAAGCTTTATATTAGCTCGCAAAGGGGAGTTTGATCGACGCCTGTAGCTCAATGGGAAAGAGCACTTCACTGATTATCAAAATTTGTGGGTTCGATTCACTCCAGATGCCAAGAAATCATTCTTTTCCTCGCGAGTAATTTATCATCTGTAAAATCCAGTTTCTTCTGATCAATTTGGGAAATGAGATTATCATCAGAATGATTGGCATTTTCTCTCATACCACAATATGAGTATATCACATACCTCATATAACAATGTCATACCAATGACATGTTTTGTAATTGTGCAAAGATTAAAAATGAAACATATATATTCGTATCATGCTTATAGTTACATATTTTTATGTTTCAATTGATTTTACTTCTGAAACCTTATGACCCCAATCAGGAACATGGGAAGGATTTACATTTTACTGAGAAGTCTCAACCTCTTCACCCCATGCCCGTATTCAAAGAGGGGAGGGGATCTTACAGGCCGGTCCCCCCCCCTCGAAACTAGATTTTTAATGGAACTTGGCTATCGGCGCCCTGAGGGTGCAAGGGATTCACTTGCATCCCCTTGGTTTATAAAAAAAAGGGGGAGGGGAGACTGAATCTACAAGAAATTACAGTCCAACAACATTATTTAATTGGAATTTTTCCTGGATGCACCTTCCTGGATATAATTCTAGGGGCCCCCATGGACTGAGCTACGGCCCTGATTTCTATGATTATATCATTACATACTGTAAAAATTTTTGAACTCCCCCGAAACTAAATCCTCCCTACGGCCTTTCTTCCCCCATTGGAATAAAAGCTAGAAATACAGAACATTAGAAAATAGACTTCCTTCATAAGGGTCAACGAGAATCAAACCATAGATTCCTGCATG
This sequence comes from Dysdera silvatica, assembly GCA_006491805.2. NCBI lineage: Eukaryota > Metazoa > Arthropoda > Arachnida > Araneae > Dysderidae > Dysdera > Dysdera silvatica. Next base: position 51,298,968 of record QLNU02015003.1, on the reverse strand, counting down.
ATAAAGAAACACGTTGCCTTTTACGACCCAATACGCTCGTGCAAATACATGCAAATAAATGCATTACAAATAATGCAATGCATTACAAATAAACACATGCAAAAAGTACAGGTGTTGAATCAAATTTGCGCGTTTATATTTTTTCCTCTTTTGCAGCGCCTCTGGTCGTCACTGTGCATCCCAGACAGCTGACTGCTGAAGAAGGAGAAACTGTTCTTCTAAATTGCTCTGTAAAAGGGCATCCCATCCATTCGTTGGCTTGGGTAAAGAATCTAAATTCCATAGTGACAAACAATAGAATCCGTTACCTGTCAAGAGACGTACTTCAGATATCTCCAGTGATGCGAGAAGATAAAGGGATGTATCAGTGCTTCGCGAGTAACGACTTTGACAATGCCCAAGCTGTGGCGGAAATCAATCTTGGAGGTATTAATCAATATTTGATAATTTAATTAAATTGTACGCACGTTAATGAAAGCAGGATTAAATTAACTCGAGGAATTAGTTAAATGGTGATCATCAATTAAAGGGACTTTCATCTTCACATGATCGGATTTCATTCGTCTTATAACACGCTCTGTGACCAAAAGAATCCACATAGCAGGAAATAAGCGTTGGAATAGAATGAAACGGCATGTGTATGTTGGCAATAATGACAGTGATAAACATTCGCAATATCACTCAAAATGAGCAATTTGTTATGAAGTAAAATTTAGGATTTCCTGTAGCAGATTAGACCACTGGCGTTGCAATTGCTCTTTCAGAGCCCCATACTCCTATATAGCCGAAGTTACCATCCCATATGGTTCACAATCACTCGATGCGCAATAAACCTGATAACAGAACAAGGAAAGGGACAGTGGCAACCTGAGGGAGATATATCCGTATAACCATAAACATATGCTGACATATATGCATAAACATATGGCTTATCTTGATCAAATATGAAACTCGTTGAGCAATTGTTTATATCGTTGCATCGATAAACAAGCTAAGTATTTAAAACAGTCGAGTAAAAAATGAGACAGTTTGTTTATATAAAACACTGAATCGTGTTTTATAGAACTAAAAATTACCTCTGGATTCTCGACTTCGAAAACATTCTGATGTCTTAACTGAAGAGGTAGAAACATTAGAAATTAGTGAAGATTCATTCGTGAGTGAATTTGTATTCTTCATTTATGCCCAATCATATCTGTAATTGTCGAAAGGAGCTTCTCAAAGTTCCAGAATTTGCTTTCAAACAATAGACGGTTCTTCAGTTTGAAAACGTTGAAAACCAATGCCACTTTACTCAATGTCATTTCGATGCAGTTGCAAATGATTTGATAACAAAGGCCATAAAATATTTCACTTATACGAGTAACAATTATTTGTTTTTCCCTGAGGTTTCATGAAGCATTTTATAAAAAAGAGACACATTTTCTAGCTTAACGTTAAAAGTAATTTATAATTCAGAAAAATATTATATTTGGAAGTCCTTAATAATCCTAAGAGCATTTTTTTTTTTCGTTTTTGGAGGATTATCGGTTCATCTTTTTAAGGGCATATTTAAGATCATTTTGTAGGAATTTTTATGTCATCATCACCCGGGCACTAGTTTTAATAACTACCTTTCACACTATATTTTGAGATAAAAATCAGACTAGAGTATTATATAAGTTATGTACCACATAAGTTACATTTCATTTGGGCTGTTAGTTTTACTCCCAAATCGTATCTTTCTTTTTAACAGAAAATTTTAGGATACTCATAATCAGAGTAAGAATATATTCGTCAAATTCTCTTGAATTGCATATATCATTAGGATTAAAACTATTTGCACATCTAGTGTTATAGCGTCTAATTTAATTCCTAAATATACTATAATAGTACTATCGCGGCTGCGATTCTGGCTAAATATGTGAATTTTTTGCCATGAAGTATAATTACATATTATTTATTCACATTTCAGTCTGTCGCATAGCCTTGTTCAATAAACGAAGAGTGTGTCAAAATATTTCTAAGTACATCGAAAATATCTGTAACATAAATGGTAGTTACAAAGAAGAGATCAAAAATAACTTACATGAAAATCGTTATAATGTTGCAGCGATTAAATTTTTAAATCTATTTCCCCCTCTTTATATAACTTTAAAAATTTTAAAAGATAAAACAATATAACCTTGTAAATTAAATATATTTTTATTACATTTAGCAAAGCTCAGAATATATCTTTAATTATTTATATCTCTGTGTTAATTGTTTGTATCGCGTGGATAGAAATCATCATGCTTAGTAAATTTAGATTTTTTTAATAAATCAAAGCAACATATATAAACTAAATATAATTAATGTCTTGTAAATACGTTAGAAATTTGTTAGAGCTTAGATGATGTGACAACTTTATTGGCGCAAATATAGCAAATTAACTTCTATAAAGATTCTGCACGAAACTTCACCTGTAATTTTACTCTGAAGTGAAATTTTTCATAGCTCTCACTTCGATTAACGAAATAAATTCAGACCGACTTTTGTTTAATCGAATATCTGAATAAATAGAAACTTAGTACGCTTATAAAATATCAAGACCCATTTTAATCTTTTTTATTTGATTTTCTTGACTTCGTCCGCATTCATTTTAACAAATGACGTTACCGGAATATGCAGTGACAGTTTACAGACAAAACATTTAGTCAAACTAATTGCATCGTCCAACTAAATGTGGCATTTGGGGCATTTACAGTTCTTTACAATCACGTGACATCAATAATAACTCTATCTTGGATACGTTGTTCCTAATGGTTCTTCAGCCTCATGCTACAACTCTGCTGTCATAAAGCTTTTAAGAGTTATCAAAGAAGACGACATTACTTTCTTTTGTCCCAAATGGCAAAACAATTTCTTCGTTCTGACAAATTGAAAGTTTCAAGTATATTTGCCACTGAAAAGAACGAAGTTGCAACCAAAATAGAGTACTTCAAAATAGTTCGAGGAGAATTGACTGAAAACGAATTCGAATAATACAGTAAAACCCCTCTTAGCAGTCACCTCTCAACTGTTATTACCCGTTTTTACGGTTAGATAAAAATTCCTTGGCAAGATACTCTTTCGCAACAATAATTCTCCTTTTACAGCCCCTTTCTCTTTTAGGGACAAATTTTTCTATCCGATGACTGTCCGCTAACACGTGGTTTTACTCTAGCCATATTTAAATAGCAATTTTAAAAATGTTTGAATAAATTACTTATCATTGACTAGCAGAAGACGAACACTATGAAATATAAGGGGAATCTTCTGGTTCAATCGCCCAACATCTAACACTGTCTCAAATTTGTAGCAAGCTAAAAATGCTATGAAAGTTGCTATAACTATCGCAAAATGTTGTATATATTTTGCTTAATAAACTAGAATTTCTCCGCTAACGAATTTAACACTTCAATCATGAATGGAAAAATGAGGAGGTGGGAGAGATATTATCGCCCCACTTTAGCAAGGGGTATATTTAGGGGGGGAACATATGGCCAGATCGTCAATTTCCAAAAGCTGTAGTTAATGAATTTGAAATATTAAACTCGGTTATATTGAGTAGTATCTGTTATTACATTTTAATAGTCGTAAATTACTTTACAAATTTATTTGTGGAAATTATTGCAAACTTATTTATGAAACTGATTACAAACCTATTTTTATAGTGTTAAAATGTTGACGGTTCCTTGAATGCAACAAATACGTTCTACAAATTAGCGCTAGTAAATTTATGGCTTGAACCTAGTTGATACTAGTGGTTAAAACGACCTGAAAGATGATGATTATTAAACAGTATATTGATGGAGAAGAAAAGTGATTACGACTAAAGAATCTGTATTTTCTGATATGAGCAGGAAAACAGTAGTAATTTTGCCTACTCTCGGAAAAATTGCCTCGAATATTCCGTCTTACGAGTTACTACAAACCTGAGTGTGTGCTATTTTTTTACAAACCTTTATACACCCTGTGTGATATATCATTTAAAAAACCATGGTCCAATCCCCAATGGAGGAGGGAGAAACTGGTGGTGTCTACTAAATTCTTCGTGGAAACTGTGTCAAGGTGTATACTGAAAAAACAGGAGGAGCAGTAAGTAAACGAGAGCAGTATATGTGTGTGTGTGTATGTAGTTGAAAAAAAACGAATTAAAACGATGTACTGAACATGTCTTTGAAGAGGTGTACGAACCCAACTGGAACTCTACTGAAGTTTTATATCAGACTGTGATAAATCTGCTTAGCGGACCAAAGAATGTTTCGCATCGCGGGAAATCTATACCTTGAAGAACTATACCATCAATATATCAAAACTTCTATCAAAATCATACAGGATTTTCGAGAAACCCCATTAAGAATGACCATTTGGTGTCATCTGGGACCACATATGTATTTTCGTAGAAATTCCACTTTCTTATCGCTTTAGGTCTATTTGACAAAAAGAAATTACCCCGTGCAAAGTTGTATTTTAAACTTCACAAAGGCAATCCAAATAATAGATATCTAAAACTCAATCAAAAATACTCATCAGAAGATTTACCCCAGAACAATGAATCGTTTCGAACAATGCTATTCACAATGACAGCAAAATAATACCATTTGAAGAAAATATTACTATTGAAATGTGTGTCAGTCAATAGCATCCACCCATAAATTAAGTTCACCATGGAAATTGAATGTGACAATAGGCTACAATTTTTAGACGTTCCAGTCTCTGAGCAAAATAACAATAACCTACTTTTCTCAGTTGAGTAACTTTTCTCATTACAGAAAACAGTACAGTTTAGTACTTTTCTCAGTACAGAAAACCTAACAGGTATCCCTAGGCTTCAGCACACCATCATCCTTCCGAAAAACGGATTATCATCCATACGTTGTTTCAAA
>QLNU02015003.1:51255665-51270103 GCA_006491805.2 Dysdera silvatica | reverse complement strand
TGTTGGCATTAGGGTTCCATATCACCCTTCAATTTCAAACAAAATGCCTTTTAATGGTATATTGACACCCCCAATATTTTCATGACATCGGCGCCAATGCTGGAAATATTCCTAGAAGTCGCAGAGAGAAGACTGGAACTTCCTAGAAGTCGGAAGGGAAAAAACAACAAGGTCATAAGAAGCAAAGATAGCAAGTGTGATTGAGAAAATCAGATGAAAAAACAGTTGGATGATGGGGACATGTTCTGAGAAGAGGGGAGAATCCTCTAGCACAAAGAGCAAGAAAGAGTAAACCAGCAAGAGAAGAAACGAAAGACCGACACTATCAATAGAAGCGAAGGCCTTTAAGGATTTCGTTTGATATCCAGTGATGCTCTGGGCAGGAAGCAATGGAAGCGTCTATGTCGTGCCTCTAACACCCTATAAGAAGACAACGGAGAAAAAATGAAGAAAAGAATGCTATGCAAATGAAGATTTTATGGCACGGAAGGGAAAAATAAATAAATAGTAACTTTTTAAGTGCATGTCAAATTTGACTGAAGGTGAAGTTACAGGGACTGGAAGTTGATTTACAGGCAGATGGAGTCACAGTACCCTTTATTAAATTTACGTTTTCCTGGGTGCTGGCTAAACGCTTAGTTTATTCCGTGCAAAGGGTAGTATGTCGACAACATTTAGTAAAGTGCTAAAACAGACGAATACATCTGCAGTGACGAAAGCCGAATTTAATGACGTAAAAACAGTTCTGTACTAACAAAGCAAAAAAAGGAAGAAAAAGCAATCTCTTGACAAGACGAGTCAAGGCCCGTTGTCACCAAGGACTTTACTTTCCAAAGGTAAAAAATATATTTTTTTTTTCAATCGACTAATACAGCAAATTCGCAAAATGGCCGGAAGTCCATTTGGTGTCCAGGGACTCCTTGCCTTTTATTTACACAGGCACGCAATATTAAGAGTAAAATATGATCGCCACCAACCAAAGACGTATCCCACTTTGCGACGAGAAGTAAATGCATTGACGCGTTATCGTGCTTAGTGACGGGCATCGCGTGATACTCCCTGTATATTAGCATCCCCCGTTGTCATCTCTCATTTTGAGGAAGATTTGCTCCAAACGAGCAGGAAACGATGATAAAAAAAGTCCTATGGGACAAAAGGCAAAATCAGCCCTTGTTTGCGTGTCATCCTTGCATTAGGAGAACGACTGTGCTCTACGACTGATATTGTCTATGTTCCGAAAATGTATTGGATGCATAACGTTCATATAGCAAGAAAGGTTCTGGAATTAAAATTATAGGAGCATAGCATGCTTTGTTAATAGGTTTGAAAGAAAAACAGTTAGTTCTTTATTCTTGTATAGTATTTTATCGATACTGAATCACTCACGAACACACATTACTTACTTAGTCTTCATCATCAACAACAACGATTTCCAATCCACAGCAGGATGGAGGTCTCTCTGTTTTCACACATACACGTAGTACGGTGAAAGAAATACAAAGGAAATGGCCTTAAGCGCAGAATGTTGGCCAAACGGGTTGGCAAACTGGACCTACAGTTTAACGAAGGTTCCGAACTCCGGTCTCCACAGTCGAAGTCCTACGGTGGGACTTGTTGTATCACCTGACCCTACCGAGTGATCGCTACCGGTAGGGCTGTCGAGAGCCGGTGTCCTTGGCAGTGGACGGCTGTGAGGGACTTGCTTAGTATTACCAATCAAACGAATTATTAACAATTATTTTATAACATTTGTTTCCTTATTTCGTGAACTTCTCTTAACAGAGTTGTTTTTCAGAGCAAATGTAAATGGGAGAATTATAGGAATTTCACTGCACATATTGTCATGAGAATCAGTGGCAGAGAAAAGGGGGCCCCACATGTCCCAAGCCCTTATTAGATATCAAAACATTATTTTCTCTAAGGTCGCATCACATAACCTCCTTTAAAGCCATTTGGGTCCCCCCATAGCCACTTGAAGTCCCATGAGTTTGGAATTGCTACGCTAATGAAGAGAATTTCTAATCGTTTAGTATGGGCCTTTAATTAATTTAAATATTTGTTTATTGAAGGTCCTTAGTTTTAATACCTGCTCACTGAAAGTTCTTAATTAATTTAAATATTTCTGATAATAACGTAATTCATTTGGATTTTTATCAGGGGCGGACTGGGTCCTCTCAAAGGGTGCATACATTAGATTATCAGAGGGCGCGAGTCCTATAGCCCATGAGGGCGCAAGTCCTATCCCCCATGATGACGCACCAACTCGGGGGCCGCTAGGCCGGCGTTCCAGTCCACCCCCGATTTCATATATATATATATATATATATATATATAGATACTATGCATATTTCGCATACATACCGATACAATGCAATAAGAATGAACAAGTAAACAAGCCAAATAAACTAACTAATAAATGCAAGTATATATATATAAACAGACAGCTATATTTTCTGCGTGTGGTTATCCCCCTCCCCTTCAGAAAGGAAAAAAAGCCATTTCTAAATAAACTAGATTTTTTTGTTGTTTACAATTTTGAATTTGAACTAAAATTATGTTCTAATTAATAGTAGTTAGTGATAAATTAGTTGCATAATTATAATTGGCCACGAAAATAATTAAAATTAAAATAAATATAGTAATTAGTTGTCCAATAGTAATACGTTAGTTAAGTTAATCAAAAAAATGAGGCTGCCACCTCGTAAACACATGATGACATTAAAGCGAAAATACAGGTAGAGGAATTAAAAAAAATAAATAAAACATCAGAAGATATACCAAAAAAATTAAAAATTATGAAAATGTACTGTAATCTTATTTATATCAAAATTTCCGCACGCGGTTAGTAATTTTTGGTAATTTTCACGCCTTTTTTGCATTAATAATTAGACTGAAAGTGGATTTCTATCTAAAGACTATCACATTGTAAGATAAAATTATCCACTAACTAAAGTATGGTTTAATAAACGTTCACATCGATTTACATAAGCCGAGAAAAGACATCTCCATGAAATATTGCTCAAATTTATTAATATAATGTATGAATTTAACGCTTTTAAACATTCATATAAGTATATATCAATAATAAATATTCTACACAAATTTAGCATTATTTTAACTTTTGTATAAATTTATTAACAATGACAAAAATCGGTAAAAGAATGGTATACTTACATCCGGAAACTAGTTTTATTGACTGGGCATAAAAAGTTATTCTCACAATTTTTGTTCTTAAGTTGGGAAGCTCGTCACGTATAGTTGAATATTATTATTTTAACTTTCAGAAGATGAATGACCTTACAGCACCTGGAGCACAATGAGATACGAACAAGTTGCGTATTATATTTTAACGTGTAGTTGTAGTAGAAACGTGTAGAGAAAGGTTAAAGCAGGCTTCCCAATATTATCTATACCTCATACCCTCTAAGAAAGCGGTTGACAATCGGTGGTTTACGGACCACTAGTCGTCCGCGAGAAAATTTTGGTGCAGAAATTCTGGATATTATTTCCTCAGAAAAATCCGGACATTATTTGCATTTTTAATATTTTATTAATAATAAAACAAAAATAATATTCTAAGAAATTCTCATATTCTGAATGACAATTTTTGCCTTTATATTGCACTAAATTCACGAAATGTGGTCCGCGGGATTTAAAATTATGAATTTAGTGGTCCGTGGGGTCAGAAGTGTTGGCGATCGCTGTTCTAAGAAATATTTTCTTACTGTTTATACCCCCCAAAAAAAATATAATGTCACGTTTGTGCAAAGAAACCTAATTTTTATGTTTTAAACTACATACGGCAAAACTCTAAACTGAAACAGTTGCCGCACACTGTAAACTGAAACAGTTGCCGCACACTGTAAAATGAAACAGTTGCTGCGCACTGTAAATTGAAACAATTGCGGTACACTTTAAACTGAAACAGTTGCAGTACATTGTAAACTGAAACAGTTGCAGTACACTGTAAACTGAAACAGCTGCAGCACACTGTAAACTGAAACAATTGTCATATACTGTAAACTGAAAGAATTGCGGTACACTGTAAACTGAAACAATTACGGCATACTGTAAACTGAAACAATTGCGGCACACTGTAAACTAAAAGAAGAAGATAAGGGTTATGCCAACCGCTGCTCAGCAACAAAAACGGAGTGAAATAAAGGGGCAGCCAGGGGGTAAACATGTAGAGTAGACCTAGGTTAACGGAACTTCAATTCGGCGTAACCAAAATAGTCTGCTGCTATACTTCTTCTATAGTTGACTTTCCATATTTTTGGCGAAAATGCTCATATTTGCTTTATGGGTACTCTGGATTTAAGAGAGAGGGACCAATCGAAGTTTTGCATAACTGTCTCTCTTTCTCTTGGGCGGCCGTAATTACCCCTTTCATCTCTCTGGGATAAATGTGATACACCTGCGAATGTAAATCTCTTAATAACAATGCGGATTTGTACGCGCGAATCAATATCTTTATTGTTTCTTGCAGAATACGAGAAATCCCTTGCTTTTTCTACCGGAAAGAGAGCCCCGTTACTAGCATCGCTACTGCTCTCTTTCCATTTCCCAAGCAAATCGTTTGTATGGTCTCCTGATGTATAAAATAATAAGGAATAAAGTATTACTATTCAGAGAAGCTTGAAGCAGTTGCGAATTCCAAGTCTTGTTTCAAATCATGATACGACCGCCCCTGCTTTGACCCATTTAGCCAAAAACCAGTCGTTTATTTTAAGTTGAGGATGCCACTTGCAAAAATGCTTATTTTTTTTTAAAAATTTAAAAACAAGTATAGTTTCTTACCTTTTAAATCACATAAAAGTTTTAGCTATAGGTTAATTAGAACTATTTTTTAACAATTTTTACAAATGCAACAAGCGAACTTAAATGCACTTTAAATTTTTACAAAAATGCGATTTTCTCAAAATGATATTTTTTGTCATAAAAGGAACATTTTCTTTTGAAAAACTTGAGTGGCAATTGTCTTATAATTTCCTGGGTATGTATATATAAAGATTATGCATACATTATGTGTAGCGTTTGATATTTTTTATTCTTTTTTTAATTATTGACCGGAACAAAAGATAAAAACTGTGTTTTCTAGAATTTTTTTCATTTGATATAAATATTTTTAATTTTAAAAATATCGTGTGTATCGTAAAACGCCACACATAAAAAGTGTAAATATGTTTACTAACTATACAAAAAAAATTTTGTATGCATCGAATAAGTATTTTCGGAGAAAATGTTCTTTATGTCTCTATGGAAAACCTCATGTTATTGGTTTTCTCGGTAACTCCTTGAAAAGGGGGGTTAGGATCCCCAAACTTTAAACATTTAAAGCTGCAAAATTATGAGTCAGCTATGATACCCGATAATTAACAGAACTGACCATGGGAAATAGATCTGTTCGAGAAGACATTTATTTTGTATGTATCACATTTTTCTTCTCGTGTTTTACAGAGCATTCTATGTAGTAAGTGATTATATTTGTTTAAATTTCTTAACGATTTCAAGTTTGTATAAATTGTCACCATATCGGACATATACTGGCCAAAAAAATAGACAACCAATGAAGAGCCTTGGAATAGTTGCAGCTGAAAACGTGTGTCAGAGACAATTGAGCAAAGTATATGTGCATAACTAAAACACACATTCAGAACAAAAAAAAGAAAATACGGTTAGTATACGTGAGTACTACTACGCTCAAGGAAACAGATGAGGAAGGAGACCAAGGACTATATGAAAGAGAATAAGGAACAAACCCAAGAAGGGAGTAAAAAAAATGGGGAAAATTGAAAAAATAAAAAAATAAAATCGAGATACAACGAAGAAAATGAAAAACTTTTAAAAGTCCCTGGAAATTAGAGGATAAAAACAAAAGAAAAATGTTCAAAAAGAGAAGCGAAATTGTCAATTTGGACTTCGTTTTATGTATGATTCTCAAATTTAGAATCTTTGTATCCCACCAAGCGGAGCTTAAATTGGGCGAGAGCCTACAGGAGCTCGGCTCCGGTACTTCTTCATTTTTGGCGATTATTTAAATATTAGCCGGAGCCCCTAAGTGGACGCTATTATGAAAAAAGCAATGAGCTTGTGATTAAAGTCATGCATATTGTTGTCCAGAAAAAGGGACATAAACAATTGGTATGATTTATCGATTCTTTCTCAACCATTCGATTTTTTTTTTAATCGATTTATCATAATATTAGGGCTTCTGCACTTTTTTTTATTAGAAATTAAACCCTGCCCCAAGATTGCGAAAAATGGAAACGAATTTTGGGTTCAGCGAGCAAGTTAAAGCAAGCGAGTTAAATCTAAATATTGAATTCTGCAAACAAACGAATATTTATCAAGCAATGGTATTTCAGTGGTAGGGTAATAATATTCTGTTTCGTTTATCCTTGTATTTCACAACGTAATATATTCCGAATAGCCAAACTACGTTATTGCACGTCAACGAAAATTATAAAAACCCGGAAGTGACCTTCCTCCGCGTAAGCACCGATAACAAAATAATATTTAGTTTTTACATTACTATAGGGGAAGATGTCTAACCTATCAAGTGCCAAAAACGTGTAAATTTATAGTTCTTGATGCTATTTATAGCAATTTTGAAAATATGGTACACTTCTTTAAAGAACGAAAACTTGGTAAGATGCTTTTCGAGTCCTATGAAGTTTATACTTCACATTATTCATAGTTTAGGAAAGAAATTACATTTAGTAGTGTATTAGCAGCTATATGGTTAACATTGGTTTGCTTACTAGTTAATGTTATTTAAGCTAATATTGTTTAATGTCGCTTAATATTAACTCATGTATTTTGCTAATAATAAGTTAGTACTTAGTATTTTGTTAACTATAATTGCTTAGTATTTTGTTAACAATAAGTGCTTAATATTTTGTTAACAATAAGTACTTAGTATTTTGTAATCAATAAGTGCTTAATATTTTGTTAACAATAAGTTAGTACTTAGTATTTTGATAGTATTGAGTTGATATTTATTGAAGTCAACAATGCTTACAGCGGATGATGTGGTAATATTAAATGATAGAATACTCGCAAAGAGAAATATCAAGGCTTTAATAATCACTTGAATGCGGAACTGCATTTGACGTTTTGTTGTTTGAGTTTGATAGACTTTTTTCATTTTTTGTTTGATAGACGCTTTTCATTTTTTGAGTTTGATAGACATTTTTCATTTTTTGTTTGATAGACGCTTTTCATTTTTTGAGTTTGATAGACATTGGATAGACATTAGTGCATTGGGCAAGAACAGTAGGGTAGCAATTCAAAACTTACGGGGTGGGGGGGGGCAAGTGGCTTTAGAGAAGGTTACGTGGTGCAGCCTTAGAGAAAATAATGTGTTTTGATATCCAATGGGGGGAGGGTTCAAGCCTCCTTAGTCCCTTCCTACGCCACTGGGCAAGAACACTTGACCGGTTATCAAAGGGTTGTGGGTTCGGATCTCACCAGGTGGCGAGAAATAATTCTTTTTCTTTGAGCGTAATATATCGTCTGTTATTGCCATTGAGTTAATATTTAGTATTTTGTTGATATTAAGTTAATACTCATATTAGGTTAGTATTCATGAAGCTCGTATGATAATAAAAATAATTAGAGAAAGAATTTATTAATTTTAGTACATATATTTATGACCCTTTTACAAGCTGAATGCTTGATTCTTAATATACTATCCTTTATATAAATTTCAAAATTTATGTTTAGTTTAACATTTATTTAAACGTTATCAACAAACGTCCCCGATATTTGAATTTACTTACGTTTTACAAAGTGCATTCATTTTTTGTGAAAGTGGTATGATAAATTTCGTTTTTTATTTATCGAAATTTCAGAGACGGAGCGACGTATCCGAGCTAACGATCCGGACTACAATGGACAATTTCTATATGCGGTGAGTGTTTTTATGCAACTGACCAAGAGCGTATACAGGAAGAGGAAATTGTTTTTAAAAATTATAGTTTTTAAATGCGCACGTTTTCTTTATGCATTAATATTATGCACTTTATGCTTTAAGCTTAATTATGCATTTTGAAACCAGAAATAAGCGACCTTCTATGAATACAAGGTTACGTTAACTGTTGACAGTATGATGAAAATATGTTTTTTTTTTGTAGTTTATTACAAGAAGGGAAAATGTGCGTCTCGCAAATATTGCTCTATATCATAGTCGCATAGTAATACAAAAAAATGTATACAATGTAGTTTGTATACATAGAAAATTAAAACGTGCTAATTTTAAGTTCGTACTAATTGATATTTAAGGTGGATGGAGTTCGACTGATTTATTTCTTTAACACACACTCTCTACCTTTCTCTCTCTATTCATATTTTACTTCTACACTTCTATATCTTTACTATCATTTGTGTCATTATATCTACTGCTTTTTTATATCGTTATATCTTTATTATCTTTTATATCGGTATATCTTTATCATCTTTTATGTTGTTATATCTCTATAATATTTTATATCGTTATATTTTTATCATCTTTTATATTGCTATATCTCTACTATTTTTATATTGCTATATCTCTACTATTTTTATATTGCTATATCTCTACTATTTTTATATTGTTATACAACTTTATTGTTTTTTAAACTTTTATACCTCTACTGTTTTTTATATTGTTACATCTATCCTATATTTTACATTATCATATTTTTAGTACCGTTTATCTCATTATTTATTTAATAGACTATCTTATAAAACCATGGCATATAAAGGTACCTTTTATAACAGGGGCGTAGCTATAGAATTTTGGCCTCAGTGCAATCGCTGATAGAGGGGACCCACCCCATACCAGGATCCCACAATTATGCTATCTAAGGAGCCTCGACTTCCAAAGGCCCCTCCAAGGGCAAGGGCCCCAATGCTGCATTGGTTGCATTGTCATCGCTGCGTTACTGTTTCACAAACAAAGTTATGCAGAAGACTTTAAATTTACTATGTATTTAAGAAGAGAGCGCTGTGAGATATATATAATCAAGTAGTAAGCCCCACTTGGTAAAAAGTTTTGCAAAGGCACTAAAGAATATCCAATTTACAATGGGGAATTAGACAGATCCTTTAATGTTTTTGATACACAAAGACAAGTTAGGTTTTTTCACAAACCTAAAAAAAATTGATGAAAATCGTAGACAAACTAACCTTCAGAAGCGCTGACAAAAGAGATACTATCACTTAATACAATAATGGTATGACACTGTTACTACCTTTATAAGGTAAGTCGAGTCTCAAGTATATTATCCATTGAAGTACGTGTGCAAATTTTATCTAAGCACTGACATAATGACTATCTTGATCAGTTACTATAATAGATGTAGAGGTTGAGCTTTACTGGGGTTAGGTTGATGACCGCGTTTCGAAACGATTACTACATATTACAGGGGCGCCCCCAGAATTGTATATAGGGGGGGGTGTATTCAGCAAAAATTCCAATTGAATAATGTTATTGGACTATAGATTCATGTGGATTCAGACCTTTTTTCCCTTCTATTTTCATAAGCTAAGCGGGTACAAGTGCATCCCGTGCACCCTCTCGGGGCGCCCATGATATATTACATGTAAAAGAATTAAAAATCATTTTCGTATTATCTCAACATAAAAGGTATATAAACGCTAAACGCAAATTTCTGATTAGGATAAGATATAATTGAATTTTTTCGACAGTATCTTCCCCCACACCGTGGGCCAGACACAACCAGAGAGACGGATAAATGGGGACTCATTGCATATATATTTATTTTAAAGTATACATTAAACATGAACCTCTGCCCTCTATATTATATTACTGATTCCAAATCATCTCTCATTTTGGCAACACCATTATACAAACGAGGATAATGCTCATTGGTAAGTATACCACAGACCGTTACGAAAATTTGCTGGAAAGGAAAATTAAATAAAATATATTGACATGTACAATTGAAGGTACAGCAGCAAATTGGTGGTATTTTACGGTACATTTATAATATTTTGGCGCGCACTGTACTTCGAACGATCAGTGCCCTTTTCAGAGAATGGCACCTCTTATTCTTCTCAATAATTCAAGGCTTTGGATCCACCCCCTAGCTTTTGGTGCCGCGCTAGTGATTCCGCCGTTGGAAGGGAAAATTCTGCTACAACGATCAGAGGAAGAACGTGACGTGAGGCGAGAGCTAGTTTTCCCATTTTTCCCCACAAAAGAACGAGATTTCCATATTTCCGTATAATTGGGCTTGTTCCCTGGTTTGGCACTAATAGGGGCAAAACCGCAAAGAAGAAATGCAGCCATGAAGTTGGGATGGGACAGTAACGGACAATTATGTGTGTGCATGATATTTTTTTATGAGAAATGTGACAATTTAGTTTCTCTGGACGTGTTTTATTAATTAATCAATTATTATACTTGTTCTCAACAAGTTCAGAGAAATTATAGGTCAGAGTTGGGTTTTAAGGAAAGGTTAGACAGATATCCCCAATATTTCCAGCGCCCAAAGAAGAGATATAAGAATTGAAAAATGCCGCCCCCCACCCATTTTAATACCATCACCCTTTCGACGGTATCTCCCTCTCTGCCCCAACCAACATCCAGCGGTACAACAATGTAAATTTTCTATTATACTTTTAATCATTAAACCCGTTAATTATATTTATATTTTAAACTTATATTAGTTATTTTGTAATATTAGAATATTGTGAATAGTAAAACAATTGCTACATGTTATAATTGTTTAATTTCAACATTTTATATTTTTGAAAACTGAGATATTAAAGGAGTAATATTTCAAAACACAACGTTGTATTATCAGAGCTAGAAGGCTTAAATGTATTAGATATAGAAAAAAAACTTGTGTGCAAAATTAAACAATGAAACACATCAAGAAATTTTACATTCGTCAAAGTAAAGACTTATTAAGTAATTGTTTCGTATGCTTTTGAAAACAATTATATGTTTTAATTTTTCTTCTTTTTCATTTTTTCTCCTCATTTGCTCAATTTTTTCTTTGTTTGATTTAAAATTAAATTTTTTACGCCATTTTGCCGCCCTAGGCAGTCACCAACTCTGGCCTAATGGTAGAAATGGCCCTAACTTGAACGATTTTAGTGAAGATTATAGCTAGTGCTAGATTTACGTATAGGCCAAATTGAGACAAGCTTAGGGGTCCATGGCTTTGGGGGTTCCGCAGGGGCTGTGTGTCATTTAAATTTAAGCGTTATTTAAATCTTGCTTATTTACAAGAGTCAGAAATTTTCGTTGTTGAAAAATCACGACATTAGAAATAATGAATTTTAAAGGAAAACTCATTATTTATTGATTAAATGTTGCAAGGGCCATATCCTTTAGGAACCTTTTACCATGGCGCAGTATAGCCCAGATGCTCTTGCGCCATAAAAAAGCCAAACAAACAAACAAACCTTTAAGAACCCATCATATTCTTTTAGCCTAGGGTCCTCAAAAACCTTAACGTGGCACTGGTCATAGCCGAATCAATAATTGGAGTCATTAATTATAGTGATTTATTAAATTAATATATAACGGCAGATTGGCGTCGACTGTCATTAAAATCGTTATTTAAAATTACCGGGACTTAATCAGCAGTAGCACTTCATTAGCTATAGCACTTAATTAGCAGTAGACTTAATTAGTAATAGCACTTACAGGGGCGAACACGTACTAACATCAAGGACAGAATTTGCCATGGTCTTGGAATAACACCCTTCATTTATCATGAAAGTTGGAATTTTTTACAGTGAAAAAATATATTTGGGGGGTCATGACCCCTGTGACCTCCCACTTGTGTTCACCTTTGAGTTATTACTTATTAGTAGGACCTAATAATTAACGCTATGATATTCTCAGTTTGTGCTTCCTAAAACTGCAGCAGACAAAAATGCAGAGGTCATATTTAAAACTATTCCTCATCAATTTAGCAATATCTATAGAAGCTTATAACAGAAACATACTTCTCGTTTTTTGTAGTGACAATAATAATAAGATTATTGTTTTCATTTTTTTTCTTTTGTTTTAGAATAACTACATCAAAACATCCAAATACAGCATGGGTACTTTCGTGCCTCAAAATTTATTCGAACAGTTTCAACGTCTTGCTAATTTCTATTTTCTTTGTTTACTGGTGCTCCAGGTAAATACTACACATATTCAATGACGCATTCAATGAGCATTCAATGACGTCGCGTAGTTTCAAAAGTGGACCATATCCAAATGTCTAGCATACCCCCTCGAGTGAAAAACCGATCAATTCATGCATATCATCATTATTATAACCGTCATGATGCTATAAATAAATTATGACTTTTCGATTAAGCGGGGGAAGATGAACATTTGGAGATGGCCCATTCTTAAAGTTACGCTGCGTTACAGTGTACATGTTCTATTCTTCTACATTTTTTAAAGTTCTGTAGATTTTTTTAAAATTTTGTAAATTTCATAAAGTTTTTTAGATTTCTTAAAGTTCTGTACATTGCATTTAAAGTTCTGTAAATTACTCTTAAAGTTCTGTAACTTGATATTGAAGTTCTGCAAATTGTTCTAAAAATTTGCAGAAAACGTAAATTACTCTTAAAGTTCTGTAAATTTTTCTTAAAATTTACAGAAAATATAAATTACTTGTAAAGTTTATTCAATTTTCTTGTAAATTTCTAAAAGTACTGTAAATTTTATTTCTTTGTTGTCAATTACGAAACGCGGCAAGTTTATGTTTGTATTCATTGGTAGCTGATCCCACAAGTGTCTTCACTGACGCCAGTGACCACCGCTGTGCCTCTGGTTGTAGTATTGGCTGTCACTGCCATGAAAGATGGTATAGACGATATTGTAAGTTGTCTATTTTTTTAGAAAATTTAATCTTTTTTCAAGCGTTTGTGTTGCCGAAATGCGTTTATAACGTATGCGTATATGTGGTTGCGTCTATGGAGACAAAATTCTGGGAATATGGTGCTGCCTTCAGCGGCCACCCTTCCCAACACCCCCCCCCCCCAATACTCACTCACTATGGAAGGAAACTCGTTGGTGTCCATGGCAGCTATTATCGTTGGCACGAACTCAGCTTAGATTTGTTGCTTAAACGTTTAAAGATTTTTTTTTAAGTATTTAATGATTTAAATACTTATTCAAATTTGTTTATATTATTTAATGATTTAAATACTTATTCAAATTTGTTTATATTATTTAATGATTTTTAGTTAATTTTAACAAGGATAGTTTCGTCTCATTTGCATATAGGTATAATTGACATGGATGATGATTAGATGTGCTCGTCTTATGTAACGTGTAAAATTATGTAAATCCTTTGCCAAAAGCAAAATTTTAATTTTCGCGAGAGAAAGAAACCGTCAAAATTGCTAAGACATCGTTTTAATAGTTTTTAACAGTTTAATAAAAAAATTTAATAAATTGGTAACATTTTTTCATCAACTTAATAAAAACTAGTAATAAATTAACGCAAACTTCTAACAAATTAATGGGTTTTTTCTAATAATTGACAAAAAATATTATTTTTAATTACTCTAATTTTATAATGAAGTAGAACTGATGAAGCATTTCTGATTACCACTTTAATTATTTTTTATACACGGTTGAAGTGTTCTGATCGATTGGAGTAATTAGGATGCAATTTCAAGATTTCCGAAAATCATCCCTGTCTCTCAAAATATAAGGATGTGAAAGATATAGTTTATAGAATTAAAGTTCCAATGATTAAAAAAATTGATATTTAAAAAATTATTAAATTATTTCCAAAATGAAAATCCGAATTATCAGCTTCATTATTTATGTGCAATATTTTATCAGGCAAATTAAAAGTTTGCGTGTTGGTTTAACTCATGTGTTTTAAATTACTGTTATGCATCGCTGGCCACATTAAGTCATTTGCTAAACGATTACAATTTAATAAGTTTAAAGCGTTGAAAATACTGACTAAAAAAAGAAAAAAAAGAGAGAAAAAAAAAAAAGAGAGACCGACCGGGAACCCCGTTTGAAATTGGACCGAAACTGACGATTTTGGAATTGTAAACGTTGTATACGGATTAACTAAATTATTGGGGCTAAGTAAGATTTTTTTTCGTATTTTAGTTTACCAAAGTGGATCCTTTTTATCAAAAGATTTGAATCTAAATTACCTGATTTTGAGTCTTTGCAAATTCTGGTAAAATTAGAGCCATGTACTCGATTTATAAAAATAACAATATTACTAAATTCCGGAAAGAAAGGACTAGGTCTTATACATTATAGAGCTTTGCGGGATTTTTCGCAACGTCTGTTTATTAAAAACACTTAACGTTTCACTCCGTGCTATGCGGAACATCCTCAGAAGCAACAGTCGACCAAGTTTCCCTCTGTAAAATGCAAGACTTTCACTTGGTTGCTTGGCAGAAAATGAGTGAGTAAAAAATATGAGACGTATTTGTAGTAC
>QLNU02015003.1:51243735-51255565 GCA_006491805.2 Dysdera silvatica | reverse complement strand
ACTAGGTCTGCTGTTTCTTCTGAGGATACTCCGCATAGCACGGAGCCAAACGTTAAATGTTTTTAATAAACAGATGCGGCGGAATATCCCGTAAAGCTCTATAATATATATTAATAGACGCCGCGAAAATCTTCGTGAATACGACTATGTCTTAGACTGGATTTGCTTGTCGATTTTAGGGAATGGTTCGACTTCGACGACAATACACTTACTTAAAAATTCAACTTAAATTTCATATTTTTATATAAAACAACTTTAATAAATTTTAAGATATTTTGATAATGCATTTTCAGCAACGGCATAGAAGCGATAGTCAAGTGAACAATCGCAAATCTAGAGTGCTTCGAGAAGGGCGGCTAATGGATGAGCTTTGGTACAAAGTACAAGTCGGAGACATAGTTCGTATGGAGAACGACCAATTTGTGGCTGTAAGTATTATCTTTTGGACCAGTATTTTTCAAACTTTGGTATCGCATGGGGATCAACTCAAACACTTCTTTGTTATTGTGGACACAGGAGTAGAGTTGTATGGGCCAAACAATAAAAATATATATAAAAAAAAAAGGCAAAATTTTAATTTATTTCAAATTGTTTGTGAGTCCCGAATCCACAAACAGTTTGAAATAAATTGGTTTTTGTTTGTTTGTTTGTTTTTTGGTTTTACGGCTCAAAGACTACAGTGGTCATGCTGCGCCGGGACCTACTGTTTTCCGAGGAATCCGAACCTCTTAAGGCCTAGGGAACCAAACCCCGGACTACAGTGAGCAGTGCGATCTTTATGAGATCTCTGAGTAAGCGTTCTTTTTGCACTGCTGGGAGTCGAACCCGGATTAACAAAATAAATTGGTATTTCGTATATATTGTAACGTATAATATATATAACGTATGATAATATACGATAAATGTACATAATATGTATTCCCCTCCCCCCCAATATGTTTAAAAACTCTTCATAGATAATTGCGGATCGTAGATGGTGGGATTACATTGTTTTAAATTAATTACATTGTGTGAAAATTGCGAATTCCTGTTAATAATCTAAGGTTCTTCTTACAACCATCAGTTTCAAGTTAAACATTTTTGTTTTTTCTCTCTTTCTCTTTAATATTAAAATTTTCTCATTATTATTAAAACACTGAAAGAGTACCTAGTATCATGTTTTTACATCACAAAATAGCTGTCTCAAAGTACTCAGATATCTGTAAAGATGTTATTTTTAAATTTTTTTTGTTCGCATTCTTATATGTCACTGATGAGTACTTTTCGATCCGTGAAGTTAAATAAGTTATTTTATAGCTTTCCTAACTATTCCTAAATATAATTTCCTAACTATTCCTCGGACCACTCATAGGCCGTTAGAGACCAGACTTTGAGAATTATTGCTTTAGGCCAGTGTTTCTCAACAAAGGTTTCCCGGAACCCTAGTGTTGCATAAGAAGTAGCCATTAATGGTCGCGTCATGAGTACTGCGAAATTGCGTACTTCCGGTCTAGGGAAAAGAATCTTATAATAATCCACGACTTTATATTCTTTTACATTTTCATCCCAAAGCCTAAAATAATTTAATATAGATCTTCTCTTACATTTCTATAATTTTTATACTGCTCAAGCTATGTATCACTAAATATTGTATATCGGGTTGAATGAAAATTACCATTATAAAAATAACTAAATTCAGGTAGTGGTACTGACTGTTTTGCATCGTTTTTACAGCTATGCCACCCATGTGCTTTGCGCGATAAGATATTGTTTACACGAAAATATAAAGTTTTTTTTATTGAACTAGCTATCACAAAAAATATATTGTGCTGTCATTGTGAATTTAAAAAATCATAAATAATAAAGAAAGATATTCATACTGATTTCTAATGTTTTTTTTATGTACGGGGTTCTCCCAAAGTTAATTCAAGGGTTTCGGGAAAGATAAGATTGAGAAATGCCGCCTTAGACACTTAAAATAAAAGCTCGTTAAAATGAATTATAACAAGTTTCAAAAGCAACAATAATTAAATAATAAAGTTTGAAATTGAATGCGTGATTGGAAAAAGATAAGATTCCAGTCAAGCTTGTTTCTGCAAAATGTAAAAACTTTTTTACTGCGAAATCGTTAAATTTAGAAAAAACGTTTTAATTAGTTAATTGCATATTTTGAAAAAGGTTATTTAATAGCAAAGTACGAAAGTCCTCTATTTATTAAATAACTAAATATTAGTATTGAAAAGTACAGTAATATTATACTTTTTCATTTTTGGAATTTTATTCTTTTTCCAATCACCCATTCAATTATGTTACGCCTTATCGCAGGCCGATTTACTATTACTATCAACTAGTGAGCCGAATGGATTGTGCTATATTGAAACAGCTGAACTCGATGGGTAAGTGTTTTTTTTCTTAAATTAAAATTTTATCGCTTTTGATTGGGACTTCCTAAAAGTAGCATGTGTGTTTCTGTTAATTCGAGTCAGGTTTAAATCATATAAATTCTTCTTCAATTGAGAAAAGGGTTGTGACGTTGAGAAATGTTTATAATACTATCACGAGATCATTAATTATCAATACCCTTCTAATTAAATAACAAAGCGTGTTTTTAATTAGAAGGTGGGAACCTGTTATAGTAATCAAGAGTCTAGTAAAATTTCTCTTTACTTTGCATAGGTGAAGTCCAAAATTAGGTTCCCTCCCCCTTTTTTTTTATAAAAAAAAAAGTCTGAAGTTACTATATCAGATATTCCTATTCTTGCCACTGAGATGTAGGGAAGAAACGGGTAATGGCGGTCAACTGGTAATGGTGGTCAGTACGATAATTACGAAACGAAATGCGAAGCAGGAACGGGAGTTGGTGGTTACAGCTTGCTATATTTCTCGCTGGTAGTCCGCTATGCGGCGCTCAGTTATCGCCAATCATTTGAGAGCGACGGGCGTTGTTTGTTTTTTCGTACTGCCAATGTTAAACTTCGAGTACAGAACATAAGAGATGAGTACTAACTTTGCTGCTTGTTCTACAGTTTAACTATTTTAAAATATTGATAGGCTATTAAGAAAAAGGCTTTTGGTAAATTAAAGTTAAGCACATTTGATTTAAATATGGGGTGTTGCCTTTTGTTCGATAAAGCGAATGCAGGTAATGATAGTCACCTGACCAACCCCCATTATCTGCAGTGCGCTTCTTTACTGAAGTACGCGAAGGCTATATCGTTGTTTATTTGAACAATTTTACTTTACAGATGCCAAAAAACACAGCCCAGAAAGACTAATAAGGTTATGTGGGCTTCTGAAACACTTGAACATCCAACAAAGGAAGTCTGAAAAAAAGGGGAAAAAATCAGGTAAAAATCGCAAACAGACAAACAAAGTTAAGGTCAAGGGTAAAAAGACAAGGACAAAGAAGACAGATGGTAAAAAAATTAAAAGAAGGCAAGTGTTGCAACATAAAAAGGAAACTTTCCAATTTTATAAATAATTTTGCTGAACTTTGTGACAATAATGAAAATGACAACATGGACGATCTTGGGAACAAGTGTATCGTTATTTGTGAGAAATTTGGACACAATGAAATGTGGAACAGGTGCACTTCATGTAGGTTATGGGTTCATTCAGAATACGCTGGATAAAATTCACCCGACCGCTACACATGTGAGAATGTTTTCATTCTCCAAATTCTCATTGCAACGTGACCACCCTTACCCACACGTGTGGGTAACGACGGCCAAACCTACTTTCTTCAGTTGCCAATAGTATCCAAACTATGATACCAAAATGTTCTTTTTTTACTTAACTTTATAGTTAACTTATAGTTAGCTTTATAATTAGCTTAATAGTTGAACGTTGAGAACAGTCCATTGTAATAAATATGTGATCTCAAATTATGGTTTTGTTACAACTATTCATTAAGTGACCGTTATTACCCGTTTCTTCCCTAATTTGCACACTGTCCTGAATCGAACGATGATAGCACGAGGACTTATCCATCGACCCTTCATTAATGTACGAGGGCGAATCAGAAAGTCTCTACCCCTATTTTTTATTAGCCAAAATAAGGTACAATTCGTCTGGCTGACTGTGCAACCACCATCGGACTGCTGTCTTAGCTTTTGCCTCTTCCGTGCTGATTGCACGTGAATTGCTGTCCTGCCAGAAACTTCTTCAGCGGACCGAAAACGTGGAAATCACTAGGGGGCGAGGTCCGGACTGTATGCAATCAGAACCGCCGACAAGCTCCGGTCATTTCACTGGGAGAGTCTGGACCACCCACCATACAGTCCGGACCTCGCCCCTAGTGATTTCCACGTTTTCGGTCCGCTGAAGAAGTTCCTGGCAGGACAGCGATTCACGTGCAACGATGAAGCCAAGACAGCAGTCCGACGGTGGTTCCACAGTCAGCCGGACGAATTCTACCACAGGGGCATCTCAAATTTAGTGCTGCGATGGGACAAATGTCTGAACCGGTGTGGGGACTATGTGGAAAAATAGTGTAAGGTACGTAGAATAGTACGTATATTTGTAATTACCTGTATGTACCTTATTTTGGCTAATAAAAAATAGGGGCAAAGACTTTCTGATTCGCCCTCATATATAATTTTCATTAAAGTATAGATAAAATCAATAAAATTCTGAAATTTAAATACTAGATATATAACACTGTAATATCATTTTAGAGATCATAAATACATATCGTCTTAGACAAGATTGAATCTGCTAACTCACATCTCTGTCGGAACTAGGGAAAATAATGCTACAGACAGATTATCGCCATAGGCAGCACCCTTATAGATGTATTTTATTGTATAATATATATGATGATATTTATTTTTGCTGCTTTTGTTATGTTTTTCTATTTTTATCTTATTTTAATGGTGACTAGATTTTACTACCTGTATACAATATTACCTGTGTACAATGAGCAAACGCGCTGGCCCTTTCACGCTCGTTGTAAACGAGTTTGACCTTATCTTGGATGGATAAACCTAAGGCTCCTAGAAAAGAGAGCTGGCATATATTCGCCATTTTCTTACCATCGTATCACGTGATCCTATTCACTGCTTTGTTAAAGTTGAGTGATTTACAAGGATGTTATTTTTAATAAAATAAGGTGAAATGGGTGAGTGTTCCACTGGGAATTGTTCTAATCATTCGAGGAATAAACATAGAATGTTTGCAGCGTAAAGTTTGTTTTGATTATTTGCATTATAATTTTGCATTAATCGAAAACTAAGTTACGGTTGCAAATTGTATTTATTGGCGACATCTTAAAAGTTGCGTCAATATTCACAATCGTCGGGTAATTGCGAATTGTTGATTATTTTTATGCCAAAATAGCGATCATTGCTCCAAAGTGGAAAACCTTTATCGCCAAGGTAAATGAAACCGGAAGTGTGCAGGAAAATGGCTGCTGATGCGCTAGCCTATAATTCTAGGGGCTCTAGATAAACTCAATGAGAGTGAAAACTATTATTAAAATCCTCATTGTTTGTAAATGATGATTAATGTATACCTGCATGATTGTAAATTGTTATCAAAAATTCCCGCATGATTGCTAGTTGCTTTTGTAATTCACATTAAAGCCAACTTTGAAATAATGAATGATTGTTTCATCAGGTGTGATGTTGGGACAAAACTGGTTGATAAGCTCGCCAGTCTAAAACATTTACGTTGATTCTAAGATGGATTGTAGATTACCAGAAAAAAAATGGCAAAATTGGTTCAAAAAGTAATTAGAAAATAATGTTCATAGACTCAATTTTATCTCACTTTCCGAGAACTTCTCAGATTTGGAAACTTTCCAAAATCTTTGAGAAACTTCCTTTCTCAATAAATTATTGCCTCAATTACACTCGGCACTTAACTTTCTTACAAGACAGTACTCAGATCACCCGATTTTATCAGATTAAAGATTTAATTAATGGCTATAAGAATAAAAAATAATGATTAAAATGACTCAATAATTATTAATAATACAATTATAAGGATTAACTAATGATTAAAATGATTTTAATTGGTACAGTTCGCTAGTTTTCATTCCTTTTTTTTCATTACCAAAAAAAGTAGCATTGTCTATAAGGAGAGAAATTCCAGAAAATAAAGCCTTAACTAAGACTATTCAGTAATAAAATTCTGATTTCCAGTACATTGTAAAAAAGAATTTTATGAAAGAAGTTCGTCATTAGTATGTGGTTTATCATAGTCATAAAAGTAACTTATTGAGGTGGGCCAATTGTGGATGAGGAGATAGCAGGAACCAGAACTGAATTACTAACCACGTTTGAGGGAGTCTCAGAGTCTCTGAGGCAGTCTCTAAAGTAATACATATAAGGAAATCTGCGGATAAAACGTAAATTTCTTGAAGAGCAATATATATAGCGACACCTTAGATGAAATCCACAATTTAATGCAGTATATGAATTACGATATGCATGCAAAGTCGCTCGTGGTAGTCTACATTAGAATCTAGGCCAAATTACTATGAGATTGTAGGCCTAGCCAAAATAGGCGTGCCTAAATAAATATAATATATCTTTATTGATTAGTCTTTGTATGATTTATGTTTTTATAACTAGTAACATATGGACCATCGGTTTTGCACAATAATAGTTATTTGAACAACCTTACCCTAAATTTTGAAAAATCTTGATTATTCAGGAGTGTAGAACGATATGAGACCCTAAATCAGTTTGTGTTCAAGGACAGTTAAGGTCATACTGTGCCAAGACCTACAGTTTTTCAGTGACTCTGAACATCTTTCGCTAAGGGAATTAAACCCTTGAGTGTAGAAAAATCGGTAAGCGTTTGGTAACCCTGGAATCAAATCTAGATGATTCCAAGGATGGCTGAACGCGTTACCACTACGTCTGGGTAGGTGACGTAGTGGAAGATCTAAAAAGATGTTAAAAAGAGCCAAAAAATCCAGATGATTCCAATGATGGCTGAACGTGTTACCACTACGTCACTTACGATGACGTAGTGGTAACACGTTCAGCCATCATCACTGTAGGTAACGTAGTGGAAGAGGTAAAAAAATGCAGGTGATTCGAATGATGGCTGAACGCGTTACTACTACCACTCACTATAGGCGATGTAGTGGTAACGCGTTCAGCCATCATCACCGTAGGTGACGTAGCGGAAGAGGTAAAAAGATGTAAAAAAGAGGTAAAAAGTAAAAAAGAAAGAACTAGCAGCCTCATGAGTCAACAAATAGTAAAATCCTGCTTTCTCTTCCTAACTACACCAAAATTCCGCTTTTACATCAAACAGCACTATTTATAATACGGATGCACATCCACTATAAATTTATGTTATACAATTTTTTGTGTGTTACCATATTTTGTAAAATTGTTCAATTTATCCATGTCAAGGGAGACGAATTTAAAGTGCCGACAATCCATACCCGAAACTGCAGAAATGGGAGAAGACAACGTGCAGTTCGGAAAATTTAGAGGTGAGTTCCACATACACTTACTAATTTAATTATTAACTTAATTATATAACCTAATATTTAATTATTAACCTAATATATAACTTACTTATTTAATTATTAAAATGTGTGACTTATACCAGAAAGAACTACATTTCGGATGTTGTAACGTCTTGAAAAGTAGCCGCACCTTAGATTAATCGATTTAAATCAATTTATCGAAATAAGAGGCAATACATCAGGGCCTCCAACGTTTTTCAGTCCAAGGGTCAATTTTGCTTATTCTTGTTGGCTTTCTGGCCGCATTATTGTATCGGCAATATCAGGACTGAACAAAGCGAATTCTAGAGTGGGGGCGCAGAGGGCACCCCCTGGATCCGCTTTTATTAACGTTTTTTCTTGGGTCTCTATGTTGGTTTCGTGAGTTCTTACAAAAATATTCTAGATCTGCCCATGGAACTGAACACACACACACACACGCGCATATATTTGCTAGGGTCGTTGTATATTTTGTTAATCTATATTGTAAAAATATTGTTATTTTTTATATATATGTTGTATTTGTATGGAGATTCGATAAGTTTGTCGTAATTTTTTAATGTATATAAATGTATATATGTTTATATATTCTATGATAATATTGTATATCATTGTGATATGTCAATATGTTTTAAATTGTGATTTTGAATTACTTTAAGGTATTTATGTGTGAGATCCGGTTATTTAATGCTACTCAGTTTTATCTTCGTCTATTAGTATAACGGTAAATAATACCTTTATACACTTCTTTGTAATAATATCACCAATTTTTTCAGCAATATGATTTTTTTTTTCTTACTTACAATAGTTCATAATATAATACTTGCTTTGTAAATTCTCTTCCTCATGTATAATTTTCATATACTTCCTTATTTTACTCATATATATATATATGGCCTGCAAAAGGGTTGCTGGTATCTAACTGGAAGGAGACCCACACGCTGAACGTATGTGACGATGTGTGGAACCGGCCAGGCCAGTAACCTAGTGTCCTACCCCGCCTTCAAGTGGTGCAGGCTGAGCTTTCTATTTATGTGGCAAATTAATATTTGCTACACGGATAGAAAGGCGGAAGGGGAGGGCTAATTCACCAACCCGTCTAGCCAGCGTGGTGAAATTATGGCTAATTCCTCCATTATGTTGACACACCAGAAACCATGGCCCCTAGTCTCCAGGTGCTGGAGTGCTCCTGATCAAGGCAGCGGTCAGTGTGGCATGAAAGCAGGGGGTGCTAAGAATCACTGGAATGGCCCAGGCTGCCGTTTGTTATTGACCTTGGCTACGTTTAATGGACGATCCCTTGCTTCTGAAGCAAAACTTCAGGAATTGGAAGAGGAACTAGACAAGATCAAATGGGACATTGTAGGACTCAGTGAAGTTAGAAGAAAAGGTGAAGAGTTGGTGGAACTTAAAAGTGGACATTTGTTTTATTATAGAGGAACGGAAACTGGAAGAACAAGTGGTGTTGGCTTCTTAATCAACAAAAGAATTAAAGACTGTCTTCTGGAAGTTGAAAGTACATCAGATCGAGCAGCGAGGCTCGTTGTTCAACTAACCCAGCGATACCAACTTCAAATAGTACAGGTATATGCACCAACATCAAGCCATACCGACGAAGAGGTTGAAGAATTTTATGAAGAAATCAAAGAGTTACACACCAAAGGGAAACAACATATCAAGCTCATCATGGGGGATTTCAATGCAAGAATTGGACAACAGGAACAAGGAGAGACATCGGTTGGTAAATACGGATATGGGGAAAGGAATGAACGTGGCGATCAACTCATCGAATTTGCAGAAGCTGAAAACCTTAGCATCATGAATTCATTTTTTAAGAAGAAACCGCAAAGAAAATGGACATGGAAACACCCAAATGGGGGAACTAGTGAAATTGACTATATCCTGGCAAACAAGAAATCAATTATTGAAGATTGCAGTGTACTGAACAGATTTAATACTGGAAGTGATCATCGAATGGTGAGATGTAAAGTGCACTTAAATACTAAATTAGAACGACAGAAGCTCATTAGGAAACAAGTAAGTAAGAGGGTGGATTTAAAGAAATTAAAAGAAAATACCGAGGCATTCAAGTTGGAATTAAAAAATCGCTTTTCTGCACTGGAAGGACTTATTGATGAAAGTGATATCTCAGAAGCAAATGAAAACATTGTTAAGACAATAGTTGAAACTGCTGGGGAAATTGGTGGTGTAACCTGTAAAAAGCACAATAGCAAATTATCTGAGAAGACGAAACAGCTCATGAAAAGGCGAAGAGATATGAAGGTGGACAATCGAAATACCAGTTCCAGGATTGAGTACATAGAACTTTGTAAAACTCTGCGCAAAAGCATGAAAGAAGACATAAGAAAATTCAATTGTGAGTTAGTAAGGAAGGCCATTGAAAATAACAAGAGCCTTAGGGTTGTTAAAGGAAGTTTATCTGTTGGGAAGAAACACATCATTGCATTAAAAGGAGAGGATGGCACCGTAACAAGAAATAGGGAAGAAATACTTAGAAGAGTTGAAGAATTCTACAAAAAACTATATGAAAGTAACAGTGGATTAAACGAAGACACTGAAATAGTCGAAGGAACAGCTCCTAAAATCTTAAAAGAAGAAGTTTCATTTGCAATAAAAAGTATGAAGAAAGGAAGAGCCCCTGGCGATGATGGTATTACATTAGATATCCTAAAAGAAGCTGGAGAATATGTAGAAGACATACTTGCAAAATTCTTTACCAAATGTCTTAACAGCGGTAACATACCAAACCAATGGGATTCTGCAACAGTAATTCTTTTGCATAAAAAAGGTGATAAAGAGGATTTGAAAAATTACCGACCAATTAGCTTGTTACCTGCTATTTATAAAATCTTCACAAAAGTGCTAACACATCGCCTGCAGAAAAAATTAGATGCAGCTCAACCAAGAGAACAAGCTGGATTTCGAAGTGGATTCAGTACAGTGGACCATATTCAAGTATTAAGAGAATTAATTGAAAGAACACATGAATATGAACTTCCATTGTGTGTTGCATTTATTGACTATGAGAAGGCCTTTGACTCTATTAAAACATCAGCAGTCATCAACTCTTTAAGATCAACAGACATTGAGGATGTGTACATTGACATGGTGAAACGTGTGTATAAAAATGCAAGTGCAAAATTTCGGTTACATAAAGATACCAAAACTATCAAAATTGGTAAAGGTGTGAGGCAGGGAGATACCATTTCTCCAAAACTTTTTACTTCAGCTTTACAGATGATTTTTCAGCTGATAAATTGGAATAACAAGGGAATAAAAATAAATGGTGAATATTTAAATCATTTGCGGTTTGCTGATGACATTGTTATTTTTTCAACGAACCCATCAGAACTCCAAGACATGGTACAGGAGCTCTCAACTAGAAGTAAAGAAGTTGGACTCAAGATGAACCTACAAAAAACTAAGATCATGTTCAATAATTTTGTAGAGGAAACAAAAATACAAGTTGACAACATTGAGCTAGAAATTGCTGATTCATATATTTACCTTGGCCAGCTGATTTCAATGGATGGCAACATTATGAAAGAACTCAACAGACGTATTAAACTTGGCTGGAGTGCATTTGGAAGAAACAGTTTTATCCTGAAGGGGAAATTGCCTTTGTGTCTAAAAAGAAAGGTCTTCAACCAGTGTGTATTGCCAGTCCTCTCTTATGGATCAGAGACATGGAGTCTAACAGTTGGAGCAATACGAAAGTTACAGACAACGCAAAGGAGCATGGAGAGGTGCATGCTTGGAATAACTAGGAGAGATCGAAAAAGAAACACTTGGGTGAGAGAGCAAACTAGAGTAGAGGACATCATTGTTAAAGTAAAAGGGCTGAAATGGCGATGGGCTGGGCATATTGCAAGAAGAACTGATCAACGATGGACAACAGAAATTCTGAACTGGATTCCAAGAGACCACCGAAGACCTAGAAAACGTCCTCAAACTAGATGGGTGGATGAAATAAGAAAACAGGTTGGGGTGACGTGGAAACGAATGGCCCAGGATAGACTTGTGTGGAAAGCATTTGGAGAGACCTTCATCCAGCAGTGGATAGATAATGGTTGAATATGATGATGATGATATATATATATATACACACACACACATACATATGAGCCAGAGACCGTGCATGAGAACGAAACACACAAGCTTTACTGGGATAGAGCAATCATAACAGACAAGACAGTCCCACATAACCGTCCTGACATAACCCTCGTCGATAAATCGAATAAGACCACGTACTTAATCGACATAGCAGTACCCAATAACATACAGACAACCTACACAGCGAAAATAACCAAGTACCAAGACCTCAGACATGGAGTACGAGATACATAGTATATGGAAAAGATC
>QLNU02015003.1:51227941-51243635 GCA_006491805.2 Dysdera silvatica | reverse complement strand
TTTAATTATTAAAATGTGTGACTTATACCAGAAAGAACTACATTTCGGATGTTGTAACGTCTTGAAAAGTAGCCGCACCTTAGATTAATCGATTTAAATCAATTTATCGAAATAAGAGGCAATACATCAGGGCCTCCAACGTTCTTCAGTCCAAGGGTCAATTTTGCTTATTTTTGTTGGCTTTCTGGCCGCATTATTGTATCGGCAATATCAGGACTGAACAAAGCGAATTCTAGAGTGGGGGCGCAGAGGGCACCCCCTGGATCCGCTTTTATTAACGTTTTTTCTTGGGTCTCTATGTTGGTTTCGTGAGTTCTTACAAAAATATTCTAGATCTGCCCATGGAACTGAACACACACACACACACGCGCATATATTTGCTAGGGTCGTTGTATATTTTGTTAATCTATATTGTAAAAATATTGTTATTTTTTATATATATGTTGTATTTGTATGGAGATTCGATAAGTTTGTCGTAATTTTTTAATGTATATAATGTATATATGTTTATATATTCTATGATAATATTGTATATCATTGTGATATGTCAATATGTTTTAAATTGTGATTTTGAATTACTTTAAGGTATTTATGTGTGAGATCCGGTTATTTGATGCTTCTAAGTTTTATCTTCATCTATTGGTATATCGGTAAATAATACCTTTATACACTACTTATTAATAATATCACCAATTTTTTCCACAATATAATTATATTTTCTTACTACAATAGCTCATAATATAATATTTGCTTTGAAAATTCTCTTCCCCATGTACAATTTTCATATACTTATTTTACTCATATATATATATATAAACTTGGCTGGAGTGCATTCGGAAAAAACAGTTTTATCCTGAAGAGAAAATTTCCTTTGTGTCTAAAAAGAAAGGTCTTCAACCAGTGTGTATTGCCAGTCCTCTCTTATGGATCAGAGACATGGAGTCTAACTGTTGGAGCAATACGAAAGTTACAGACAACACAAAGGAGCATGGAGAGGTGCATGCTTGGAATAACTAGGAGAGATCGGAAAAGGAACACTTGTGTGAGAGGAAACTAGAGTGGAGGACATCATTGTTAAAGTAAAAGAGCTGAAGTGGCGATGGGCTGGGCATATCGCAAGAACTGATCAATGATGGGCAACTAAAATTCTCAACTGGATTCCAAGAGACCACCGAAGATCTGGAATATGTCCTCAAACTAGATGGGTGGATGAAATAAGAAAACAGGTTGGGATGACGTGGAAGCGATTGGTGTGTGGAAAGCATTTGGAGAGACCTTCATCCAGCAGTGGATAGATAATGGTTGAATATGATGATGATATATATATATATATATATACACACACACGCGCACATTTATTCACGAAAATTTCCTCTCTGGATTGACGTCTGCTTAATATGTCTGAATTGTTCTTCAAAATTTTAAAACATGCCATTTTTAAAGTTAGCGATAAGTAGATCACACAAGAAACAACGTTCGGTTGGGATGATTGATTATTCATTATCTCCATCCCCACCTCAGTGGAAAAAAATTACAATATGCATATATATATATTATTATGATTATTATTATTGGGGAGGGAGAGGAATGGTGTACAACTGAAGAATAAATACATATAAAGTTGGAGGGGAATGAAAATACAATGAACTCGTGCTTTTGTCAACATCCAATTTACGAATTTGACGTTTTTACAAATTAATAAGGTGGTAGGCTTATCTTGGGGGTTAAATATAGCGTAAACTGGGGGGTGTAAAAAAATTGTATGGGGAAAAAGTAAGATTTTGCCTCTTTTCTAAAAAGACTAGGGGGAAAGTTCCCCCCTTGCCCCCACCAGGTTATGCCTATGATTCAGTTGGTTCCGAAAAATATTCTATTGAACTAACGTTCATTTCCGCTATCCGATTTACGAACTAAAATTACGCATTCATTCTGTTTTATGAATTCAGTTTCCTTACTTCCTTTTCACTGATTTCCTTCTGATGCGAACTTTTGGAAACGGGAAGCTTGAATTTCCTCAAATCGTGTTGAGCTTTAAATCACCTAATTTGTCAGAATTTGGGGAGAAAGGCAGGGACGGATCTAGCTTATATGGCGAACGGTGCGAACCCAAAATTTGGCGCCTCCGCCCTCCCCGTTAAATATTAATTGTTCTCAAAGTAATTCCTTTTGTTGCAAAGTTTTTTTCTTCCTTTAAAGCATCTTCTCAGTAGACTCCTGAATAATATTACAAGGTGGAAATCCAGGACAACAATTAAAATTTCCTTACAACAAATAACATGTAACTAAACAACAAATACTTTTCTGATGAGCTAATTATTAAATTGTTCTAATAATCAAATTAAAGCCTTACACGTGTTTCAATAATCTGAAATGTCCTCTGTACGGTCAAAGAAGCTCATCTATTTTAACGTAATTTTTACTTTCCTAATTCCTTACTTGAATTATCATATTGCGGTTTAGTTGGAAAAAAGCTTTTACGTTTTCTTACACACTAACTTAATTAAACATTTTATAGCAAAGAATAATTTATACAAGCATTAAATAAGGGATAATAATAAAAGGATAATTAATTTATTAAAAAATTAAATGAGGATTAACACACTTTAGTGTTAAACAGTCTAGTGTGTAACAAACTTTAAAGTTTTAAAAATATAACGTGATAATTTTTTCTGCACTGAAATATGAAAATGTATTTGCACTTTGAAGTCGTTAGTCCATTTTGGCGCCTAATGCAACGGCACTGGTTGCACCGCTATTAATCCGTCTGGGGAGGGGGAGGGTATTTGAATTAGATTTCATATTATTTTGTGTATTGTTGAGGGTGGGAGGAAATTGTTTATATTGGTTTGTGTGTGTGTGGTCCCATTTAAGAAACTGACATATAGGACAGTATAAAGCTAGATTTAACACATGTATTTGAAATGTAGAAGGTAACGACCTGTGAGAGTTTTGGTATTGGAATTTTTCGATGAGTTACAGCGTTAAGTTTTAATTGTTACGGATGGGTTAAATCTATCGGGGAATTGCTTCAGTTGTTGTTAGTAAAGGAAAGAGTGAGATAGGAGGCTTATTTATATATATAGTGAATATCCCATCTCTCGTTTAGGGAAGTACGTATTTAAAATGACATGATTGACTTGTCTCAATTTTTACATTGTTTTCCTTTTTAGGATTTTTAGGTAGGATTTTTATTGTGTACTATTCTTCATGTACTTTTGTTCTATCTTGTGATTTTGATTTATTAATCGATTTTACTCTCAGTATAAGTGTTTGTATCCATCTGAGTTTTAATAAATTATTATTTATTAAAGTCGGCTTTGTAATTAGAATTATCTTTTTATTTTCTTAATATCATTCATATTTTCGAATAGGGGGGGATTTGGGATGCCATCCATACGCTGAGATATTTTGCTGCCTAATCTTACAAAATGTAATTAGGGTTTTTAACAGAGAGGACTTGACAGATTTTGGCGTTTTTGTCAAATTCTTAATTTGACGCCTCTAGCCAAAATCCTTTTTGGTATGTTCGCCGCCCAGGTACAGACACAGCATCATCGCTCTTATTAATTTAATATTTCATTTAATTAATAACTTCGTATGTCAGAATTCAAGGCGGAAAGTATGAAGAATTTGAGAAAGTTTTGGTGTTGTTCTCGTACCTCCTGTGAACGTTGAGCTTTTAAGAGGGAAGGCCGTATAGTTGTCAAAGAGTTTTGAAATGGAACACTTTTCTGCATCACATGAATGGATTGAAAAATTTAAAAATAGGCATGGATTGGCAACTCTTGTCTTTTCTGGGGAAAGTGTGAGTGTCCATGAAGGAACTGTAGAACAATGGAAAGAAGACTTGGCTACTTTAGTAAACGGATACGAACCGAAAAACATCTACAATTGTGACGAAACTGGATTTTTTTATAAAATGATGCCCGACAGCACCTTAATATTCAAGGAAGAACCATAATATTCAAGGAAGGACCTTAAAATTCAAGGAAGAACCATGCCATGGTGGGAAAAAAAAGTAAAGAAAGACTGTCTTGCTGTCTTGCAATGCCGATGGTTCGGAAAAATCCCCGCCATTGGTTATTTGCAAATCAAACAAACTTCGCTGTTTTAAGAACGTGAAGAAGCTTCCTTACGACTACACTAGCAACGAAACGGCGTGGATGACATCGTCCATTTTCTTGGATTTCCTTCATAAATTTGACAAGAAAATGGAAAAAGAAAAACGGAAAGTTCTCTTATTCGTGAATCAGTGTCCTACTCACCCACGAGCTCTTCCAATTTTCAACAACACAAAAGTTGTGTTTTTTCCTGCGAATTGCATGAGCAAGATTCAGCCTTTGGATCTTAGTATCATTCGTTGTGTGAACGTGCACTATAGAAAAACTTTAATCCGTGGACTTCTGGCTACTTTACAAACAAAAAATGCAACAAAAGACGAATTGAAGCAAGTTGCCGTCCTTGATGGAATTCGTGGAGAAACGTCACCGACAAGTATATTAGAAGCTGCTTTAAGAAAGCAGAATTATCGTTTCCAGCAGAAAATGAATGTGAGAAGCCGGAAAATAAAAGTGAAAATGACATAAACGAAGAAGATTGGTATACTGTATTTGGTGGACTCGCTACGTGTACTTTCAACGAATTCGTTGATGTAGATGAAAATTTAATCACAGCTCAATTGCGGGAAATTGGAGACATTTCAGCTCAAATAAATGGTGGTGACAAAGATAAAGAGGTGGACGACGATGATGATGAAGAAAATGTGGCAAAAGTTCCTCCAACTTACACAGTAGCGTCAGAAGCATTAGAAATACTGCGTGACTATTTTCAGTTCAATTCCGGAAGTGAAGGAACTTTTTCACGTTTTGATGGACTTGGAAACACTCA
This sequence comes from Dysdera silvatica, assembly GCA_006491805.2. NCBI lineage: Eukaryota > Metazoa > Arthropoda > Arachnida > Araneae > Dysderidae > Dysdera > Dysdera silvatica. Next base: position 51,238,748 of record QLNU02015003.1, on the reverse strand, counting down.
TTTTGAAAATTCACGAAAACAAAAACAATCCTCGATTGTAAATTATTTTGTGAGAAAATAGTAATAGGAGTAAAACGAAATTTGGGTATGTAAGCATTTCCATTTTCTTTGTGTTCTTAAAAAATACGTAGTACAGTTAAGCCATTAAAAAAATTCATTGCATTTTGAAACTAATCTTATTTACATTTTTCAGTAGTGTATACATATGTAGTATTAATTAACAATATAATGTAGCACGATGTATTGATGTTTTACTTTTAATCTGCCTTTCGTGGTTTTTCGCTTATGAGCGTCTCTCCAATGAGTTTTTCTCGCTGTCCCCTGCGCCCTCACATAAGTGAGAGATCACTGTACTTCACATTATTATCTCCATTTTTATGTCCGTCGTAATTTTAACATGACAAAGTGCAGAAAATTTTAGGGAAATATTATTCTAACATGATTAATTTGAAACAGGATTTAAGCTGCAGTCGCATTTTTCGCAAAATGCGACCAGTTGCTCGAAAATGCGAAGAAAAAATTATTGCCCATCGCGAAAATGCGACAGGCATTTTTAACCACAGTTTATTCTCTGAAAACAGGATTTCTCGATTCCAGAATATCCGTTTTGCACTTCAGCGATCTTTTCTTGTTCCTTTTTGTTTCCTCTTCAAAATTCTTAACAGCACCTGTTACGCATCATTGATATAAATAATTTCATTGATACGATTTTTCGAGCAACGAAAGCAACTAATATTTTTTAGCATTTTGCTACAACTTTTTTGCCCATTTTAGCATTTTTGCGACAGCATGTTTTGAGCCAGCTTAAACGCAGATTTCAAACTAATATTTAATCTAAAATTCACTTTTAAATTGACACTAGGATAGTGCCATTAATTAGGGCTCGGCTTCCAACAGTGCAAAAAAGTAAATAAAATAAATAAAAAGATTAGCTGCTCATCGTAGTCTAGGATTTGGTTCACTATGCCCTCAGAGCTTTTGATTCTTCCGGAAAATGTAGAACCATCTCCTAACGGTGGAATAGGTCAACACACTCGCCTATCACGCAACTAACTTGGGTTCGATTCCTAATAATCTCATAGAACGCACGTGCTTTCCTGCTCACCGTAGTTTGGGTTTAATTCCTTTGCAGCAGGGGTTCAGATTGTTCAGAAAACTGTAGGTTCCAGCGTACCATGACCTTTGTTGTCCTTGCACCGTAAAAAGCATAAATTTTTGTTTCAAATTTTGGTTTAATTATATCTACGTGGCTCAACATTTTGTTTATTGGAGCGTTCCAAGTAATACAGCCCTGGATATGGTCCGTTATAATGGAGTGTTCGTGACGGAATACGGGTAAATTTAAGCCTCATCTGGATTCGAACTTACCCTATTAATTCATAGCTTGTATGCTAGCAACAACAAATTACTAACAGAGCACTCAATAAAAATAGCAAGAGTGCTTTTTCTTCTATTTTTAAACTTAGCTTTTAGATAGATGGGGATTGTAATAAGTGTATTAATTCATTATAATTTTATGTGTAATATACTAATATAGTATAGCGAGTAAACTTTCACTTTGCGCCTGATTCTTGTACAATTGCATTCTATGATATATATATATATATATATTTAGAATGTTTTAAAAATAAGGTTAATAAAATATAATAAATAAATATATTAAATAAAAAATGATTAAATGGGGTGAAAAGCTAAAACTAAAATAACAGCTGTTTCTTTGCCTTCTCTATGATCGCATCTCCAATAAAAAGCTTCTTTGCCACTTGATTTTTATTGTCTTTTATCTCGAAGCTTAAAAACATAACCACAGGCACAAAGTTTGTTCTTTCCTCTTTCTGATGAAACTATTTCACATTTCTGATTTTTCATCATTTATCTCAACTGATGACAATTCCGAAAAAAACAACACTTTATTTCACTATAGAAGAATATCAAGATACTTCCGTCTCCCACCGATGTTTGCGCCAACTAAATTTTAAGATGAAACGGTTGTTGCTCCACCTGCCCCTCCTCCTTGTTCCTACTGCTGACTCTTTCTCTTCTCCCCTTTCGCGCCTTTATGTTTATGCGAAATACATTTTAAGATGAAACAGTTGTTGCTTCACTCCCCCCTCCTCCTTGTTCTTGCCTTTATTTACCTCTATTCTCATCTCCCCTCCCCTCATATGAGAATGCCGCTCAATCTATTTTCTGACTGTCCTTCTCTTTTTATTGGGAATCATTAAACACTTTTATTTCATTTTGTGAAATTGTGAGGTTTATTCGGTACAAAAAATATTGTTCGTTTGAAGTTTCCGCCCTGCGATGAAGCCTATGCTAATTGCAAAATGTAAGCCTTAATTCGTCGCCATCAGCACATTAAGGCGCTGCCAGCCCTTATGGCCCTTTCAAATGGTCTGTAAGCTTGAAAAGTAATGAAAGAGTAAAGCTGTAAGTGTTTTGGAAGGTAATGACATTGCAAGTAATGACTTCATTATTAATTGAGTAAGGTTTGCCTTACGATGGACTCTCTCTTTGACTGAACGATGATGGCCTTACGAGTTTAATTGTATTCTCACCATTACAACCATTTGTATGAGAATTTCCTGTATGAATGATATAAGGATTTTTCATAATTGATTTTCTATTTAAACTTTATACAAATAGCCTATGTGTCCGCCTTTATATTTGTTTATATTTGTTTATATTTGTTTATAATTGTTTATAATTGTTTCTTCATGCAGGTGATATTGTGTGTGAACCGCCAAACAACAATCTTTCCAAGTTTGAAGGCACCTTTTTTTGGGAAGGCGAGACTTATGCCTTAGACAATGAGAAAGTACTCTACCGTGGATGTGTCTTGAGGAATACAAAATGGTGCTACGGAATTGTGGTGTTTGCAGGTCGAGATACAAAACTTATGCAAAATTCAGGAAAGACAATTTTCAAGCGCACTTCGTTGGACAGGTTACTTAATATCATCATCATAGGGGTAAGTAAACGATAGTCTAAATTATTTATTGTACTAAAGCGTGACTACACGTATTTTTGCTTTCTTCCCTCTTCGTGCAATTCAGATACGTATGAAATTTAATGAGAAAGTGTCAATTTCTTTTTTTGGGGTGCACCAAGGCATGGTGTTCCCTCATTAGTCAGCCTATCAAGTAAATTATGGAGTTGCGTAAGTTTTCGATAGCGGTAGTCATAAACGTACGCAGAAAGTTCGTAATGGAGGGTTATAGAGCTACAACTCACATATTCCTATGTTAAATATACAAAATTTCATTGCAATGGGGGTTACAACCCCCATCAACACCCCTCCCCTTGCGTAAGTCAGTGGCAGTAAATAAGAACAGTAAGAACGTCGTGTTTTTAAATCTAACCTTCGTGTTGAAATAACTAGTGTTATGGAATCCCAATAAAAACTTGTGAAAACTTGTATTATTTTTTTTAGCACAAGTAAGGTTTTCAATAATAGTTCAAAAACCGAAATATCACTGTTTATCATTTAAATGTTGCAGATTGTATTTAAAGTAATATTTTACGTGAAGTAAGTAATATTTTACAATATTTTGCATGCATTAAAAGTAATATTTCATTTTTCATTCTGTAAAGCCAACCTATGCACGTAAATTTCTATAAAGATATTCAACATTTCTTATGTTATAATGAATTAGACAAAAGAAGTATACAATTTCAACGTTTATTTGCATCGAAACCGTAATAGTTAGAAACTTAATTCGTTTTCTGATTACGTGGCAGTAGTCAAAATTTTTTTCTGTGCAGTTAAAATGCTCCATGTGTGTTCCGTTGTTTCCTACAAAGTCTAGTTCCTTCAGCGTTCGCTGACAAATATTGGGTGTTTCACTGAGGAATGTTTCGTTAATTCGCTCTTTAAGCATATTAAGAGAAGTTGCATTTATTTTGTACACAATGTCCTTGAGAAATCCCCAAAGCAAGAAATCACACGGGATAATATGTGGGGAACGGGGTGGCCATCACGTCCAGTCCATTGCCTTTATAAATGTTTTTGTGAAAACAGTTTTTAACATCTAAAGATGAATGGGGAAACGCATAATCTTGCTGAGAAATGAAGTTTGGTATATTCTGGAGTTGTAGAATTGCAAAATGGTCTAATATCTCCGTATACGTGGTGCCAGTGCCCGTATTTTTATCAAAGAAAGAGCGTACAATAAGACCGTCAATCATTACTCCATACCAAACGTTAACTTTCGGGCTATCTCTCTCGTGTTACATGACCACATGAGGATTTTCCGTGCCTCAGATTCGACACATTTTTTATATTATATTATAATTTATTATATTTATTATTATCATCATCATATATTATTATTATAATCATTTATTATATTATCATTTCGATATGCTTCAGATTCGACAGTTATGCTTGTTAACTTCGCCGGACACATGAAAAGTTGGCTCATCGTTGAAATAAAGCCTTGAAAGGAATGTGGGTGCTGCTTCAATACCACCACTGCTGTTTTCGTTGCCTATTACCTTGTCACGAGGTTAATTAATTTGAGTTAATTTATTTTTTACCTTTATGAACGAACGTGCACTGTTTGTCTCGGGGAGATATTCTAACTATGCAGAAAAAACTTTGACTGTTGCCATGTAATTTAAAAAGAATTACGTTTCTAGTTATTGTAGTTTCGATGCAAATAAAATTTGAAGTTGTATACTTCTTTTATAAACACCCTGTATAATATGGTTTACGTATTATGCAATTGCCATATAAAGTAGCATTCTAATATATACATATATGGATTATACATTATCTATATATACGTAGATATTGTGTATGAACGCATGTATCAAACATGTCTGTTAAATTATACGTCAATACATGTAATATCTAATACTGCATGTATGATAATTTATCATTTTACATTTTCTTTTTTTTACATTTTCTCTAAACAATTTTTACATTAAAAATATTAATTATAATAAATTTTATAAAAACATAATAAAATAATATAAATTTTAATAAATGTTAATGTTCATATTTTTACATTTTCTCTAAAAATCCGCATACATAGCCGAAGAGTTATATGGGCTCGTGAAGTCCAAGCCCCCCTTATAATTTAAAATAAATTGCAATTTTGCATACCTTGTATATAAATGTATATAGTATATTCTTTCCCCCTCCCCTCCCCTCCCCCAACAATTTTTAAAACTCAACGTAGCTGCCCATAAACACACGTACACATACTACGTACAATTAAGCGCATATGAGTAGACAGACAGAAAATCTCGTTTGATCACGAATTTTCATATAATAAATTTCATATAATATCAATTGGTAATCAAGGAAAAAAACAACAACGTAAAAAATAGCGCCAACCGCAAGATAAAATCAATATAAATAAAAACTTTCAAATAAGGCTCACCATTTTTATCGTAGCAGTTAGTTAAGAGGAATTGTCAAAAAAAAAATCGAGACTGAATTCATAAACAAATTAACGTTTACACAAGCGATTTTACGTTTGTCGCATGGTTAACCTGTTAACTGGGTATGACATTTTTCGTCATACCAGGAAGACTACCAAAATGCGAATGACGACATTTTTCGTCATGCCCGGAAGATTACACATTTTTAACAAAAAGTATCTCCTTAACCTGTTAACTGGGTATGACGACATTTTTCGTCATGCCCGAGCTACAACATGTCCACAAAAAGTTCCCAGTGTGAAACGAGTTTCACAAAATTTTATTCCCCGGTTAACAGGTTAAGGAACTCCGGTTTCAATGGAGGAGCCCCTAGTTCAGCTCCATGCCAGGGCGATTACTCTTTTTTTTCTTCTTCTATGTATAAAGCTCTAGTTTGAGCAAAGAAGGTGAGTGTCAAAAATGATTAGTCATCAAAATTTATACAGTACACAAAACTTTACACAAAAAACGTTTTTATATTTATTTTATATGTTTATTAAATTGTATTGTCGTTTGTTGAATCACCATAAGAAAAAGTATTTTATAGTTTTTTCTTCAAATATTTGTTGCAGATTGTGCTCTTTTTAATGAGTTTGTGTCTCTTCTGTACCGTGGCATGTGGCATCTGGGAAACGGTTACAGGCCAGCATTTCAGAATATATTTGCCGTGGGACCTTCTAGTACCTCAAAACGACGTAAAAGGTGGCGCTGGTGTGACAGCGGTGCTAGTTTTCTTCTCATATGGTATTGTCATGAACACGGTAGTACCCATCTCCTTGTATGTTAGGTTAGTATTTTCATTGCCTTTCACGGTTAACGGATATTTCGATTTGATTCCTATCTTCTGTACGTTTGATATTCAATGCAGAATTAATCACACAATAGTATTCGCATTTATTTAAAAGTTAAAGATGTAAACAATTTCTGATCATAGTAATTTATAGAAATCGTTACTCTAATCACTAGAAAAAATAGGGCTGTCCCCAAAGGGTACGCACTGTACGCGCCGCGTACTCTCAAGAAATTTTGAAAAATACGGAGTACGCGCCGCATACTCTCAAGGTCTCAAGAAAGTTTTTGTATTTGCTGGTTTTTGGGCAACTTTCAACGAAGTTCAGCATTTTTTTTAATGAGGAAAAACCCCCCTGAACCCCCCAAGCCTCAAAATAATATCCTGCGTACGACCAGGAGAGGAATGAAAAACTGATGAAAGTGGTAACTGCCACCTTGGGCTTGGATAGACGATAGACGCCAGTCAAATGCTATTCAGGGCGGCGCAATGACGTCACAAGTCCAGTAACAATGCAACTTGAATATTCTTTAATTAAGGCAGCATCGCATAATAATCTTCGGGACAGCTCTGAGAAAAGGGAATATAAACAACAAAGAAATTATTAGATCGTTAGTATCTAGCTAAAATGCATTTATTAAGTGTTTTTTTATTATAGCAAAACATCAACACCCTGAGTTCCTCCTACCTTCGGATCGCATCTATTATATTTTTCGACCTAGCGACCAGTTGCTGACAAAATACACCTATACCTATATAGAAGGTATAGGTATATACCTATACCTTCTATATACAATATATTAAAAAAAACATCGCACTAACTGTATATTTTCATAATCTTCACGTCATACCGAGCAAATTTGTAAAATGGTTACCATAGTCGAAAATCTATATTTAATAAGATATTTAAGATAATACGTTGCCCAATGAAAAAATAAGGAACGTTCGAACTTTGGAACGAAAGGCCGAACTTTTCTTTCATTAGTTGTCTAAAGTTGATGATAATTTAGAAATTCAAGAATTTGGTTTAGAAAAAGGTTTAGAAAAAATTGTTTTTGGTGTATGTGAAGCAATAAAACCGGCAATGCTTTTAATATTTATTACGTAAAACATAATAAATAATACTTATTATTATTAAAAATATAATAAATAATATTTATTATTATTAAAAATATTTTTAAAGTGAACATAAAATTTAAGACCAAGTTAGCTGCAAGAGGTCTTCGTAACGATTTTTTTAAAAGAAAAAACCATGCAAAACCAGTACAGCAAACCACAAAACTCAATTTATGGGAAAACAAATAGTGGGTTTTGGTAAAGACGTATGGTATCACGACAAATAAACAATATACAATAACACGTTTAGTGTGTATATATATTTAATAAATAGAAGATATGGGTATTTTTGTTGGCAACAAATTGCTAAGTAGACGAATATAATAAATTCGTTCTGAATTCATGATTATTCAGATCATACCGACCAACAGATGAAAAGAAATTACCGATGATTGCGACAAGAATTCCCTACTGCAAAAGAGTGGTCATCGTGAAAAGGGTTTATGGAAAAAAAAACATATCTCGTAATGATCTTCATCGATTCTGCGTAAATTGTCTACTATCTCTAGCGGCTATCCTCATATCATTGTAGGTCTTTTGTTAACATATAAATTATGCGATGATCGTTAATTTCTAAATGTGGGTCATCGTCAGTGCCTGATGTATAGGCCAAACAGGCCCGCAGATTTTTAGCCTTGAAAGTGTATTGCATCATTCAAGCTTAAATTTTATTTTAATCTTGATTTTAGACCCGAAGCATTCGTGTATTTATTTCTATAGTTGCATAGTCACAGTTGAATTTTCATTTACTATAGCATTTAAAGGTGTTATGTTCCACAAAAGTCATGATCTTGGACCCTTATTTATTTTATTTTATTTATATACTTACGGGTAATACAGTGACATGCTCTCATTGTGGAAACACGCCGGCTTCTACAGCTATAACAATTCAAACTACACAGATAAAAGCTCTAGATTTTTCTCGATTTTTCATTTTAAATTGATAAACTGATAGTTCCCAACACCAGATGGGTACACCGCAAGTTTTGGTCCACTAGAAACCGCAAATTTCTTTTTAGACTCTTGTCGGATTTCTGTAGTTAGATGACCAACCTTCTTTAAAGGCCCCATTTTAACTTAAGGCCCATAAAGGCCTTAATACGGCATTGGTAATCATTATAGAATATAGTTATACAATAATTTTTGCCACCCACGTATAGATTATAGCTCAAACTAGAGCTTATGTAATTTTGGAGAAAAAGAGACGCTTTCCCCATCCTGGATTCGAACCAGGGTCCCTCCGTTTAGCCCGGAGTGTCTTGGACCGCTAGACGAATGAGGAATTGAGCTGTAATTAATACGTGGGTGGCAAAAATTATTGTATAATAAATTCCCCCACGAAAACTCACAAAAATCTCGCCCCGGAGGCTTTCTTGTGTTGACCATATTTGGCAATTGTGTTATCCCTGCGGAGGGTAATAATACCTTAACATAGAATATAGTCTTTATAGTTCTGATAAAAGGAATCATTAAGCAATATAATGATGCTTTTGGTGTTTGATCATCCTTAGATTTCTTATTGTTATTTATTATCCTTTCATTTTAGCGTTGAAGTCATCCGATTTTGCCATAGCTTATGGATTAACTGGGACGAACAGATGTACTACTCAGTAAATGATACACCAGCCAAAGCGCGTACCACGACACTTAACGAAGAACTAGGCCAGATCGAATATATATTTTCAGACAAAACAGGAACCCTCACGCAAAACATCATGGCGTTTCATAAGTGTTCTATCGCAGGAAAATTGTATGGAGAACTTTTGGATGAGCACACCGGACAGCCTATTCCATTTGATTCTGAGGTTCTATTGTTTTTAACGTTTTTTTATTTTTTTGCCATTAACTATATACAATAAATATATATATATATATATATAAAAGTTTTCCTCGCCCATTCTTGGCGGAAACAGGCTTTGGGACGGGCAGAGCGCCATGTTCCCAAGCCTCTTTTTACATCACTTCTTAATGTGCCATGTCTAGAAACTTCCTGACAATGTGACACGTGTTTAGGATTGTGGCTTTTTGTATTTCAATGTAGGTGTTTGGGTCAATGTTGAGTATCTCCAAATTCGTCGCAAGCGTTTTTGGTACTATCCCTGTTGCTGAGATGACTAACGGGATGATGAGGATCTTTTCCATACCCCATATATCTCGTACTTCATGTCTGAGATCTTGGTACTTGGTGATTTTCGTTGTGTAGGTTGTCTGTATGTTATTGGTGTTGGGTACTGCTATGTCGATTAAGTACGTGGTCTTATTCGATTTATCGACGAGGGTTATGTCAGGACGGTTATGTGGGACTGTCTTGTCTGTTATGATATATATGATATATATATATATGTTATTATAGAAATAACCACTCTGTAATTTTGGGTTTGGAAGAGAAAAAATGGCATGCTCTTATTCGCATTTATGACATGATCAATCCAGGTCTGGAGCAGATTATACTTGTGTATTTTTTCCGGACCTTCTACATTACGTTGTTTGTTGGACATTTATCTATGTATTGATATAAATTTTTATGGAGTTTGAGTTGTATGCATCATCAGAATGTTATTATACATGATGCTGATTGAATAATGTAGGGAATAAATAAATACAGATTATTATTATTATTATGTCCGTTATATATTGTTATATTACACAGCATCAAGGAGATAATCACTATCCTCTTGATCTGGACTTCTTGGTTCAGTTCAAGTCTCACCCAGAAACCTGAGAACTGTCCATATACCTTCTTAAATATAGGCGGTGCCCAGTAAGGCAGTTTTTTGTAGGTCTGTTGTCGTTATGTCAGTAATGTCCAGTTTTTCTAGGAAATTCTTTAAATTAGGTGTGATGGCCCCCAGTGCACCTATCACAATCGAGATGACTGTTACTTGTTTTTTCCAGAGTCTATTAATTTCTATTACAAGGTCACGATATTTGGAGATTTTTTCGAATTCCTTCTCTTTAATTCTGCTGTCATCTGGTATTGAATTATTATTATTAAATGATGTTGAATGCTACAAAAGGTTTAAATCCAATTAATGTGAAGAAAAACTACTGTTATTTCTTCATTTTCGAAGGACATAAATCCTTTTAAGAGGTTATTAATGGGCCTCCATTAACTCACAAAATTTTCCTGGGTAAGATGAATCTTACGGAGAGATAGATATACATATTCAGTGCTAAAGTCTCAATTAAAATTATTTTTATTTTATTTATATAATATTTAATATTAAAGTTTTTTTCCTTCCAATTTTGAATGGGAACACGAAGATAAAATTGGGAGTAAATTACAGTTTTTTGATTAATGTGTCTGCTACAAAGTTGTATGTTATTGATCTTACCAAAAGGTTATCACAATTACTACGAAATGTACAAGGATCATCCATTGACCACGAAATGTACAAGGATCATCAATTGACCACGAAATATACAATGATCATCAATTGACCACAAAATGTGCAATGATCATCAGTTGAC
>QLNU02015003.1:51180974-51192167 GCA_006491805.2 Dysdera silvatica | reverse complement strand
TTCTTCAACCTCTTCGTCGGTATGGCTTGATGTTGGTGCATATACCTGTACTATTTGAAGTTGGTATCGCTGGGTTAGTTGAACAACGAGCCTCGCTGCTCGATCTGACGTGCTTTCGACTTCAAGAAGGTAGTCTTTAATTCTTTTGTTGATTAAGAAGCCAACACCACTTGTTCTTCCAGTTTCCGTTCCTCTATAATAAAACAAATGTCCGCTTTTCAGTTCCACCAACTCTTCACCTTTTCTTCTAACTTCACTGAGTCCTATAATGTCCCATTTGATCTTTTCAAGTTCCTCTTCCAATTCCTGAAGTTTTGCTTCAGAAGCAAGGGATCGTCCATTAAACGTAGCCAAGGTCAATAACAAACGGCAGCCTGGGCCATTCCAGTGATTCTTAGCACCCCCTGCTTTCATGCCACACTGACCGCTGCCTTGATCAGGAGCACCCAACACCTGGATCTAGGGCATGATTTCTGGTGTGTCAACAAATGGAGGAATAAAGCATAATTTCACCACGCTGGTTTAACGGGTGTGGAATTAGCCCTCCCCTTCCGCCTTTCTATCCGTGTAGCAAATATTAATTTGCCTCATAAATAGAAAGCCCAGCCTGCACCACTTGAAGGCGGGGTAGGACACTAGGTTACTGGCCTGGCCGGTTCCACACATCGTCACATACGTTCAGCGTGTGGGTCTCCTTCCAGTTAGATACCAGCAACCCTTTTGCAGGGCATACACTTATATACTTACATAAATATACCTTTATATACTTATATAAATACACTGGCGTACGCAGGGGGTGTTGATGGGAGTTGTAACCCCCCCATTGCAATGAAATTTTGTATATTTAACATAGGAATATGCGAGTTGTATCTCTGTAACCCCCCATTGAGTCTATAACCCCCTTATGAACTTTCTGCGTACGCCTATGTATATATATATATCACAAGTTATAAATAATTATATATATGAAAAGAATTACACATCATATATAATAATAAAAGTAATTGTAAAAATTATATAAATAATTATAAGGTATATTAGTAATAGTTATATAAAGTTCACGTGACTGCTTCCGGTACCGTTAATCGACTTGCACTACATTGTGTAATTATTCTTGCTGTCTAATTTATTTATTAGAATTGCGGTTGTACCTATAACTTGTTTTAATAATTGTCTATTCTTTGAGCTTCAAACATGAACTAAAAATAGTATGGAAATATAAGACGAAAGTAAAACATATTTGCATTGATTTCTCTTCTGCTCTTTTGAGAATAGAAGTTTGCAGGAGAAGGCCTGAGGACGCTGTGTTTGGCGGTAAAAGATTTGGAAGAAGAATCTTTCGAGGCGTGGAAAGAAAGTTTTCACGCAGCATCGTAAGTAGACTCTTAATATTAATAATAATAATAATATAGCCTGCATATTAAGAAGGTATACATGATGGACAGTTCTCAGATCTCAGAGTGAGACTTGAACCAAGAACTCCAGATCAAGAGGACAGTACTTATCTCTTTGACGCTGTAGAATACAATAATGTGCAACGAAAATAATAATAATAAATTTATAGTTTAACTAATAAGTTTATTCTAATGAGGACTTTAACAAGTTTAACGTAAGGCAAATTGTAAAAATTATTGTAATAAGTTAATTTATTTATTGATAATTTTTATGTAATCATTTATTGATTTAATAATTTATTGCCATAATGCCTTAAGCAGTACTTTATTGTTATAATTGTATTATATATTTAACCGATTTATTATTATAATTATATCATGTTTTAATATCATGCTTTTGTATTCTATTTATTTTAAATTTAATAAAAAATGCCTAATTAAAAAGCCGAAATGAAAATGTTTTGAAATGTAGATTTTTAAATTAACTGTTTTTATATCAAATTATTTTTGATACGACTAAATATATTTTATTTACATTAACTATGTTAAGAGATCACCATTCTTATGAAATTACATATCTCTCTCTCTCTCCCCCTCTCTCAATAAGTAACAATTCGATGACTTTAAAGCAATATATGTAATTCTCCCACGCTGATGTGTCTTGGCTTTAAATGTATTGATAGTGGAATATATGAGGAGTTTGGTATCAAGGATAAGCAACTCAGTTCTTTTCGAAATTGAGTTATTGATGCATTCTGTTTTTTTCACGCTGAATTCAAATCCTAGGCCCTTTTTTTTAAAAAATGGTCCGAACATGAAAATAATCGCATTCAAAGATGGGAATCGACTATTGGTCCAGCTAACAAAAAGTTGTAGTTTTTCGGCTCTGTTGAAAAAAATGCAAAATGGAGTTGTCCGCCTTCGATGCCAAACTCTTTATATATGAATTAATGTTGATCTTAAAACAGAGCTCATTAAGAGAATGATGAAGAGGGGGAAGAAAAGACAGGGGAAGGGATTTTTTTTGTGTTTTTACAGCACCAGGATAGACGAGGTCATACTGCGCCGGGATCTACGTTTTCTCGAAAAATATGGATTTTCGTCGCCAAGGAACCTAACTACGTAATACGTTTGGCGGAAAAACAGCATGCTTTCTCTGACAGCATAGGGAATCGTACCCGTTAATGGCATCACAGAGGAATGCCCTACTTTGTATAACCCTACTTTATACAATTGAATGCCCTTCTTTATACAATGAAATATCCTTCTTTATATAATGGAATACTCTACTTTGTACAACCCCACTTTATATAATTGAATGCCCTTCTTCATACAATGGAATATACTTCTTTATGCAATGGAATGCCCTCCTTTATACAGTTATTGTAGGGCAATGGACCTACGATTTCCGAGAAATCTGAACCTTTTAAAGCCTGGGAACCAACCTCTGATTAAGGTAAGAAGTCTGTCGGAAAAAGTAGGGGGAGAGGGATGAAAATAGTGATTATTGTTTCTCTTTTAATTGTAAAACGTTCAGAGAAAATATTCATGTTTTTCTAGAACATCCATGGAAGATCGCGAGGAAAAGGTGAATGCAGCTTATGAAGAGATTGAACAGAACCTCATACTTTTAGGGGCCACAGCTATAGAAGACAAACTGCAAGACGGAGTACCTGATGCAATTGCAAATTTAGCTCTTGCAGATATCAAACTTTGGGTGCTTACTGGTGATAAACAAGGTACGTCTTATTATTTCCAATTACGGTGCTGTTTCTCTCAATAATGTCGTGCGAATTAATGAATATTTCTGGTTAACGGCGATGCAATTTACTCCTGAAAAACGCTTCACGGAATTACAAAAATTCTGATTTAGCGTCTTTTTTTCATTAAGGACGCTTTCCCCTGTCCCTTGAAAGTCACTAATTTGAGCGAATACTGTGCTTCACAAACACAGTAGACAACACGTGGCGGCTACTGTGCTTCACAAACACAGTAGACAACACGTGGTGGCTTTCACTAGTGTGCAAGACAGTATGGCGTTCTACTTAGAAGTTAGTGTGATTTTACTTGAGGAATGAGCTCATGACTTCTCAATAGGTTTACCATATTTTATGATACAGCTTATTAAAGGGGATATTTAAAATTTTGATTACATCTTAAAATTGTTCATTTTGTATATGAAACATCCAGATCTAACATTATAAGTAACTTATTTCTTTGCACACAAGTTGACAGAGTGAGCCATACAACATTATGCAGTTATTTAAGAATTAAAATTTCCATTAAAATACCATCACTAAAATCCAATACATTACTCTCTGCAAAAGTTTGAGGACGACACGCATACACACGCCTAACAACACTCATAATCGTTCGTAGCAGAATTTTTACCCAGAAACATGAAAGCAGAACAGTGAGCAAATTATGTAACTACTTACGTCATCCAATATGCATCACTACTTGACAATATTTACCATCCCTTTCGAGAGCTCTAGTTAGAAACGGCATTGTCAACAATATATTGCTGCTCGTAATTCGGACACGAACATTAGCCTGTCATCGTCTGTTACCGAAGCAGTCAATTACAACGTTTCCCATCGACAAGTCCACCATATATATTGAATAGTTTCGTCGTTCTTGGGACACTTTATAAGGTAAAAATATTCTCCCCCTTCCATTTAGATAAAGCATTTAGCTTGGCTTTAGACGGTTTAATAACTTGGCCTTATTTTTATCCGTAGTAATATTTTAATAACCTATTTTCCCTTTATTATTATTAGATATTACATATATTAGTTAGTCTAAATCTGTGCTATATTATATATAGATATACAATATGACATATTATGGTACAGTGTCCAATTTACATATAGACTAAGTAGGCCCAGGACTAGGGTCCTCAATTTTGGGGGCCCCTCTTTATGGGACCCCCAGACAGCAAAGATTGTCCGTCCTTGAGACGTCCTCAGGACGTCACAGCTGTATAACTGTATATACCATGATGGCTGAGTGGTTAGGTAGGTAGTAGGATGGGTGGTTAGATAGGTATACTAATTGGTAGGTAGCCGTCAGACAGAAAGATTTATGGGATAAAATGATTTAAAAGGATTATTTTTGCGATACATGATATCATTAATCACTCGCAAGCAGTTGCACATCTGTTTGATGATGATTGGCGAATTATATTACTTACGCTAAACTAATTATGTATGGCAAATATTTGTGAAGATTAAGAAAAGGCATAACTTAACTATTATTTGTTAACCCTCGAAATTACAAAATAACTAATTAATGACTAAAGAATGTATTAACATTTTTTGAATAGTTTTTATAAATTTCTAAATAAATTATTCTACACAACGTCAGTATTTAAAAATGTAATCCAATATATAACCATTATTGTATTTATAGTACTAATATTACATATACGATTATAACGTAACCAACTACATGTGGTTATAATACTATATCATTACTATGTAAATAGAAAATATTAATTATCTCATTATGATATAGCATTAAACTATGTGACTATGAAATATTAACACTCCCATTATGATACAGCATTAAACCATGTAATTATAATATAGCATCAACTATGTCATTTTAACATAGCATCAACTATGTCATTTTAACATAGAATCAACTAGGTAATTAGAAAATATTGACTATGTGAATATAATATAATTTTAACTTTCTAAGTAATATTAACTATTTATATATACATATGAATAATAGGCATATCTATATTGTTGATATCCAAGTCATTCAAAAAACTACGTTACGGTAAATTTAATAACATTTCAGCAAATTTAATTTTAAAAAATCTACATTTTAGAGAAAACTATTCAATATTTCATTTTTTTCCAGCTATAAAAATTTCATAAAAACAAGCTGCTTCTATACACTCCATTTTCGGTTGGTGTACTAATTGTACTGAAAAATATTGGTTTAACATTCGCATCTCTTTAACAAAGCCAATTAAAATTTTTGATAACGGACCACTCATTTTTTGTACCGAACGTTTAAAATTCTACTTCAGTAATTCCTTAATTATCCTTTCCTAATCGTTTGGAAATTAAAGAAGCAAAGAAAGAAAAAATAATCTAGAATAAGAAATATCCCAGTGCACCTATGGTTTCGGTTTTTAAAATCCATTTTAATAATGCATGTTAAAATAATTTGAACGAAAGATTTTTTCTTTGTTAATTCAGGACTTCCGGATAGAAGATATTCAATTATTATATCTCGGAAAGCACTCATTCTGGACATTTCTGGTTTATATTATTATTCTTGCCAAGGATAATTTCTAACAATTTTTTAGACGAAGCCAAATATGGACGCACTTGGTCCAAACGATATATAGTCGACTTTATTTTTCATTACTCAAAGTATCTTCGATATAAGGCACAGCCTTCGTTATACGATCAAAGATAATTTCGTTTTTTCCCCAAAGAAAAATTGTGACACCTGCTGGATAGAAACTCTCTTTTTCCTCCTTAAGCTATTCTGTATTTTGGATCCAAGTTTTATACAGTTTTTAAACTATAATCTCTTATACAATAGTATAATTTCATATATGTAACTCTTAATAGTACAACTAACTTATTAATTAATATTTGTTGTACTAACATTTTAACATTTTTTGAATCAAAATTTCAGATAAGATATGTTGACTCTCAGATACACTTCTGTCTTGAATCTTGATAAACATAATTTCGTAAGCTTTATCCAGATGTGTGCCACAATTTTCTCAAATGAGGCCCATGAAAAATCCCAAATAACAATAATACTTTATATTCATTAATTCGTAAAAACGACGCTCAGTCTGTTCTTAAGTTATTACAATGGTTTTCACGTCCTTCTGCCAAAGATATACAACAACTGAACTCTTTAAAATAAGCATAATTCAGAAATATGAAAATTTACCCTCTCTCTTGTCAACATCACCGCATTCTGGAAGAGAATCTCGTAACAAGCTTCGGCTTTATATTCTCTTCCATTTCTAACCTCAAAACTTAAAATAATTTAATATAGATCTTCTCTTACATTTCTATAATTTTTATACTGCTCAAGCTATGTATCACGAAATATTGTATATCGGGTTGAATAAAAATTTATTATTATTATATTAAAAATATATATACACAAGATAGGGGCATCACCTTCTGGGCCTCAGTGGTAAAGTTGTACTGGCGTACACGGGGCGGTTGATGAGGATCATAATCTCTATTATGATGCAGTGCTTTATATATATACATAGGACTATATGGAATTTACCCCACCCCCTTATGAATCTTCTGTGTACACTAATATAAAGTTGGCATGATCGCTCTCTTTCTTTGTTTCCTGTCCTCATTCGTCTAGCTATCTAAGACACTCCGGGCTAAACGGAGGGACCCTGGTTCGAATCCAGGATGGGGAAAGCGTCTCTTTTTCTCCAAAATTACATAAGCTCTAGTTTGAGCTGTAATTAATACGTGGGTGGCAAAAATTATAGTATAATAAATTTCCCCCACGAAAACTCACAAAATTCTCGCCCCGGAGGCTTTCTTGTGTTGACCATATTTGGCAATTGTGTTATCCCTGCGGAGGGTAATAATACCTTAACATCTTTACATACGGAGAAAGAGAGCGTTGTTTCCTGTCCTCATTCGTCTAGCGGTCCAAGACACTCCGGGCTAAACGGAGGGACCCTGGTTCGAATCCAGGATGGGGAAAGCGTCTCTTTTTCTCCAAAACGAATAAAGCTCTAGTTTGAGCTAATTAATACGTGGGTGGCAAAAATTATTGTATTTATTGGTTAAATTAACGGGCTCAAAAATATTCTTCTTGGAAATAATATACCACTACCTTTGATTCTAGACATTTTTAGTAAGTTTGAATGCACAGCAAGGCTGGTTTTGTGATTTGTGTAAGTGACAAATTCTGCTGCCGAAGACGTATCACTTAATGCACTAAATACTTACTCTTGGAAATGGCAGCTTTTGTGGATGTAGTTCTGATAACACTTTGAATTTGTTTACATTCGGGCTTGTTTAGTTTTGGTTAGGGTTTGCAAAGTGTTCATTCTCATTTTAAAAAAATGTTATGGTTACTTTTCTATGGTACTGGTCCGAATTTTTCTCTGATTGAATGTCGAGAGACTTGAGATCCTAAGTTTAGCATTGGCTAGGACTCAAACGGAAACATCCAATACTGAACTCATTGCGACAGGTGTCTCTCTTGAAAAAGTGCTATCCTATGGGTTTCTCATATTTCATTTATTATTACACTCCTACTTTAAATTTTTTATTCCACTTTTGGTTCATTTCTTTACAATTTTACTATATTGCCATTTGTATCCTAGCAATATTTCATAGTTTTCGAAAAAGGTTTGTATGTAAAATATTGTAAATATATTTATTGTTTGTATATGTTTTGTTTTGCATTGCACTTAGGTATTTTTCAATTTGTGCATAACTTGTCGATATAGTTCTCGTAAAGTTGGTTCTGATATCTTGCAGCGAAATTGTTTTATGTAATGCTGAAAATGGTCTTATACTACTTTAACCTTACTTATTATATGCATATATTTAGGGATTTTTTTAAAAAAGACATTTTGCTGATTTTAGATCCATTTCCATTTAGTAGACCGTTTCGTTTTTGTAGAGACCGCTATTAACATTGGCTACTCCTGTCAATTACTCTCTGATGACATGGTGGATCTATTCATCGTGGACGCTTATGATTATGAACAAGTTGAAGATCAACTTCGCAAGCACCGGGAAGCCATCAGACTTGTATTATCTGCAACCGATGGTCGCCATAAAACCCAGTGCTCTGTCATTCGTTTCGAAGAAGACGATTACCACATCAATCACAATCAGGAACAAACTGAATCCTCTGCCAACGGAAACCATCATCAGCCTGTTGATCCAAGTGGTGGATTTGCTCTTGTTGTTAATGGCCACAGCTTGGTATGTTCAATTTTTTTAGTTCAATCATCAACACCATTAAAACGTAAGGTCCGCCCAGTGAGTACGGCATCGATTCATGGAATTGGCAGCACTATTTCGTCCCGTTACTTGAGATTTCAATAGAAGCACAAAGATGCCTTACCACGAGAGGGCTCTATGGTGGAGCAGTGGTAACGCGTTCGCTTAGCGCGCTATTATCCCTGATTCCACCCAATTTAATAATAACAATAAAAAATACTCTTACTGATTAACTGCTCACTTCAATCCGGAGATCCGTTCCCAATGCTGCAAGAGCAGTGGCGATTCTAGACAAAATTTGGGGGCACAAAAATATAGTCTGGTCTTGCCAAATGAAGGGATGCACTGAGAGAAGGGGAAAAAACTTATGTAATAGCAAGTAGTTTGAGATTAGTAACGCTTATTTCAGTTTATTACACTGTTCATTATTAGTGTATTTAGTACACCTTATACCTTTATATAAAGTATTGTTTTGACTTTTATAAACCGCATGTGCAACCTTACCTTGTTTAGCGAGCCCATAACGACCTTCGCTGTTCTTGCGCCATAAGAATTCATCCAACCACTCAACCAAATAACTAACCAATCAACAAACTATTAACAGTTAATAAATATTGCTAAATTAATTTAATAACTAACAGCAAAAAGCAAGATTAATATAATCGCACTTGTTTTCTCTCCAGGCCTGTAGACAGTATGAAGGGGCAACTGGTGCCAGACATAAGACATATGGTGCACAAGGCACCCGAGGATTGTTATATATATATATATATATATAGGGCAACTGGGGCACATCCCTTGCTGGCCCCGGTTTGGCTACAGGCCTGTTTCTTTCTCTCTGTAATTCAACTCATGTAAATATATTCAAAAAAGTAATGAATGCAGCTAATCTCTCTCTTTCAGGAATGGATGATCGATGATAATGTTTATATCGATTATAATATTATGAATATATTTTTTTTAACCTATTTGCCATTTGTTAGCTATTAAATATAAGAAAATTAACCTCTCCAATTCAAAGTTATTTTCAGTCAGTTATTACGTCACAATTAATTGTAATCTTTAATAGAGTATATTTCATAATATATCTGTTTCTAATCAATGTTTATACTTTTCCAGTTTAAAGCGCATATTTTTGGATTAAATTAATTTTTTTTTAAGTACAAAGGATTAAATTAGTTAATAAAATTAATTTAGTTAATAAAATTAGTGTTTTAATATAAAATGAATCAACAGTAGAGCATGCCCTAGCTATTGTATCATACTAGGTTATTGAAAGAATAATATTAACTTTCTCTATTTATATTACCTTCCCTAATGTTGCTTGTGAAGTTTTTTTCTATATTTGATAGATTAATATTAATTTAAAAATAATGCTAATTTAACATATAAACAAAAAATATGTTCATAAAATACGAAAATAAAACTAAGTTCCAGTAAGAAAACTAATAAGAAACTTCAAGTTTCTAGCAAGTTTGTTTCAGTTGTGTACTTTTTCTCAAAACAAATTCAGATTTCCTTGAAGTCGATAATAAAGGGCCATTGATATGCAAATGGAGGGGAATGAGTAAAATCAGACTAAAGAATTTAGAAACTTAGGGAAAATTTTTAAAAAATTTTCCCTCAACGTTAAGAAAGACACTCATTTTTCCGAAGTAGAGGTAGAAAAACCCGGAAGGAAATAAATAATTTTTCCCTTTCTTTACTCCGAAGATATTTATAAAAGCTTTGCCGTTCGTGATGAAATATACATTATAGTCCTCATGAGTTTCAGAATCGTTAATGGTTATCCGTAATACTTGGCTACTGATAATCAGTTGTCAACACTACTCTCATTGAAATTGGATACTGACTTACTTTGGATGCACTTGAGAAACAATGAAATCATGAGCATAATTGGCATAGCTAAATAACAATTTAATATAACTTCAAATGTTCTTCGATGGCTTGCCACCATCTTCCTACAAAGCTTTCGTAACTATTATCTTAATTAGTTGCATTTTCCAATTGAAGGCGATATTAGTGTTGAAAAATATATTGAATTTATAAGTAATGTACGTTACCTTACCTCAAATAGTTGAAGCCGCGTCATGTAGAATTCATAATATAACATATCAAATAGTCCCAGTGCTATGTCTTTGTATTTACAGACGGTATGTTATTACATTATTATAATCATTATATTTGCATTTCTCTATTATGCAGATGTAGGTGTGGTACATATTTTTCATTAAGTTACTAATTACCACATTAAATACTTGTAATTAACACACACTTCATATACAATACACACACATACACATACCACTACAGATACACTTCACTTTTTATATGGTGCATACTAAAACGTGTGCTTATAGATAGTGGTAGAGCTCCTAGAATTTTGGGCCAACGCATCAGCTGCCATTTTGTTGTACACTTCCGGTTTCATAACACAACGTTTGCCATTGGAAAATTAATAATCCATTTTCTTCTTCTTACAGGATCTGTTCAACTTTAAACATTCTATATTTATTCCTCGAGCGATTTGAATAGTTTACAACGGCACACCAATCCATTTCACCCTATGTTATTAAAAATTACACACTTGTAAATCACTAAACTTTAACAAAGCAGCGAATGAGGTCATGTGATCAAAATAGCATCAAAATGGCGGATGCGCCAGCTTCCTTTTTTAAGACACTTAGATAGGAGGGGAAAGGAAATACTCCACGTACTTGGCGTTGAAATTGAATCAGAAAAGGTTGGGTTACCGTCTTATTGCTTTGATCGTTGGGTCACTGAGCACAGTCTCATAGGTGGCTCTCTTCTCATATATATAT
>QLNU02015003.1:51153031-51163713 GCA_006491805.2 Dysdera silvatica | reverse complement strand
TCACCAATAATCCCATTGACCATGCACCCCATGATAGACAAACATTTTCTTTCCCTTTTTTTATTTATTTATTTTTTATTTATAAGTTTTATCTATTCTATAATAAGGATTATTTATTTAAAATGATGATAATAATAATAGTTCAAAGCGGATTTTTTAGAAAATTAATACAATCGAGCAGGGACATAACATCCTCTCTCTCCTCGAAGATTTATCCAGAAGCTCCGATTTTCGTGCGGAAATATTATTTAAAAACGATCCAATAACGGCTCGGGTCTGTGTGGTGCGCCAGAGCATGTTTGAACTAATATGATTTTTAATTAACTTTAATTTAATAAATGAACTTTCTGTACTTATATACGTAAAATAAGCGAATAATATTAAGTATTGCATCTTTCGCTTTTTGTGTTGTGGTATTTTTTAACGGGGAATCTCTCAAGCTCGAGGGCCCCCTGGTGGCCGCCAGCCCCTTAATCCGCCACTTCCAGGGCCCTAGGCCCTTTGCCCCTTCCTGTCCTCGGCCCTGCATAAAGCAATGCATTTTTAGCATTGTTTATTTCTATTAATAGTTAATAATGATCAGTAACCTCGTAATAAGCATAACTTTAAATAGTTTTTACCGTAGGCATCACCTGGATCTTTTTTTAACCTAGACATAATTTTGAAATGTTTTTACCACAGGCATTACTTTGAAATGTTTTTACCACAGGCATTACTTTGAATTGTTTTCACCGTAGGCATAACCTAAAATTCTTTTAATTATAGACATAATTTTGAAATGTTTTCTACCACTGACATAACCTTGAATTCAAACAACAATATAAATCAACGTTTATTGGCGTAGTGATACCAGCGCCGATGTTATGATGTAGCTAGATGGTGAAGCTTTAAGAAAAGAAATATGTTCGATTTATATAAATAACCTTGAATTGTTTTCATGATATACATTCTTCTCACTTGTTATGTGATATATTTTATTTTGAATTATTATGTTATGTATTATTGAAATGTTACATGATGGACATTTTACGGTGAGTTGTGGCGTTATAACTATTTTACTCAGAATTGTTGTATCACATATTTGATTCCTAATCCAGGTATTTATTGAATTGTGCTCTGTTGTTTTGAACGACTTATAATGTTGGCATGCTGATGGGAGATTCACAAATTTAATTTGGCATCATTTGGGGTAGTCTTTCGTGGTTCAGCCAATGAGATGTGGGAGGGTAGGGTCTAGCCAAAGTACGATGCTATGACACAAGTAGTCATAAATTTGATGTATAGTTATATTTGTTAACTCCATGAGTTAACAACGTAATTATGTGTCAACTTTTGGCTGTTACCATGAAGTCGCATGTTCAACTTTTCGTGGGGTCTAAGTAGTGAAAATTTTGTGAATTTGGTGGATGGAAACACTTCGATCATCGCTTACCAACTAAAACTTTGTAAAGTGTAGCATCCTATTTAGTATTTGGCTGTCTGAATACTAACCTCTCTGCATTTAAAACTGTTTGAAATGAACTTTAGCAATCTTTATACTCTTCTTCACAACTCAAGTCGAAAAAAGAAACATTTCAGGTCCAAAAGTTTTTTGACATTTCGTCTTAAGCCGTTGAGGCGTAATCGTCCAGTATTAGGCAGGGACTCTGCTCTTCGTCGTAGCAACTATAGCATAATAAATTAATTTTCATATTCCAAAGATCTTAGGTAAAGATGTGAGAACGTTTTAATATTTCTCCATAGGATTTCGGAACTTCCAAAGCTTTCATGTAGCAATAGGTAATGGTTATCTAAAAAATACAACATCCAAAAATTATAACCATTATTATTATTTAAGTTCGTTTCGTTAATTACAGTAATTCAAAGTTCGAACTTCATTGTAATTTACAAATGTTGTATATAACGAAAAATCAAATATCTTTAATAATGGCATACTACCTAATTATGTCTATTTATATATGCTCATAATTCTAAAATATATTATTTTTTAAATATGTATAATATTTCTCGATTATATATAAATATTCCAGATTTCGTAGAGGTCAGTCAAAATCGCAAACCAGATTGGACATTTTTAAATTTCATCTAGTAGCTTAACCTTTTTGCGTGATTAGCGCAAAAGAGATATTAAATTTAAATCGAATGAAAAAGGCAGGATCGATCGTGACTCGAACTCTGAACCTTTTTAATATTATTTTTGCCTTCTTCATCTGGCAACATAAGCTTAACCCGCGTGGCTCGGTCTCACCTTCAATAATTTGAAATAAATTGCAATTTTACATATACTATAGTGTATAAATATACATATACTATAGTGTATAAATATACATAAAATGTGCTTTACCTCCCCCCCACTTCAATACTCCACGTTAATGTCTGACAATCACGTATTCGTTTATAATTTTAATTCTTAAACTTCTACACTGCAAACCTATATTTGTGAGCAAAACATAATTTACACTCGTGAAGCAAAACATGACCTACATCTATGAACCTAAACATGATTTACGTCTAACAGCCTGAACATGGCTTACACCCACAAGACACAAACATTATGACTTAAACTCAGAATTCAAAACATTATGACTTATAATCAGAGGTCAAAACATTATGACTTATAACCAGGGGTCAAAGCATTATGACTTATAACCATTAGTCAAAATATTATAGCTTTTAACCATAAGCCAAACATGACTCAAATCACTCAGCCTAAACATTATGACTTATAACCATGAGTCAAAATATTATAGCTTTTAACCATAAGCCAAAACATGACTCAAATCACTCAGCATAAACATTATGACTTATAACCATGAGTCAAAATATTATAGCTTTTAATCATAAGCCGAAACATGGCTCAAATCACTGAGCCTAAACATTATGACTTATAACCATGAGTTAAAATATTATAGCTTTTAACCATAAGCCAAAACATGACTCAAATCACTGAGTCTCAACATTGTGATGTACACCCATGAGTCAAAACATTATGACTTACACTCTCGAGTCTAAACATGACTTACATCTATGAGTCTAAACATGACTTACATCTATGAGCCTAAGCTTTTAGACCTAGCGTAAGACCGTTCATGAATGAAATATAATAAACACTGATGACAAAACATACTATGGCTGTACGGTAACATAAAAGTAATGCTTTTCATACCGAAAACTAAGGTTTGAATCCTCTTGGTGTCGAACACTGCCATTTTCTTTGCAAGTTCTTCATTTCCTAGGCATTAAGAGATTCGGTTTCGTCGGAAAAATGTAGGCGAGCTGCCCTAGGGTAGCGTAGTGGTAATGCACTCGTCTATCGCCTGTCATTAACTCAAATTTGACTACCAGTGATATCGCAAAACGTCTGCCGTTGTCCTGTCCTCCGGGTATTGATTCCCCCTGGCCGAAAAGGTTGGGAAAGCTATAAATCGCCCTAACCCCAGCGGTTGGTTGCATCGTTTGAGCGTTCTGTCTGGAATTACAGTGCCGCCTTCGGCGACCACCTTTCCCGATTCCTCCCCTCCCCCTTGCCCAATCACTCACCGGCTCAAAGCTGTTAAGTCGCAGCGCATTAAAGCCACAAAACCAAAAATATGAGACTATTTTAAAATTTCCAGATTTATTAAAAATATGAAGAATTATAAGTATCCAGAATTTGAGTCACTGATCTAAATTTTTCAATTCGTTTTCATTGAAATTTCATCCATACACACAATCTATACCGCATTAGATAAATTTCTCAAAATGAATATATTCTGTAAAGTATATAAAACTTTAAAGATATTGATTATTTTTGCTACAGAAAAAAAATCATGTCCGTAGATTTAGTATTAGAATGGGTTTACTTCTGTTTCAAATATGTAGTAAGAAATTAATGTTTAATAATAAAGGAGGAAGTGTAATACCAAAATGATGTATGTAGCAAAAAGAATGTTGTGGATTTATGCCTATCAAGTATTGTTAAAACATACAAAATAGTAAAAAGGAAAAAAAGAATATCTGAAATTAAAAATTTCTAATTATTTTAATAAGTACTAAAGAATATATAAAATGACTAATAATTTGATTTGCATAATCCGTAATTAATCAACTACAGTAGAAGCAATGTTTTATAGTCCAAGTAGGAAAAAGAAAATGCTTAATATCTACGTTGACTGTGTTAGCGAATTAAGAAACAATTTTTATCAGCATTTTTCAGGGATAGTAATATTAACGCCGATGTTATAGACAGGTTAGATGGTGAAAAGTTCGTAAAGAAATTGTTTAAGAAAAAAAAAATGTTTTCTGAGTCTGGTGGGATACGATCCCACGACCATCCACAATCCGGGCAGGAGCTCTACCATTTGATCTACGGACGACGAACATTCAACCCTTTACGAACGTTCTTTAAAGCGTGTTTTCCGAAAACACGGAAATTTCGCAAAACATGCTTTAAATACGTTCATAAGAGACTGAATATACGTCGTCCGTAGCTCAGATGATAGAGCTCCTGCCCGGATTGTAGAAGGTCTTGGGATCGAACTCCACCAGATGCAGAAAACTTTTTTTTTTCTATGCGAACGTTTCACCATCTAACCATGCCATAACATCGGCGTTACTATTACAACGCCTAAAAAATGTTGATAAAAATTGTTTCTTAATTTAATCTGCGTAGTGTTTGACTTGTATAAATGCATTAGTGAATATTTGAAAATTTTGTTTAGCACGAAATGTCGTTTGGTGTGTATGTGTGCGTTAAAACGTTTAATTACGTAAGTACTGTTCGAGTATTTCATTCTTTAGCCATGAAATGCATTAGCAATAATTTAAAAATTTTTGGTTACCACTATTTGTATTTACGTTAACTACTATTTGTATTTACGTTAACCACTATTTGTATTTACGTTAGCCTGAAGTATATCGAATTGTTTTTTAAAACTAGTGATGTGAAACCTATAACGATTAATTAATATTTGCGGGCATCGTTGGAAGGAATATTAATTTCATAGTCAAACGATGACACATATATACTTATGTATATTTAGTCTGCAGTGCCTTTCACGTGGCGTGAATTAAGGGACCAACGTAACATTATAATTGTAACTTCAGCAGATCTGGGCAAATACGTTTTAATCGAAGAGCTGCATAAGAAAGTGGGAGACTAGCTCTTCATTAAATGGATGTTTCTTAAACATAGTGCTTACTTCTTCAATAGAAAACCATGAATAGTCAAGGAACCTGGAAAAGTGACCATCTGAAGTGATCACTTTTCATAAGAGAGACCTGGCTCTAACTTAGTTAGGCCTGTACCAAAGTATGCCTTGTATAGTGACCATCTGTACATGGTAACAATGGCTGTCCAGTCCCAAAGGTGGTCAGTTTAGGCAGGTTCTACTATATATATATATATATATATGTGTTACTTATTGTTCAGTAAACAAAGGTTGGTTTCCTAGGCCTCAGGAGGTTCTGATTCCTCAGGAACTATTAGGCTTGGCGCACTCGTTGTCCTTTCGCAAAGCACAACAAGGCAAAGTTTTACTGTTAAATACGTTGGGAAAGTTTCCTCCCACTAAGGTGCCTGTTCATCAAACCATTTTGCTGTCGGTCCCACCCTACATTGGCTGTCCGTCAAGTTTCGCAGTTAAAGGTTAAAACTTTTGGCAGTTGCTCGATAAAGCACGAGCTACCCTTCAGAACGAAATAAACTTTTCTTCGCACATGAATACATCCTTACTCATATAAATAGTGAGAGCAGTCACGCAAACTGATTATTCATCACTAACCGAAAAGTGGATAAAGGGCGCTGCAAATTTTGTTAAGCTTGTAAAATTTGTAGGGATCGCATGGGAATAGATGACAGATTTTATGATAACGATGGACGTAATTTGCCCAGATCTGCGGTAGTAATTTTTCTAGCAGTGATAATGCTGTACATTTTTTCTCAGCCTTGACAATATTATGCAGTGTGTTCGTCCAAGCAAAATATTAGGAGCACGAAACCATTTTAATTACTTTGCGTGAAAAGGTATACTATTTGTCCGTAATAGAAGAACTAGATGGGATGGTCGAAATCTCCTTCGAGTACATCAGTATTAAATTTGATGTAAAGATTTTAAAGTATTTTCCCAATACTTGCATTCCTAGATTCCTGAAACTATTACCATACGACCATACTTAGTTTTTGCAGCTGAATTTTATTCATTGCAGATTTATGAATCATTGTTAAGTTAAAATCGTAATTGTTGTTGCCTCCTTCTCGCCTTGGTTAAGATTTCAGAGTCAGTAAATCCATAATTTATTCATTATTCCCCATTATCTATTAAAATTAATTTAAACAAATATTAATTGTTAAAAATTACAAATCTGTGATCGAAAACACATTGTCATTGAAGTCACATAACTCATATATTCATTTTCAAATTGTGGAAGTAATATGAAGTTCGGGTGTCCACAAATCACACCTGCACTCATAATGCAGTGATACATATAATAATATCTAGATACAGTAATAATACGAATAAAAGATACAAAAGGAAAAGTCCTCAGATACAGTAAAAATAGGAATAACAGAAAAGATTATCGAATATCCAGATAAGATTATCGAATATCCAGATCAAGTAATAATGTAAAATAAAAGAGTAATAATACAAATAAAGATTTCTATTAAAAGTATGTCCAGTAATAAGTCGTGAGTATTTGCTGTTTGTAGATGTTTGGACAAAAAGAATGATTAATAAATCAAGTTAAAAAATCAAGTTAATAAATCAAGGATGAATGATTAATAAATAAAGTTTATGGGGAGTCAAGAAGACAAGAGCAATTATGCATGTATAAGCAGATGTGTAATTGGAACCACGGGCGCCAATATGGGGGAGCAGAGGGAGCTCCAGCTCCCCACATCCCTTTAAAAATTGTATTTTCCCGAACCTGCTATGCATTTACTTTCAAAAGTTTTACAGTCACATTTTAAAATAAGGTACTTTTTAGCTCATTACTAATTGTCAAGCAGTATCAATTATTTTTGTAGCGTTTTGGTATCTTGTACATTCACTAAAATTCTCGACAGCTTTGAGAAGGAGGTAATAATTTTACTCTTGCCGAAGCGCCGTTAATTTTTCTCACCCCCTAGAAGTGCTTGTATGTGCGGCCATGGTTGGAACATACAATCGGAATAATTTCCGAGCTGGATTCTCGTTCCATTAATAACATGTCCGATAGATTTATGATAGCTTCTTAATTTATAGAATATAAAATGGGCGAATTGTAGCCAAGGTATTCGGCGAAGAAAAGATAAAGTGGAAAGTGGATAACATCTGCTAAGGCCAAGTTCTCAGGGACAGTAACTTTGCAACAAGAAGAAAAAAATTAAGGTGTCTGATAACAGTTCAATTTTATTTATAAAATAATGAATTTAAAAACTTGGAAACTTTTAAAATATTTTAAAAAGAGAAATATCTTAAAGATAAGAAGTGGGGGGAAGATACATCTAAAACTTAGATCTGCAATGATTAAAATCGGTATTTGATGCCTATAAATCGATGCTACCTTATCTGTAGGATTAAGTGGTGTCGATGTGTTCATCGTAGCCTAAAGGTGATATAAATTTGTTGTGTTGTTCATAAAAACATTGTCTTA
Source organism: Dysdera silvatica (assembly GCA_006491805.2). NCBI lineage: Eukaryota > Metazoa > Arthropoda > Arachnida > Araneae > Dysderidae > Dysdera > Dysdera silvatica. The sequence goes on along the minus strand of QLNU02015003.1, from coordinate 51,156,099 downwards.
GCATGATGGATTAAAAATGGTTCGATGTTATATCCACCTATTAAAGCCCAATACATTTTTGTGATATTAGCATCGAGCGAAATTCTGAAATGTGAAATGACTATTAATCGGAAATAAATTTTATATTTTGGAAATCGAAAACGCCTGGTTTCATTTCTTGATTCATCCATATATGTTGAAACTGTTCCAAATACTGTTATGTGAAAACTTACCTTTCCTCCGTAGCTGTCTAGAGGTCACGGCTTTTAACCTGTTAACCGGGGAATAAAATTTTGTGAAACTCGTTTCACACTGGGGACTTTTTTTCACAGTGATAAGTAATGTCATCACACCATCACGCTAGGATTAAATATATAAGAACTACATAAAACGTAATGCGTTCAACATAATACGGTTAATTTCAATGACGAAAAATGTCGTCATTCGCATTTTGGTAGTCTTCCGGGCATGACGAAAAATGTCGTCATACCCAGTTAACAGGTTAAGCTTATCTATATCGGATCCAATTCGGAGTACCCGTAAATGCTCATGATCATACGGAATCATGATTAGGAGAAAATCAAGATCATGATGAACTTAGTGGATAATCTTGGATCATGAAGAACTTGGCTGTGTATTTTCACTTAACCAAATTTATTCCAATATAAAATCTAAAGAGCTTTAAGTAAAATTCTCTACTGTTTGAGTGACAATGGCAGAATTTTAACCTATGCTTCCAGAGTTGACAGTACGGCAATATTGTGAGTTTAATTTTCTAGTGAAACTTTCAGTTATTTTAAAAGTTTGTCGAAAGTCATACGCGTAAAATGACAGTTTCGAAATACAAAGTCAAGTTTCAATATTGAAAAAATGTTACAAAGACAAGCTTCGATGTTCAAAACATGCTGCAAAGGCAAAAGCAACTCTTCCTTTTCTTTTCCTTTTACAGTGAAAAGGGAAATGAGGAGTATAAATAACGTCAAAAAAATAAAGAAAGAATAAACTAAAAGTAAGCAAACAGCACAAAATGTATACGAGAAAGAACAAAATATAAATAATATAAGAAGGAGAAAGATAAGACTTCATAAATATCCACAATGTTTCGCGAATTACTATTTCCTGTATCAAGCGCAATATAACGAGAATAATTCACAAACATGCAATAAAATAAATTCGACAAGGTCTAGTAAGACGATGGCAGCATTTTCCGAATAAAAATAGCTTAGCTTTAAATTTTAGAATGCCCCAGCAGTCCAGTGACTACAAACGTGCCTTTGGAGCACACTGGACGGGATTTGAGTCCCAGTGAGCAATAGGCTCACTGCCCCTCCCCAAATCGTCCTTGGCTGTTGGTTGCGTGGTCTGAGCGTCCTGTCTGGGATTACAGCGCCGCCTCCGGCGGCCACCCTTCCCAATTTCCGCCTGTAAACAAAGAAGCTCATTGGGACTCAAATCCAGTCCATTGAGTTCAAACGAACACTGCACTGTGTTTAAACATACAGTAATTCGAACTCACGTTAAGACATGGGTGCCATTCCTTATAACAAGTTGTACAGTTTTAGGAGGAAGAAATATAGACGAATAAACACCAATCATCAATTTTATCGTTTACCCAAAAATTTCTTTAAAAAAATCAGTATTTTAGAAAACTATTTTCATTGTCGTAACTAGTCTCGTTTACAGGTATAGTTCGTTCACGAACAGTTGACCGATGGTATCGTTAGAATTCACAGGAGATAACGTTATAAATTGGCTAGTTCGTTACAGCAGAGGGGAGGACGTCATTTCAGAACTGGTTTTTGGCGCAGACAAACGTTCGCTAAAAACCAGTTCTGAAATGATGTCTTCCCCCTCTGCTGTAATGATGTCCTCCCATCTGCTGTAATGACGTCCTTCCCTTTGCTTTAATGATATCATCCACCCTGCTGCAATGAACTAGCCCGTTTGTAACGTAAGCTTCCGTGAATTCTAGCGATACTATCGGTCAACTTTTCGCGAATAAACTTTATGTCAAATCGATCATGAACGAATCAATGAACGATTTTGGCATCAATCACAAACGAGTGAATTCGTTCGGGAAGCCGGTCGTTGGACGATTTGGCTCTCCGCTAGTATCAGTAGTGTAGCAATTCAAAACTCACGGAGGGCTCAAATGACTACGGTGGGCTCAAGCGCCTTAAAAAAAATTCTGATGCGGCCTATGAGAAAATAATGCGCTTTGGTATCCAAAGGGGGTCCTGAGCACCTGAGCCCATCCCTTTCCTCTGTTACTAGCTATTATCGATACCCAAAAGGAACTATTATCCCCAGACCTTAATTTTTATCTTCATGGATTTTTTTTACTATGCTTTCGAAAACGGATTTTTTTACAGAAATTAAATCTTTTAAATTTCTGTAGCAAATTGGATTCTGTAAAAAAATTATATGTTTTAAAGAATTTTCCTAAGGAGTTCAGGTCCACCAAGCCTTCCAATTACGCCTTTGACACAGGTCAATGGCAAAGATTTTCAAGAAAAGGGCCTTTTCCATATTGAAAGGAACATTATGAAAGGATAAGTTAAAAAACAATTCTATACTGGCTCATCAATTCGGACTGAAATCTTATATTTAATTCAGAATCGTCTAAGAAGAACGATCGTGCTTCACGTTTGACTCGATTCATCGACCTCCAGGTTGTTGTTCTAAAATAGTCACCTTTGAAACTTAATATTTCTCTTCATACACTCCTCTCAAAATAAGAACCCAATCTCTAGCTGGCGCACCTCGCATCATGCAGCAACATTTGCTTTAATGTACTTTTAAGTACTTTCTGATGTCAAAATACCTTCCGTTCTAGGGGTATCGCCGTTTAAGGAACTTGGAACGGTAAGAAAATTTTTTCTCTCCTTTTAACATTAAAGCTGACATAATAAGCATGGATGCACAGTCGAATATTTTGACGGTTGTACGGCCATGAATAGTATTGGAAGTCGAATATTTGAGAATATTTTGAAAATCGCTAGTTTACTTTCTAAGTGGTTTGGATGCTATTTTAGGCTCGTGACTTCGTTTAAAACGACTCGCTGTGCAATTCTGGAAAAGCAAAACTC
>QLNU02015003.1:51105892-51150070 GCA_006491805.2 Dysdera silvatica | reverse complement strand
AGGTTGGGGTGACGTGGAAACGAATGGCCCAGGATAGACTTGTGTGGAAAGCATTTGGAGAGACCTTCATCCAGCAGTGGATAGATAATGGTTGAATATGATGATGATATATATATATGTCTCCAGACATTCCAGATAGCATCGATAGATTACTGTGCATTTCGAGTTTTAAAACAAGCTCTTTTAAAATGCCGACCCACTACCATGGATGGATTGTGGAAAGCCATGGAGGAGGAGGAGGAGGAGGAGGAATGGGAAAAAATTCCGCTTGTGATTTTACAAAATGCCCTACTGTCGTGGAAATATAAATGCAATATGATAGTTCAAAGACAGGGCTATCAGATAGAATACATTAGAAGACAATTTTTTATTGTATGTATTTTATTTACACTGTCAAAATCATTATAAATATGTGTAAACACCCTCTGTATATATTATTTTTGTTATATTATTTACTCATATGTGTGTGTGTGAGACGGGGGTACGTACGAGTTGAATCTGCGATTATCCGAACTTCGCAAAACCGAAAACTTGGTTAACCAAAACGGTTGTGCTTATTTTCACTGTATTTTTCGCTCATACTTATTTTCTAGTATACACCAGTTTTAAGAAAGAAACCAATACAAATGGCAAATATTGGACATATACAAATATATGTCAGACTATATATTTCCAAAGCAGTTAATATCGTATCAAAACTACCCATACTATTATTATGGAAATGAAATGCTGGGGTATGGAGTTTTTACAAATCAACAAATTTTGTCACATGTTTTGGATTCTAATGTTTGAATTTTAATTGTCATCTGGGTAGGATGATGTGTTATTTTCTGAAGGTTGGAAGGGATGTTTGGGGGACAAATTAAAGGGCAGGGTGCTAATAGGTTCGGCAGGGCGTTGCGCCCTTCTATTTCGCTTTAGATGAAACACTACCATAGAGTTCTTCATAGGGCTTCATTCTAAAGCATGTCCCACATGTATTCATCAAATTATTTCCTTTGCTATTTTTAAAATTAATTAGTTTAGCTTATTTTAAAACTTAAAAATAATGCAATTTCAAAACCACAAACTTCAGTTCTTTGGCAAAATCTTGATCCACCTCAGAGCCTCGTAACTTTATTTCTTGGGGATAGTATAGTTTAGATTATGTTCTGATTTATTAGAATGTAACTGAAAGTTTAAATTAATAAAATTGCAATTGGTAACCACTAGCAGGGTCGTCCTGGCAAGATACAAAAAGGTGCCTCCTCAGACCATTTGTTATGTTATCTTGTCTTTATCTTTATATCAAAGACAATATCAGGGATCCTTAGTTTATTTGATAAAAAGAAAAATTAAAAAACATTTCTCTTTCTCATGATAATTGTTTAAAACTATGTCTATATCGATAGATATAAAAGTAAATATTACACGTAACGAAGTTTTAAATAAATATTTCTGTAAATTAATATTATACATGATGTAGGTTCCGTCAGACTCGATAGTTTTTACCCAATACTGCAAAGGCGGATAGAAATTTGCAATTTGTGAAATCTATATCTGTGTTATAAACCATGAGTAAACTCCGTAATGTACATGATTCCGTTTGAATAAATCTGTATGTATATAATATTAAATTAATAAAGGTGGTGATATGCTGTTTTTGCACCCGAATCGCCAATAATCCAAAAATGGTCCTGACCGCAGGCAAGGAACAGTTGAACGATGAGACAGGACATAATCTTAATAAAGTCAGGATTTATTTAAAAGATATAGAAAGAAAAAAAAGACACAGAGAAGAGAGAGAGGGAGAAAGAAAGAGAAACATTATAGAGAAGCCTTACAACTGTACATAACGTCTTCATTGGACATTTTTTATACATATGTCATGATAAATAGAGGTTTGCATAAATATACACATTTTGTTTCTACCTATTTAAATAAACCGAGTGATATAAATTCTTTATAGCCATTGAGTGGCTATATATCTTGATTGAACATATGCTTATAAGCTTTAAGTTATATGGGTCCTTGGGGCCCCAAGTCCCTCCCCATAAATTGTGATTTTACATATACTGTAATGTATAAATGTACATAATATGTGCTTAGGTTCCACCCCCCGTCTCAATAATTTTGAAAAACTTTACATTGATTCATGTATTTTGCTAAAAATTTGGCCCAACTTAATATTATATTAAACATTTATTTTCTTTCGAACGTTTCACCATCTAATCACGCCATAACATCGGCGCTGGTATCACTACGCCAATAAACGTTGATTAATATTGTTGTTTAATTTAATCTGCGTAGTGTTCGATTTATTTAAATAAATAAATTAATATTATAGGTTTAATTGGGATATGTAGCCACCTAATATTAAGTAGGGACTGATTTTTAACAAAATCGAAATATTGAGACAAATCTGTAATATCTTACTTCAAGGGGGGAAACCGATTCCTTTGTATGTAGAGAGAGGAGGAGGAGGAGGAGAGAAAGAGAGAAAAAAAGAACAGTTCAAGAAATACAACCACAGACAACTCCAAAAATCATCATATGGTGATTTTTCGCTTAGTGGTCAGAGTGCATATTTCCTTTTTCCATATCTTTCTCTGGAGTGTGCTGGTGATGGTGGGGGCTCGAGCCCATGCGTTTCTATAACTCCAAGCCAATGGTTCCCAACTCAGTTTAAGCCGCGGACCATTTTTCCACTTCAATTGGACTCGCGGACCACTTTGAAAAATTCTCAAGAGTTGATTGCAAGAAACGTAATTAAAAAGGGAGCTGGGTCCTTTTTAGAGGAAATGTGTTTGTACAATCGTTCTTTAGTAAAAATAAATAAATAAACAGAAAAAGAAATAATAAAATCTAATAATAATACAGTCAAACCTCGTTAAGACGAACACGCTTAAGACGAATTACTTTTAATACGAACCGTTTTCTGAAGTTCCATCAGATTGTAAAATACTACAAATATACCATCAATTTCATTTTTATATTTAATTTTAATATTTAATAATAATTTTTATAAGCGTTTTTATTAATTATTATTTCTTTTTAAATAATGACCCGTCTCGCGGACCATTTGGGACTCTTTGGCGGACCACCAGATGGCAACCACTGTTCTAAGCCTATGACCACATGTCCCCATTCACACTTAGGTATCTCTGGATGGCTGTTTTCTTTTTTTTGGCGGTCAAAACCCACTCCCATCTTTCTCAGGATGCCCTCAGGAGGTGGGGGACATGCGAATTCGTTTGAACACTCATTAGATGCAGGAAGAGCGTTGCAGCTGGGCATCAACGGGAAGTAATTATGCCAGTATTCGGGTTGAAAGGAAGAACTCCAGTGCGTGATCAAGATTTTAAAAAAAATGTATGAAAATACATAAAAAGCATTTTCATAAACTAAAATTGCAAGTTTTTTTTTAAATATTAGTAGATTATTAGGGGAGGGGGGGCTCAAACCTCTGTTGAAATTTATTGGGAGGGGTTCGAGTCCCACGGGCTTATATAACTCTACGTCTATGATATTAAGAACAATATAATATACGGTAAAATACGTAAGTCTAAATGTCGTCGCTAACTAATCACTACTAAAGCAGTTGATTTTCATTTCGCGGTCGTGTAGTTGTTGTGTTGGAAAGTAGTGCTTTTAATTGCTGTCTAAATGTTGGCTTGTTTACGAAAAAACTTTTCTCGAACTTCCGTCATAATGTATAACCCGCACGCAAGTCCATGGTTCGTCACCTATTTTTCCTCTCCTCCTAAAAATGATCTGTAATTTCAGTAGATTAGCTCATGACCTAATACTTCCTGTGACCTCATGCTTAGGCCTTTCCCAAGCATTCAACATTTTTAAGATGCACGCATAACTCGAATGTGATCTGAACGGACAGCAAGGGCCAAGCCCGAAGCGGAGGGAGGGGTTCTCCCCCTACCCCTTCACTAATTCAAGAAAATTACAGGGCCCAAAAACTACCGTAAACAACATGGAGGCACGTTATTGTTGCCAGCCGATTTGGAAACACAAAAAAAAAAAACCCAGAAGGTTACGGACTGTGCACTTTTACCTAACCCGTCCACACCATGCAGATAAATAAATCGTACTTTTCTCGTAATCCTTGTAATCTGCATGATTATTTATCGTCATATTTTATGTCAGTCCGTAGAAAGCGCTTCAACATTCATGTCGAATTATTAAAAACTGGTTATGTTATATAAAATAATAGTACCAGGTACGGCAGAAAAACTCCCCGATTTGGGAAGCTAATAAAAAACAAACGATGCAGGACAGATTTTTTTTATTCCTGAGTATTACACATAATGCAGTTTGAAATCAGTGAGTTTTAAAAATGACATCACTCAAGTGGCGTCCTTCATTAGCGATACACTGTTTGAGTTTGTCCCGGTAGTTATTCATGGCCTTGCGGATAATTTCAAGTGGGATGGCAGCAACTTCCTAGGTGACCGCCTCCTCGGGGACTTCCAAAGTTTGGGCACAATATTAGTATATCTGTGCTTTGAAATGTCTCTAGAGAAAAAAAAATCTCATGTCGAGCTAGTGCGAAATACAGGCGAAATATACCTTATCGGCAAACCGCCATTTCGAATGAACTCCCGACACAAAAGCACGGTGTTCTCCCGACCAAGCCATAGCGTGAACTGAAAAAGCCATAAACGCAGCTGTCTAACGATACACTCTCCACTGCTCTACGCCCATCCAACCCTTAGCGAGGTAATTCCCAACTTGGGGAGTTCCTTCTGCCTCACCCTGTATATGCAAAATACACTCTTCGAAGCTTATTTAAATGAAAATACGCACAGAGTCATTATATCTAAGATGAGTTGTTTGAAATCGTTTCGGCAGAAAAAAAAACTGGTCCGTCATTATTAGAACAAAAGCAATGCAATCTTTGGCGTAACTGCACGATCCATCCCCTAGCGCTCGCTCTCTCTCTTCCCTTGAAATAGGTCGGGCATTTTAGTAGATTGACTTGTGACGTCATACTCTTTGACGTCACGTTTATACCACCCTTCTGTGCCATTGTAGCCACCACGGCGGGGTTTCTTTACGCCGTTTTTTTTTCTTTTTTTTTTTTACATTTCCTTTTTTTTTACGGTTCTTACGGATTCGTTTTACTGGTTCAGGAAGTGCGCCACCAGTGTGATCGATCAGGCAGCAAGGGTGAAGCCCGAAGCGAGGGAGCGTGAGGGCCTCCCCCCCACAACCACTCAATTGATACATCCTTTTCACTGATTCAGAAGAATTGCACGGCCCAAAAAACACCGAAAACAACATTACGGCGGCAGACCAGTCGCCAAAGCATAGACGGAACACCTCAAAATTGCAGAAGGTGGGGGGGGGGATTGTACAGTTTTACCCCATCTTTCTCTGTTTTCATCGATAAGAAAAATTATTTGTCTATTCGATTCTTTTTTAAATTATTTTTCTTCTTGAGTAAAGGAAATAATGTCGAAATGCATCAGCCGGTCCAGTCCTCGCCAATTCGCGTCAACTTAAGACGACTATTCAACAATTTATGGTAATGTTGTGTTGAAATCAACAAGAGAAAAACAAGTTCATAAATAAATACTTCATTATTACACTAGGCACGCGATCTGTATTTCCTATATATTATTTGAAGACCAGAAACGGAAAATGCCGTAAATGCCAAAAAGTCCTGAACGTGTTTTCAGATGGAAAAACATTCTTCGTACCATGTTAAGTCTGGAACACAACTAAGCCTTATTTGGAACTTATTTGAAACATGACAGGGACTTTCAGTTCTTTCTAGGCTGCTTAGTATAGCACGAAGAATATTTTTCCATCTAAAATCAAGTTTAGGATTTTTTTCTTTTTACATTTAGAGCGTTCTCCACATCTGCTCTTCATTTATGCAACATTAATACCTACTTAAATACATTCTTACAACCAACTATTTAGTAATCTCCCCCTAATTTTATATACGTTACTGAGATAAAAGGTAATAATGTCTTGGCAGAGACCATAATGCTCTTATGCAAAGAAATATTTACATGAGCCTTCATTCAACTGAGCTGCACAAGACCCTAAGGTGCATCTCGGATCACTGTAACTCGGTAGGTAACTCCGTTCTCTGAAAGGTAACCTTCTGAGTCAGCCTCCCGACTCTGTATTGACAGAGTTCCACAAACGGGGACGCAATCTTTCAGATAAAAGTCGTACTAAAGCCGCTTACGGGTTTGTCGTTGACCAGTAATCCTCTGTCGAAGTACTCCCTACATTGGAGGTTCCATCATTCCTAAGCCGCGTGCCTGATGTAGAATGGTTTAACTAAGATTTTTAAAACCCTAAACTGTAAAATAAGAAATGAATAAAAAAGAATAATGACTTACAGAAAAAATTATAGTGAAATTTGAGTTTACAACTAATTAATTGTATTTGTATGATTTGCTAATATTTGTTATTTTATATATGACAACTTCTGAACAATGAATTCTTATTCAGTACTCACCGATACTGTAAGTACCGTGGTATCAATATTTTAATGGGTTTTGATATCGATACCCAATATCATATCGTATGCGGTATCGAAACGTCACTAAGCACGGATAAGCACAGAGAGGAAGTGGAGTAATCCGTCAAACTTTACAAAGGAACTAACGGTCGAGTTGCATTTAATGAGTCGCCTATACGCTCCTCTCGAGATACTGTATCTCGCCACTGTAACATGGTATCTACCCTGATCAAAATCTTCAGATACAGTGTGTCACACGAAAAGGTCAGGTCGCTCTCCTGTGCAAATTCTCACCAATGCACCGGCCGGATCTCACGTCAGTCACTTTACTTCACTCATTCGCTCTCTGCCTCGTCATTCCCTCTACCTTTTATACAGACATTGGCGACTCTTCGAGACATCTCTATGGCTGGGCATGGCCAGAAGAGGGCCACGACATACTCCATTGTCTCTGAGCGTGGGGAAAGTTCTTTTTGCGCAATTATTCCGAATTTTTTCGAACACCGTTCTCTGTGTTGACAGACACAGGTGATGTAATTTTGTATGTATCGGAATAGAAATGCCGCATATATACTACATGCATCACAATTAATAACATTTGCAAAATATTTACATTCAACAATAGCGAATGCTGAAATAAGACTTTCGACTAGTAGATAGGAATTATAGATAAAAAATTATACAAATTTAAATACCTACACGAGTTACATTTGGGACATGGAAGGAACTAGTTGTGGAAGAGTTGTAGAATTCAAATAAGAATCTAAGCAAGCCAATATTCATTGATATATATTTTATATCAATTTTTTTTATCAATGTAATTTTATATCAATTTATGGCCAATTTTACACTGATATTGTGTGTGTGACAACAATTTTCTAAAGTCATTGCTACCGGAGTGCAAAATGAAAATCAAAAGAAAAGTTTAGGTGGTATTTTTAATGTTAATTTGCGAGATTCTGGCTTATGCATTTTTATTAATTTTGGTTTATATATTTTAATTTATTAAAATTCATATTATTTAAATAATCTAATTAAGGAAAAAGAATTCATTTCCCCCATTTATTGGACTTAGTGTTGCTCTAACTTTTTATGTTTTACTTTTATTTTATCGTATCTATGATTTTTTTTTTAATTTTAGTAACTTGAATCCAGGAAGTACGTTTTTCATTATTTAAAAGTACTGAACTATCTCTTCTCCCTGTATATTTTCGCAAACAACTGCTCTACGTCATTTAGCATTAGTAGGAATCCAAATCTTAAAATATAATGATAATCCATAAACAACGGTTTATGGATTATCATTAAAAGACGTTTATTTTTAAATAACTTCCATAAATTTTTTAATCTATAAATAAATGAATACTACCATTGCATTATTTTTTAGATGTGGCTTCATATTTATTATTAAACTATTTATAAATTTAAATTTGAAAGCTAGCTATACACCTACATCAGAGCTATAACCATTATAAAGTTACAATTTAGTAAACTTTGAAAGCTCCTCCAAATTTACACTTATCTTCATTTAATGATATTTCGTAAGCATGGGTGTCCTTAAAGCGTTGCCTCCAGGTTTGAAGAGCTTCTATGTCTATGGACACTGTTAGCTACTATATGAAATCATGCTGCACGTAGTAACGCAATGTTTTGACACAATAAGCACAGAGGCGGATTTTTAAGTAGGCACACAAAGCACAGGCCTAGGGGCGGCACTTATTAAGGGGCAGAATCAAAGTGCTTAAACATAAAATTGTCCAAACTCAACAATGTTGAAAAAATAATGTTTCTTTTAATTATTGCCCTGTTTCCCCAATAGCGATGACATATAAGCGATTACTTTAACTTGCCTGCAAATACAAACTATAAAGTGGAAAGACAAAAGGCCCTAAACATTTTGCATCCTGAGAATTTGCCCAACGTGCCCTGCCCTGCGGTGGCGCAGTGTGGTAACGCGTTCTCCTATTGCGCGGCTAATCCGGGTTCGACTCCCAGCAGTGCAAAAAGAACGCTTACTCAGAGATCTCATAAAGATCGCACTGCTCACTGTAGTCCGGGGTTTGGTTCCCTAGGCCTTAAGAGGTTCGGATTCCTCGGAAAACAGTAGGTCCCGGCGCAGCATGACCACTGTAGTCTTTGAGCCGTAAAACCAAAAAACAAACAAACAAACGTGCCCATTTACAAATCCAGACTTAGCACGCTTTTTATATATATTAATAGTAAACGAATGAATAAAGAAAAACTTGAACTGATAACGAAAAAATTCATGCAAGGATGCGTACGTGTTTTTTTCCCCAAATACGCAAAATATACGCAAAAACATCAGAGGCTCCAGGATTCCATACTAAAATTATTGTGGATTCAAAAAGTGTCTCGAATTCACGAAGTCGGAGACTGTAGTAGCAATAATTTCGAGTTGTATCTTATTAGTTTGAATAATTATATGAAAAATCTCCTTTACATATCAAATGTTAAGAGTATGATATGCGTTTCTTTTTTAACAAATATTCCGTTCTTTGTAAAGGAGGGAGGGGGCGGCAGTACAGGCTGTGCCTAAGGGCGGCAATTTTATAAATCCGCCACTGAGTAGTCATAATCAAACACCAAAAGGTTTTCATTTGTGGAAAGTTTATTTTAAATTGTTCGACAACTTGATTACCCTTTTTGGAAAGTGGGCGACTAAATTAATTTAGAAAAAATTAAACAATTTAATGATTTAAATAAATTTAACTTAAATTAAAAAATATTTAAAATAAACTTTCCACAAAAGAATATCTTTTGGCGTTTGATTTAGCAATCATTGGCAGGTTTGACTAAACAATCTTCAGACATTTTGAAAATATTGGCTTATAATACCCAGTAAAGGTATAAGTATAAGGAAACATGGATTTTTTTTTAAAAAAAAAGTAATAAGCATTTAAGGGTATTTAGCACCTTTTCTGTTTTTAAAAAATAAATTTTTTTCATCTCCCCCACCAAAAAAATGTCTACAATACAATTTGAAAACAAAATTAAAACAAAATCATCCCAAATTAAACTTATAGTGGCGAAAGGTAAGAAATCTTTAAAACACAGTTTTAAATGTTCCTAAAACTTTAAAGTGGATTTTCTTAGAATATGTTTCTTAATTTAACTTACGTGTATGATACCATGCAAAAGCGGGGCACAAACTGAATTGCAATGCTTGTTGAATACTTCAATTTAGAATGCATAAACTCTGTTTAAATCATATTCTTTAAGGCGTCACATTGTATCTAAAACGCATATTATATTAATGGCGCACAATTAGAAAGTAAAAAAGCGTGAAATCTCTGAGAAATTTCTGATATTTTAACAATAAAGTTATGTAAACTTTTTGATATCGTGGTCTTGCTTGCCCTTAAAGTGGGTTCTTTGTTTTTATTACATTTTTTAATCATGTGAATATGTTGTGTGAATTCTTTTTTTAACAAAAATACTATTCTAAATCTTGCGCAATGCAAACTACCGTTAATTAAGAATTTTTAAATTCGGTTTATTGAATTGTGTATCATAATTTTTTTTCCTATTATTTTTACACCAGATGATGATTCAGCACAATATTGGCAATACCAGTCTTATAAAACACAATACTTGAGTCCGAGCTTCGAGGAGATGGATTCGATCTACAATACCGCACCATCAAGAGAAAACTATAATCATCCAAACGGAAATGCAGATAATTCATATTATTCCCAAGTGCCATACACTTTTACGCCACATGCTCAAAGTCCTCAAGTTCATGCACGATATTCAACTGAACATGAAGTTGAAAATCCACCGAACATCCCACGCCTGCCTTATACGGATAAAAATAATGGCTTGTCTGCAAGAAAACCTATCATAAGGGGAGGATTTCAATCACTGCCTAAGCGGAAAGCGTATCACAATCAACGAAGATATCCAAATAGCGCCAGACCATCACTTTACAGAGACAGTTCTAGATATACGCAGCAGTTCTACATACCTCATCCACATGTTCGTAAAGACTACTGCTCCTGTAGAAGAAAACGTGAATATTTTAATGCCTGTCATGTGTACAATACATATAGCAATGCGTATTACCAAGATTCTCCACGCTATTGCAAACCTTATAGGGGTAACTTCAGTCCAGACTGTTGTCAAAGGAGCAATTTTTACAACAAATCACACGCTCGTAAGCAACTTAAATTTAACAAGTCTTCGATGTATTCCTCACCTAGTTGTTACCACAATACTACTGAAGACCTCCAAGACAATACGCCTCCTCCCAATCACTGTGGTAAATGTAATGTTCTATGTTCTGAATTGCAAGTCGGAGAAGCTACAAATATTTCCATGATTGACAAGGAACGTTTTCCATCAGTTAAAGATGATAAATCAAAATATCAAACCTCTGATCAAAGCGTATCAATGCAAGAAGGCAACAGTTTGGATAGTCAGAAAATCTCTAAAGGTTTAGCAAAAGCAGCAGAATCTGCCATTGCCGATATTCATCCTTCTCAGTTTGAATTCTATGATCTAGAAATTTCTCAGATTGAAAAAGAAGCTTTCCTTGTTAAACAGAAGGAGGGTGATATTGGCTATTCTTCCACTGCTTATGCATTGCATGAACAATCAAGAGATATAAGCGAAAATGAGAAAATTAATGAACAGCAATGTTATTTTGTTGAAGCACATGCGTCATATTCAGAGGATCGTTCTAGTATTCAAGTTTCATATTCTCCTGCTAATGTGTTGGTTTCAGCTCCAGGAGATGGGACATTAAGCTTGCATCGCAATGAGCAGTTGCCAAATGAATTATCTATTGACAATAACTTTAATGTAATATTAAACGATTGTCAGGATATAGATTTTTGTCCAGAAGCTAATAGCACAATATCTAAAAAACAAATTTACTCTGAAGAGAAGGACGAATGCCGAACGCCAAATGAAAATGTAATCGAACATGCGTCTCATAGTAGCACTTATCAAGAAACACCAATCTGTGAACCATATAGAATAGGTAATGCGAATTTAAAAGACATTTTACTTGTAACGAAGTCTATGAAAAAGGCACGATCTACGTTAGATGATAACTCTGCTCCTAAAATCGGTATTAAAAGTTTTTCGGGTGATATAAAAGGTCTAACTCCAATTTTACGTTCACCAGGAGATGATGTTGTGAAAACTCCATGTATGAACATACGATCTATAAAAAACCAAACTAACGTCGAGCAGTCAATTGAAAAATGTTATAATGTCGGTACTAACGATCATATACAGGAAGGAGAGGAGTTCGAGTCAGTGAACATTGTATCATTATCTCATCCAAGTATCCAAGAGCTATCCTCAAACGCAGGAACAAGTAATGGTAAAACGAAGACGTCTGCTAGGAAAAAGAAAACTTCAACCCCTAAAGCTAAAACTAGAACCCTTTCAAAAAACGACCGTAATGCTGAAAATGTATCTGTGTTATCAAATGGAACAAAACAATGGGAGAATTTGCAGATATCAGCAAACCAAATTTCTGCAGAAAAATTACAGGACACGCGCACAGAGTCAACGACAACTCCAAAACAGAAAAGTCAAGAAACATACTCAGCAAGTGCAGAAAACTTTCAAAAAGTACGCAGCAATAGAAATTCTGTTATAAATCGTAGAAATTCACTATGCAGAGAAAAAGATACAGGAGAAATTTTGGATGGAACTTTTTCTAGGCTACGGAAAAGTTTAGAATTAGAAAGGCAAAATTATCCTACAGAAGTACAGACTGAATATGTGATATTAGATGAGGCTTTAAGTGAAGTTTTCAATAGCAACGATTCACTTTTTTCGCGTGACGATTTCTTGCCAGATCTTGATTCGTTCCATGAAGAATATAAAAGCATTTTCGGTTTAAATGTTGACAAAACTGAAAATAAATCTGAGATTGATGTGCAAAAAGATAATATAAATGATCAGAAGAAAGCTATCAAGCAGGCATGGGGTGAAGAGTATACAGTGCATGGGGATAAGAAAGAAACTGAAAATTACGAGGAAATATTTACATCAATAGAAAACATCATGTCTTTTACTGGTATTTCAGAAGACTTGTCGGAAATAAGTGATATCTTGAACACAAATACTAAAAATTCAAAGAATAACACTTCATTGTCGGAATGTATTGATGATGATTTTCTTTCTGAATTACTATATTCCACAAGGCATCTACAAACTAATAAATCAAAAAAATACTTTGAGGGCGATATTTTGAAAGATCAGGATGAGTTAGACAAAGGTATTGACCAACATCAACTAAACTTAAAAAGCGTAAACGTTTCAATTCAAACGGAAGACCTATTGCTCAAGACTTCTTCGTCATATGGTATAACGACTCAAACAGATTGGTCTATAAACCCGGGTGTGTTTTACTTGACAAATTCGACACAAACGGATAACATTAGTACCATCCCTCTTACACAAACTGTTTCAAAAGCATACTCCCATGAACAGAAGAAAGAGCAATTTGAAAACTCTAATGAAGCAATCCCGAATTCGAATCTTGAAATGGAATCTCAAACGAAGAGTCCAGATGAGTTTGCTCAAAACTTCAACTTACGAGCACCTTCAGAGGATCAATTAGAATTTATTAGTTTTAACTATCCAGAATTTGCAACCTCTACTATATCTGAAACTCAAGTTTGTCCAAATTCGATGGCTTGCATTTTTACTAAGTGTACAGCAGAAAAACAGAAAGATTTGCATCAAACAAACATTGTTTTACAGTCCTCAAACACGTCATGTCTTAATAATTTACAGACAAAATGTAATATTGAAAAATATTTTAAAACGAAGTTAAATTTGAATAATCTTGAATTGGAAGATCTTCAGCCGTACAAACTAGATCAAAGAGGCAATTCGGCAGATATTGGAGTCGCAACAGCTGATCCATCTCCAGAAGCAAGAAATGAAACTCCATTAAATGAAACTAAGGGCGAAATATCTGATCTTTCGCAAACAAATCATTATAATATGAATGAATCAACATATGAAAACATAAAGCAATCAACGCATGACAGCGAAGTTCAACATAAAAATAAAGTACGGTTCGCCTCACCCTTGATTATGGACTCGCCTGATAACCAACATACAGTATTAAGCATAGGAAACGATACAAAAATATCACCCACAGAGACTGATACACTTTCACGCAAATCAACGATCACAAATACCAAACCATATGAAGTCGATAAAGAACATACCAACAAGTCGAATAAACAAAGAACCAGTATTCTAAAAAATGTTTCCTCAGATTTCACTGCAGCTTGTAAATCAAGAGAAGATATAATAAACTCAACTGTTGAACTTAACATTCCATTTAAAAGTGCAGTAATAACACCAAGTAAAACAAGAAAATCCTTACCCGATGAAAATAAATTGTGTGAGGTTAGAAAACAACATGAAATGGAACCTTGTACGGAAGAAATTCAAAAAAGTATTGAAAATGAAAATCAGGATTGCCTCAATAAATTTTTAGCACAAAATTCTCCAGACTCATCCTCAAAAAAGAGCACCAAAGCTAAACCTGATAGTAAGACAACAGTTGTAACTGAGAACAAATCAGAAGAAGTATTAACTTCCAAAAATATGGAAGAGCAACCTGGAAAAGACGATAAGATGTATAAGTTAAAACCGAAGAAAGGCACTAAGTCTAAGAAAAAGAATTTGAAAAAAGTTAAAGATCCAAAAGAAAACAAACCAGCTAAAATTCAAAATGAAACGTTGGATGTAAAGCGTAAAGCAATACAGAGAAAATCTTTTAATGATGTTGCCAAACAAAATCCAAAACCTTTCCAAAGGGTTGAAGATGAACTCAATGACGCTAAAAACGAAGAATCTGAACTTGAACGAGAAACTCCAATTGAACAGATTCCTAGAAGAATTACAAGAAATTACTCTCAGCATCTTAAAATGTTGCAAATGTTAAAAAACAAAGAAAACGAATGTGATAAGTAAGTTTAAAAGCCATACTGCATCCAGAGGTATTCAGGTGAAACTAGAGACACTTGACCCAAGGCTTTGCTCTCATATCTGAGAAAGTTTGAAAAGTTGAAAGTGGTATCATTGCTTTCCCTTCAATCAGCTGACCAGAATATAGAAATAATAACTGCAGTCTTTGCATTCGTTTTTACAC
The DNA here is from genome assembly GCA_006491805.2 of Dysdera silvatica. NCBI lineage: Eukaryota > Metazoa > Arthropoda > Arachnida > Araneae > Dysderidae > Dysdera > Dysdera silvatica. Next base: position 51,135,443 of record QLNU02015003.1, on the reverse strand, counting down.
TATGTGACAAAAAATGTTTTGATGTTCAAAAAGTAATTCTTTTTTTGTGCTGTGAACTTTGATGTAATTATTTTTTTTAATTTAAAAATAAGAACTTTTAATTGCTTTTTTTTGCACATATTTAGCTACAATATTATTCATAATGTATAATAGTGTTAAATTACTTCCTTGCAAATGGCTGCATTTATTTAAGGTTATGTATTGAATTTGCAACTAAGGATACTTGACCCAACTGTATCCAAATGCCCTTAGCAGGTTTTATTGCAATTTTTTCACTGTACAACTATAACCATTTATTGTAATTTTTACAAAAAATGACGGAATTACAAGTACTGTGCTTAAGTATAAGTTTACATTTAAGGGGTTGAATAAATTATTTGCTACTTTCTTATTCCCGAGTTGTTTTTGTTTATAAAATCAACATTCAGACTTCTAATTTTGAAATTATTTTATTAAAAATTACAAGTATTAATTTTATATAATAAACTGTTAGTTTTTATCACGTAAAAGTGTTTTTGTTCTTTTAATTTTGAAACTTTAAACGTAAATGCACGATTTCGGTCAAGTATCTGTAGTAGATGAATCACGTATTTCCATTTCATGTTTTGCTTTATCTTTAATAACCTTAAGAATTAGCACTTCGTAATGATATCGTTATATATTTTGTATGACCTACTAAATTATCAATAGACAGCATTTACGTATCCATAAGCCATGTAAACAAAATTTAAAAATCAATAACTGAAAATTGGGTCAAGTATCTCTAGTTTCCCGTATATATACATATGAGGACAAAGAAATAATTCGGTAACAGTTTTAATGTCATCCCGATGAAAGATGTAGAAGCGAATATTCGCTATAATTATGACGAATTTGAATTTATAATAATAAACAGAACAGATTATTAGGATAATTACTTAAATCTAACAGGTTTTAAAGCATTGTTCTCCTTTTAGTTCACCAACTAAATAAACTCCTTTTTGAATGCATTCAGATTAAGTTATAGTCCGTTCGCGCAGACCTGACGCCTGATACCGTTAGCACAAGGGTTAGTCCATTGCAGTTTAGGGAAGGGCATCTTGCCGAAACTGGTTTTTCGCGCGGGAAAAACCAGTTCCTCCAAGACGGCCTTCCCTAAACTGCAATGGAACAACCCGTCTGCTAACGGTATCGGGCGACAACTGAGCGCGAACGCACTATAGGTAATCAATATTTGGAAATATAATTACCTAAATAATGAAATACTTCCTATATAATCTATTGCAATATATAACATATCATTAAAATCCACATATAACTCTAAATAAATTTGGTAAACATACGAATTTTGGAAGAGAAAATGAATTGTCATATTTGCTACAATTTTTTGTTTTAAGAAGTTATAAAGTTTCAAATAGTTTGTTGACTTAAAATAGAAAGCCGGTTATTTTTTCGATTCTCTATTGGCTACTTAAAAGATAGTCTAGATTTTATTTTGGTGTGATTGTGTGAGTTTGTTGCATGGTTATAATAAATCGTTTTTTGAATTCTGCTTTTTGTTTTATGCAACGATCTGTAACTTTTGCTATAAAAGTACAAACTATTAATTAGCATTGCTACAAAGCACCAACCACTAATTTTGAATAAAACGTTGTCATAATTAATTAAATATTTAGCCTCGCTCTGTTAAATATTTGTGTTAGTCATATATCCAGCTTTTCTGGTACTGACATTTTATTTATTTATTTTATAGCATTCTAAAATAATTGCACCAATACCATGACAGCCTTTCATACAGCCTAAAGACATAATACAGATTTGATAATCTTCTCTTAATAACTTAAAGAAAAAAGAGCTTTATCTCGTCTGTCCACGTTAAAAAATACAGCATTTTTTTACACATGAATGGCTATTTAACTCAAATTTTAAACAGAAAGAAAAGCTAGTCTTGAACTAAGCGGAATGGCCTTTCTTAATAACGATTTAAGTTCATTTTTCCCTTCCTAAATATTCTATTTCAAATCTCTGTCTTTTGTATAAATTAAAGCATATTTTTCTATAGTTCTATGCATCTATGACAATATACTGAACAGGCCTGTAGCCAAACCTGGGCCAGTAGGGCGTGGCCCAATTGCCCCATCGAGCTATTTATATATACAGTCTATAGAACGAACCCCAGGTGCCCCATATGCCCTTTTCCTTACCCCATTTGCCCCTTCATACTGGCTACGAGCCTGATACTGTAACCTAATATTTCATTTCTTACTAGTCTTTTAAGAAATTTATAGAATTACAAAGACTTTTTACCCCATTTGGACTAGAGGTCGTGGATTCAAGCCCTGTGTAAGCACAAGCCATGTTTTTTTTATTTTTTGAAATATCATTCATTTTCTCAGCAGTAAATTGCATCAAGTACATAGTATGTTTCTGAAAGCTATGCATATGTTTGCACCTTTTTGAGAAAAATATTTTATTTTTAGAACGATTGTTAAGAATATCTGAGTGAGAGAGAGATAGAGAGAAACTCACGATTTAAAAAATAGTTCTCTCCCAATAGCTTGAAGAAAAGGGCTAACTCTCATTAGTAAACACTAAACAATAAAGCATCTTTTTACGCACCTCGGGACTATTTAGCTCGAATTTGAAACAGAAGCAAAAACTATTTATAATTTATAAAACGATCGAACACAAATCATCAATCAATCAATCAATTGTCATATTCATCAACTTTTATTAAACAAATTCCCTAAATACAGCAAGGCAATTCTCATCAATAGTCATGTTGTTTCTAACAATAGTATCTTCTAAGCAATATCGGGTTATCGGAGAGTGGAGTCCCTCCAAGAGGAAAGAGGCTAAAACGATTAATAAATTCTCTTAGAACTTTCAAAAAGTAATAATATTTAAACAAATATTACGATTAGTTAAAAGTTAAGCAAACTTCCTAACCTGGGCTTTCAAGCCCTTAGGCAATCGAATAAATACGAAGAGTTCGGCAGTAGGGGTTAAGCCGTCCACTAGACTTAGGCTCATAACAGATACCTAAAATTACACTACGTATCTTCCTATGTTAAAATTGGTTACACGTATCTAAGAACCCTTACTTTATATTTTTATTCTCAACGTGCAAGGCTACACAATTTAAGGTTAGTCAAAATAACTCAGAGAATACATATATAAATTCAGTACAATTTTCTATATCATAAGTTAACATTTATATTTATATTTTAACTCAAGCAACTAAAAACTAGGAAGCCTATAAAACACAGTTCATCAGAAACCCCGCATTAACATAAATAAACAAAGAACTTATCATTGCCGACGTAGCCGCAGTCTGTCCTAACTTCAGTATCGATCCCCTCCGTTGAATAGTTCAGCCGGCACACGTACAGCTAGCTTAGGCAGTCAACCACTATCGGGCGCGAGCAGCCACCAGTTCTTCGCTATGAGAGGCAAGTAAAAATACGTCATCAAGGTTCCCGAAGACTTCTTTCATCGGCCAGTGCCTCCTTTACAGAACTTAAGTTCGGCAGACTCATTTCCCAAGAGGCAACTCACATTCGGCATACAACGAACTGCCGCGAGGTCAATCGTACATACCTCAGAAATAACCAAGTGAAACTTTTCTCGGCATACATTTGAACTAGCAACGATTAACATGCAACTAAACAGGTAAGTTCTTAAGGAGTTCTGACATAATCAACACAACCATGGCTATCCTAGACCACGACTGGATAAAGCCAGCCGAAGCAAAGCGCTTACATGTTGACTGATGGCCAAAGAGAGTTAGCTACTTTTCGCTCGTTCGTCAACACTATATACACTGAGTTGACGTCACACTGAGCATAAACTTTCAAAATCAAGGGCTTCTATTTACATTTCTCGATAGGTGCGTCTCGGAATGCCCAGTTGGTTAGTTATTTTACTTGTAATGGGAAATTACCATTACAATCTGTCAATTTTAAAAATTAAGCATTTTCTACACAACTCGTGAATATTTACTCCGAATTTTAAAAAGATGGAAAACCATTATAAATTTAGGAAAAAAATCTTTCTTAAAAATTTTTCAAATCAAATTTAATACTTAAGAAATTCCAATTCAAAACTCTATCTTTTATGTAATTTGTGCCAATTAAATCACATTTTTCTATTACATATACATTTATAACAATTCCACTTAAGTTAATAGATAATTTCTCATTCATTTATTTAAGAAATCTCTAGCTCTGAGTGTGTTGTAGAGAAAATCAACCCAGTTTGAAACACCAGTTCTTGGGTTCGACTCCTAATGCAGGCAAAAGCGACTTTTTTTTTTAAAACATCCTTATCCGTGTTCTCAGTCGTAAATTGCTTGAAATAGTATGTATTTTCCGAATGCAATGCATATTTTTCGGATTTGTAGGAAAATTATTTCATTTTTAAATCCATTTTTAAGAACACCTGAATTTCAAGACTTGAAAACTAATTCTTTCGATATTAACTTAAAGAAAAACAATATTTATCATTTATCAACCTTAAAACATAAAGCTTTTTTTACGCCATGCGCATATTAATGATTTGAAACAGAAAGAAAGTTGTTCTAAACCTAAGAAGAAGGGCCTTTCTTTACAACGTTTTAAATCAGTTTTTACCTCTTAAGAAATTACATTTCAAACTTCTCTCTTTTACCTCGCCTGTAAAAATTGAAGCCCATTTTTCTACAGCTTACACACTTACAACAATTCCAATTGAAGTCAATATTTCATTGCTCATTCATTTTTTTAAGAAGTCCCTAGCATTGCTGCAACAACCTTTAACACTATTCGAAGAGCCAAGTCTCGGGTTCAAGTCTTCGTGTACGCACAAGCCCCTTTGTTTTTCAAACTTTATTGGTTTTCCAATCAGTAAATTGCATCTAGTGTACCGAATGTTTTACAACGCGGTGAATGTGTGTTCACATGTTTAAGAAGAATATTTCCCTTTTAAATCCATTTTTAGTGTTCCTGAAATGATCGATATATGTATTAATTCTCTAATAATATCTTAAAAAAGAACATCTCTCATCAGCCGATGCTAAAAAATAAAGCGTTTTTCGATAACTTGTGAATTTTTAACTCAAGCTTTTGACAAAAGGAAAGCTATTCTTAAACTAAGAAAGAGGGCTTTTTTTAATAACGTTTTCAATCCATTTTGCCTTCCTAAAAAATCCCCCTACAAATCTTTCTATTCTATGTCACTTGCCTAAGTTAATGCATATATATTTCTACAGCTATACCTATATCTTTTCACAGCTATACCTATATCTTTTCACAGCTATACCTATATCTTTTCACAGCTATACCTATATCTTTCTACAGCTATACATAACAATCTCTTATAACTCAATAATTCATTTCTCATTAACCTTTTTTAGAAATCTATAGTATTACAGCGATCTTTAACTCCTTTTAGACAAGAGGTTCCGGGTTCAAGTCTCGTTTACGAACACGCCACTTTTTTTTTTAATTCATCCGTTTTCAAAGCCGTAAATTGAATCAAGTAGATCGTATTTTTCTGAACGTGATGCATATTTTTTATTAGTTCTGTGAAAAATATTTCATTTTTAAATCGATTTTTAAGAATACCTGAACTTTAAACACTGTGTATTAATTCTCTAACAATAATTTGAAGAAAATATTTAATTCTCATCCATAAACGTCAAAAAGTAAAGTAATTTTTGTGCCTAGAGAATACTTAATTTGAATTTAAAACAGAAAGGAAGCTATTTTACTCCTAAGAGAAAGAACCTTTGTTAATGACGCTTTAGATTAGTTTTTACGTCTTAAGAAAGTCTATTTCAATCCTTTGCCTTTTATGCCACTACTCTAAATATAAGCACAACAATTGTCTACAACGGACACACTTGCAATAATTCCGCTTCAGTCAAAAGTACATTTATCGGTCAATCGTTTAAGAAATCCGCAGCATTGTAACAACCTTTAGCCCAAATTTGGAGCACCAGGTCCCGGGTTCGAGTCTCCATACACGCAAAGGTCACTTTTCTTTACAAACTTCATCCGTAAATTACATTAATTAGATAGAAATTCACGACTTTACCAATTCTCTACCAACAACTTGGAGGAAACAGCTATTTCTCATCTCTCAATACTAAAAAGTAAAGCATTTTTTATACACTTCGTGAATACTAACTCCAATTTTTATCAGGAGAAAAGCTATCCTTAAACTAGGAGAAATGGCTTTTCTTAATAACGATTCAAATCCATTTCGGGCTGCTAAGAAGTTCCATTTCAAATCCCTGTCTTTTACGTCAGCTGTAGAAATTAAATTATATTTGTCTACAGTCCTACACGCCTATAATAGTCTATTGTAACTCAGTTGCTCATTTTGAATTAATCCTTTATGAAATCCATAGATTTACATCGACTTTTACTCCATTCAGTTCAAAATGCCCTGGGCTCGATTCCCCGTGTAGGCACAAGTGATTTTTTTCTTAGTTTTTTCAAACTTTACCCGTTCTCTCAACCGTAAATTGCAGCAAGTAGATCATATTTTGATGAACGCGATGCTTATTTTTTTCACGGTTTTGAAAAGGATGTTTCATGTTTAAATCCTTGTTTAAGGATATCTGAAATTACCGAACTACTAAATCTCTCTTAGTAATTTAAAGAAAAAGCTGTCTCTGATTTTTCAATGTTAAAAAATATTCACCTCTTGACTATTCAACTCGAAGTTCAAACTGAAAGAAAGAAAGCTATTCTAAAATTAAGAAAAATGCTTTTGTTCATAACGTTTCAAATCTATTTGGTCTCTTAAGTAGCCCTACTTCATATCTTTATCTTTTATGCCATTTGCATAAATTAAAACATATTTTTCTAAAGCCGTATACACTCGCAATAATCTCTTGCATCTCAATAGTTCATTTCTCATTAATATTTCGAGAAATCTGTAGCTTACTTACTTAACGGCGATCTTTAACCCCAATCGGACCACCAGGTCCCGAGTTCGAATCCCAGTTGTAAGGTAGGCGCAAGGGCAAGGAATGTGCCAACTGGGTCATTCGTTGCAGTTGGAGTTTTGCTTATTGGTTTTGCGCAGAAGTGACGTTGCTTGTATGTTAATCCTTACTTCAAACTCTTAGGCGTTATAAAGTAGGACTGGATCGCATGCATCTATGGATCTTCGAAGGGAGCATCGAGTGGACTACGGGTAGAACGAAATGTTTGAAGTTCTGACAAGGCTTTAAGCCAAGAATACCATAATTAAACGATAGCTGCGCATGGGAAACAGGCAGAATCTAGATTTACGAAAGAAGTTATGTTTTTTGTTTAAAGAGGTATAGGGCAGATCCTGATGAAAAATGATAAAAACTCCGATTTTTTTATTTTTATCTTAAAAAAAGCTTCGAATCTTCCTGAACATTTTGATATCAAATTTATAACCATATGATTTTTTTTTCACTTCCAAATTCGAATTATAAATATAGTCGATTAAAATTTAAAGGGCCAGAATTCTCGTAAACAAACACTTTCTTGCCCTTGTTTTCCTTTTGTTTTTATACTTTGCGACTTATTAAAAAATGCATAATGCAAAGTTTTGATTTATTGAGTTCATATGCAATGTCCTTAGGAAAGAAGCAAACTCATGAACGTAAATAAAGAATTATGCCATTTTGTCATCTTCAACTTTAAAGCTCGTTTTCTCAATTCAGCATTTTTGAACTTTTTCATGTGAATATATGTTAATAACTTTGTAACCGTTAAAGCTACGTATATAAAATTTGGTAAGTGAAATTAAAACGATATTATCTTGGAATTTTTCAAGGAAATTGTTTTTATATTTGTTCAATTTTTTAAAATATGAATTTTTAAAATTCTTTGTGTGTTTAGTAATTTGATATTGAAAGTTTAGAATTTTTTAAATGAAAATCTAGGCAAAATTTTAAAAATCCCCTTGATGAAAAGTTGCATTGTATACTTTTCTTTATAAAATATTTTCTTTGAAGGCATAAATTGAAAATTGTTAAAAAATAACAAAAAAATATGGACCCATATTTTCGGTCATATATTAATATTTTTTTTATATGAACATTTTTTTTTAATTTTTTCACTACTTTTTGTCTAATGTGGATATGCTAGTTCAATTCAAGATTTTATCTTAATAAATAAAAAAAGTGCAAAACCATACCTGTACCCCCTTAAAGCGACCAGTTTTTCCGGGTTACATTCCAATCGCTGAGTATCGTTTCCGGGCAGCAGAACGGTGACTTCGAATATAGCCGAATTAGGATCATGGTGGTCTTTTTCAAGTCTGACAGACGATTGATGACATAGATGGATAACCTTTGCTGATAGTATTATCGCATCGAGTAAAGGCTTTACAGACGTGCGTTGATGTGAACAACTCCGATTAGGATGGAGCATTTTCCTCGGTGATGTATTCCGTTTTATTGCTCAAATAGTTAGATCGAATTCTGCGTGTATTTTGTGAGTGATAAGTTGACCGATGCAAGAATTACAACTGTGATATTTACTTACTGTCAGGACAGTTAGTGGTTTTTATGTGTTTGAACTAACTTCAGTTGATGTGTTTGAGTTTAACGTATCCATTTAACGTACGCTACGCCTAATACAAACTATCTGTTTTAGTAAAAGAGTTGAGTACTGATGATAAAAGGTTAGGATTGATACTAATATACTAGAAAAACCAGGGCAAGGCAAGTGACTGCAGTGTCCGGGTCAGTAGCAATCTTATATGCCTGTTGCGATTTTGTTTATGACTGAATATTTTCACTTGCTTTTAGTTAATGAGATCTTTACTTCGTTCTAGTTTTACTTCTAGGTTCCATGATGAACGTTCACTTACGTACGAAGTATTCTAGTGGTATCATTTCAGCTTTGTGTTCTTGCGCCACATAGAAACTCGTTTGCCATACCACTGTATGTTGCGTCTGTAACTGCGTTGTGGAAATTAAATAAAAATCAAATATTACTTGTTGTTGCTTAATATGGTAACACAGAACACCCATCCGGTTTATCAACGTTAAATTTTAATTTGACTCTTGCGCCGTAACTATCCAATTTGATAGTAAAAGAATACTTACACAATACGTATACACAAACCACTTTATTTTTTTAACTGCATCCTTTTCCCCCATCCGTAACTTGTATTAAATAGATCGTATTTTTCTGAACACGATGCACATCTCTTAACAATTTGGAAAAGAATATTTAATTTTCAAATCCATTTTAAAAAATACCCGAAATTCACGACCTAAGTACTGATCCTCTCGGAATGACTTAAAGGAAAATGTTATCTCTCATCTGTCAATCTTAAAAAATAAAGCATCTTTCACACCTCGTGAATATTGAAGTCGACTCTCAAGCAGAAATAACTAGCTATTCTAGAACTGAGGAAAAGGAAAAACTTTCTTTTAATAACCTTTCATTTTTACCTCCTAAGAAGTTCCAATCCAAACCTCTGAATTTTATGGCACAAATTATAAATATAATATAAATAATATGATAATATAATATAAATAATATATAAATAATGGCGATAATATAAATAAATAATATATAAATAATATGATAATATAAAATAAATAATATATAAATAATATGGTAATACCGAAACCGTAATATATATAAATAATGTGATAATATAAAATAAATGCAATATAAATAATATGGCCATATAAATCAATAATATATAAATAATATGATAATATAAAACCAATGCCAACTATAAATAATAGCGTGTATAGTAAATAATATCTCAAAATAATATGATAATATAATATAAATAATATATAAATAATATGGCACAAATACTAAATTAAAGCATATTTTCTTCAGCCTACACACCCATAATAATTCCTCTTAAGTCAATAATTCTTTTATTTATTCATTCATTGGCTTAAGAACTCTTTATCATTGCAGCCACATTTGACCCCACTCAAAATACCAGGTATGTCTATGGCTAGAAAATCTTGCACCCTTTCCGCTATCGTCTAGATTGCGCCCCACTACTAACGGACATATTTTCGCCTGTGAGTTATTTCAATTGATTTTTCGCCCACCCTCGCCTGTGCCCCTAGCGTGAGATTTCCTCGCCACCCATAGCTACAGCATTGCTCAAATGCCAATTGGTAATGGAAAAAGACAAATCACATCATATGACAGGCAGGGTCTGATTAACACAGGGGCCTCCGGGGCCGCGACCCCATGTTATTGGATCCCAAATATTACATTTTCTGACACTTGAATAGAAAGTTTAAAATGTCAGTTTGAAACTTAGTTTCTTTAATTATTACTTATTTGGTAATTTAATAATATTGCATTTTTTCTTAATTATGACATAGGCATTATTGAAAATGGCTTTAAACCATTGATCACGCAGGCTATATATATAACTAGAGTTTGCGTTTGTTATGTACTTAATAATTTTGTTGCGAGTGCATGGGGAGAGCCCCCGAAAGAATACTAGGCCCTGGGCTCCACGTTGGCTTGGCAGGGCCCTGATGACAGGATACTACATAAAGCACGTAAACATGCAAATGCTCAGAATATTCTGAACCCCACGAGAACGTAAAAGCAATGCATTTTTATCTCTTTTGCGCTGTTAACCAGTGCACGATTCCAAATGCAGCGCGTGCTTTTTTTTTTTTCCTATCATAATCCGGAGTTTGGTTTTCTAGATAACGAAGGTTCAGATTCCTCAGAAAACTGTAGGTCCTGGCGCAGCATAACCTCAGCTGTCTGTGAGTAACAAACAAATGGATTTTTTTTTTTGCTAATAATAATTTTGGATCCAATTAGGATTAGGTGGATTTTACTGCATATGCCTATTTGTGGAAAAATGTTTTTATAAAAATTGGATTGGCGCGTCCAGTCTTTGAAAAGGATGGCCACTCCGGAAACCGGCTGCGAGCTGTGTGTCGGGTTACTATGGTGCCCTAATGTACGACTGACTATGTTTCGTCATGATCTGACAGTTTGACTTTTGGTCATCAAAGCCTGTGGGTCAAGCCTGTAGCTAAGCCGGGGCCAGCAGGGGCCTGGCCCTAGTTGCCCCTTCATCCTGGCTACAGGCCAGCTGTGGGTAAAGCTTTTTGGTCATCAAAGCCTGTGGGTCAAAAGACCAAATGGTGGGTATTTAAAAAAATGGAAATTGAATGAAATCAACAGCATGAATTTGCTTTCAAAATGATTATTTTTTAAGTAAATAATTAACCCATGTTAATCTAAATCAAGAAGCTTGATATTTAGAATCATTATGTTTTTTATTATCTATTTATTATTTTTGACCGTAACTTATTATAATATTATGACAAATACTTGTTATTTAATGCATGTCAGATGGTGCTGGTATTCGTAGTTTACTGGTGCAAGATATTTCGTGAACGATTCTCACAATATGAGTAGGGTTTTCAAGTCATCCGTTTCACTTAATCGATGCCACTCAAACAACAAATGCCAAAAATTCCATTTCAATTTAATAGAATCTCCAATTATTTTTTCAGTTCAATGAACTAAACGACAGTTCAAAATTTCGGACAAGCTATGTCGAATATGACATGTTGCTGACATGGTACATTCGTCTGGTAAAGAAATAGAACTGCATCTTTTGTTATGTGTATACAAGTAAAGCAATCTTGGTGTGGAAATAAAATAACTCAAAAGTAAAGACCGTCACAACATTGTCAGAATCTTCAAATAGCTAAAAATCAAATCGCGAAAAAGGAGAATCCAGTAGACAATGATTTTATTTTAGAAATACAATTTCCAATGCAGAACCTCTTTTGATTTAGCATGAAGTTCGAAAAAAACGTTTTCCACTAGCTGCTTGCTGTTTCTTTCCTCCAATCCCTCATAATACATTTACACATTAATGTACAAGATATATGTATTTAGAATGAAGATATGTAATGCACGTTCTCACACTAACATGTAATGATATATGCATTCAGAATGAAAGCAAGTATGATACACTTGCCCATTTATATGTAAGATGTAGGTATTCAGAATGGAAGTATGAACGGTTCCATGCGCAGCAATTTCTCTCAACAACTTCTTTTTAATTAACGAAACTTTCAATCAACCGTCGTATTTTGAAGTCTCAACAAAGGCTCCAAAGAAAATAAAGTAATTAATTTCTTTTGATAGCCTTCTTCTAATTAACGAAACTTTCCACTTAACGGTCGCATTATGTGGTTCCGAAAAATGCCTTATAGAGATAATGAATTTTTAGATTAACGTAATTCTGTATTTCTGATTAGCAACCCTACTTTGTTTGCTTCAAACGCTTAAGCGTATTCTTCTTTTCCCGCCAATGTGTTGTAGTGACGGAATTAAGAAGTTTGGAACAAATTTACCATGAGACTGCAAAAGGAAAACCAGTTGATTCGAATGAAGATTCATTGGATTATGAAACAAAGAAAGAATTACCTCCACCCCATTCCAAAATTCGACTCAGCCAACCATTCTTTAAATGTACTTTGTAGATATATTATTTCGTATAATATAGAAACCAACTAGTGTGAACTTCTTGAACAAATAGAAGAAAATATTCTATAAATGCGACTGGAATCGAGATAATCGAATCTTGGATTTTTTTTTTCTAAATAGGAATAAAAAGCACCTGTAAGTCATCACTTTATTAATATGATGTGCTGTATTATTATTGTATGTAACTTTATTAAATTGAAAGGTGCAATTTAAACAAGCATGTGAAAGAAAATTGCCTAAGGTCGATATTTAAATTTAGCGGGTTTCAATTAACATTAATCCGCAACTCTCGAGTCCTCCAGCTCCCGACTCTCTCCCGCTCTCGAATCCCCAACTCTCGAAAACCCAGATCTCAAAATCCGCAACTCTCTAATTCTCAAGTAACTCGGTAGGTTTTCAACGTTAACAATAGCTATCATTATTGCATTTACGGAAGACCTTTACCTTACCCTTTTTATTGACAGACAAACAGGAAAACCAAAAGCGAGTTCAACATCTATTGAAACTCTTCTAATAACAGTAATAACGATTTCTAAACATGCCAATGCATTTATCAAACATATTAGCAGTCCTAAGCACACCTTCGATGGAGAAAGAAGATCAAATAAAACATTAAAAGTTAGTCTTTATTTAATACGACATTCCGATTAACGAACTATTTTCTTGGCCCTTGCTATTCGTTAATATTAAAGTTACTGCATATAAAAAATTGCTCTGATTTCGAATTAAAAAAAATTTGTTAGTTACGAAACCAGTAGATAAAATTGAGAAAGTCCTTTATGAGCACGTGTGCACACACACATGCGTGCGTGCATTTGTGCATGCGCGCAAATAAGGTTATTTACAGAATTTCCCAAAAAATGGTTGGCTTAGTTCAAAAATTAATTTTAAAAAAAAGGTGAAGCGACAGAGATGCACCGTTTGCTGCAATGTACTTGGGCAAACTAAAAATTTACTGTTTTCCCTCCCCAAGCACAATGTAGCAAACTGTGCATCTCTATCGCTTCTCTTTTTTTTTTAAATTAATTTTTCAAATAGGCCAGTTATTTTTGGAACACCCTGTATATGTATTTTAACAAATGTTCCAAAACGTACACTGTGTATTAAAAATATTCCAGTCCACACTTGGAGTAAATTATTTTATTCGTGGTTTATATTTTAAACACTCATATTGACACTAATTTGTACAACACAAACAGACCATATTATGTAAACACATGCAGTTTCACACATTTAGTAATGAACATACACGAAACGAACAATTTTTCCTACGTGCAGGTTTTCCTGCGGCAATAATTGTGCGCAATAAAATTGGCAGTTTGTTTTTATTTCAAAGACTGTGACAACAGAAGCTTATCGACACTTTTGCGTAGCAAGAAAAGTGCAGTGTGTGAAAAGTTAAAAAAAAGTATCCTTGATATGTATTAAAACCATTCCAATGTACAGGGTGTACGAAACAGATCTCCATTATTATACAAATTTATAATAGAAAAAAAGGTTATCGGTATGCAGCTTGCGTTACAAGAAAAATCAATTCGAAAATTTTTTCAACGCAAATGCAGGACTGTCCTGAAGAAAATTATTGAGAGTATGCAGTGCTGTCTTAATTAAAGAGTATTGAAATTGCGGGGTTACTGGACTTGGTGACGTCATTGCGCCGCCCTGAATAGCATTTGACTGGTCGTCTATCGTCTATCCAAGCCCAAGGTGGCAGTTACCACTTTCATCAGTTTTTCATTCCTCTCCTGGTCGTACGCAGGATATTATTTTGAGGCTTGAGTGTTCAAGTTTGTAAATGACTTTCAAAAAAAAAAAAAAGAAAAAAAGAAAAGGGTTGAACTTTGTTGAAAATTGCCCCCAAACCAGAAAATACAAAAACTTTATTGAGATCTTGAGAGTACGCGGCGCACACAGCGCGTACCCTTTGGGGGAAAGCCCTTCACAAATGTACATAACACTGTTATTGTCCCTTTATTTTTCCTGGAGAACACAGCTACTGGGACATCTATCACGATCTTCTGGGGTGTTACATGGTACAGCTACTTGAACACCTGCAGCCAACTGTATTGTTTCTATAGGACGGTGCATCATCTCATTTAGCCTGTTGTGTACATAAATTGCTCAATACTGTTTTTCCTGGGAGACAGATTGACCGCAGTCGATCGACACCATGGCCTTCAACATCGCCAGACATAATTTCCACGGGATTTCCTTTTATTGGGTTATGTGAAAGATATTGTATGACAGACACCCGCTCCTAATGGTACCGCTTTGAAACAAAGGATAATCCTTGTAATCTTAACTGTTACCCTGGAAAGGTTAAGTAACTCCTGGAAGGAAATCTGTTATCGATTGGAAATTCTTCATACAACGCAAGAAGAACATATTGAGGTATGTGAAAATGTATGGGTAAAAGCACTTTTTCAGTTGATCTTTTATTGCAAACCGCGTTTTGATACACCATCTGGGTTTTTTGTTTTTTATAATAATAATAATAATATAGATCTTTCTTGGACACCTTATATATATTCTATCAATAATGCTTATAATGCTACATTAGATAATTTATTAGTTATATTAAAATATATAAAAATTGGTTAAAACCACAACCAGTCCTTTGCGTAATTTTCTTCTCCATGAGAGATTTTTGGTTTCCTTTAATTTAGGATTTAGCTTATATTATAATGAAATCTAATTTAAAATTACTACTATGGAATATTTTGAACTTTAAAGTGCTTCGCAATTAAGCTAGTAAATACTATACTAATGCTAGTGAAGTCTATACAGACAGCCATTCAATTCCATAAATATTCATTAAAATGATGCGATATTTCTTGCCATTTAAGCCCATCAAGATAGCAGGTACCACTTACCTAGTTTTATTAAAATATATAAAATATCAGTTTCCTAATTAACTCCATGCAGAATACGCAAGATGTCAATAAAAAAGCACACAAGGACACACTTAAACATACATATGCATGTTCGGAATACGGAGAGAAATACGAAGTGCAAACTTATCATTATATTCTCCCTCTAAATTGACCAGAAATCCTTTATCTTGAATATGAGCTACGAATATGAGTTATGTAAAATAAATTAATCTTTCATGTCCTCCATTAAATCAGTTGTGATCCATTCTTTCGTGGAAAATCCAGTAAACTCTTAATCATTGAACTTGGTATGATATTCTCCAACTAAAGAGTGCTTTTCATGCTTCTATGAGTGATGTCCTTAGTTGGTACAAGTGCTGAGCAACTCCATATAATATTGGAAAATCTCGTGGCCCAAGACGACTTGGAGCTAAACAGCAAATATATGTAAGGATTCAACATGCTGTTTGAAGCTGATATTATTCCAGTCATCGCTAATATGTTTTCATTCAAAATGGTGGGATCGCCGAATGCAATTATCATTTCCTGAATTAGATAAGGTAGACATGTCGCCAAAAATGTAACAACCACTGTCAAAGTCATCTTCAAGGTCTTCACTTTCGTCTTGGGTTTGTTAGTGCGTGTACATCCATCGAGACTAGACGTTTGGGACTCACTTTTCCCTATGTTTCGAAATACCTTGGATCTTGTCCAGATCACATACAATATTCTAGCGTACAAGCCAACAATGATGAACATGGGTATTATGAATACAGATAGAAATATAAAAGCCATGTAGAGTTGCCGATGTAGAAGTGACAAAAATGAAGTGTAGAATTTTGCTACGCAGAAAACTTTACCAGAAGAGGTGGTATACTCATGGAAGATGTAAGCATTGGGCAAGGATGGAAGCAGAGATGTCATCCAAGCTGCTACAAGAAGACAGCGTGTTCGTGGGTTGCGATCCAAGGGGTATACAATAGCCAAGTGCCTATCCAAAGCTACTGTTACTATGAGATAATTTGAAGAAACCATCGTAAACGTCTGAAGGACCTTGAAAATTGGACAAAATGCTGCTCCAGCTATCCACTCTCGTCCCATAAATTCCCAGACTAATTGAGAAGTCATGGCAAAAAGTGTTACAGATAAGTCAGCAACTGCCAAGTTGATAAACAGGAGTTGAACCCTGCTTATGTGTTTGGATCCTTTTTCTCTCATGATTTGTACGCACATAAGTACATTACCGATTAAAGATGTCACTATCATCACGAAAAGTGTGATAAGTCGCATTTGCCTGTGGTATTCTGGACCAAGCACAGTGGAAACTTCCCCGTCGGCAACTTCGATAGAGAAAGTTGATTCATTTTTAATAAAGATGTACGTTAAATTACTTTGTAAAGTGCAATTCATCAGATCTTCCGAAGCATTCATATTCTGAAAAAATACAAAAAGCACAAAATCAGTTTTTTACTAAACCGACTGAGTTTACGCGCTATATTATTTGCCCCTTAAGCATTTTTTCTGAAATTCTTAAAACAGCGCAAATATCGGCAAAGAAACTTCACACAGAAATTATAAGATAATGGTTTTAGCAATATCAAAAAAAAATCATAAACTACAGTTAAATTTCGCATAAAAAGTAAATATTACATTTTATATATCAAGAAAAACTGAATGTACCTTGTGCTTAAATGAAGCAATATGTTGAAATGTGAAGAACATGCGAATATAATTTTAAAAAAGCTTGTCTTTTTCTACGCTAAATAATTAAAAATAATTGAGGTGTGACATAGAAGAAAACGTTTCTTTTTAGTCTGTTAATACAATGGCGTAGGCAAAAAGTTCATAAGGGAGGGATTATAGGCTTAATGGGAGGGGTTACAGAGCTACAACTCATATATTCCTATGTTAAATATACAAAATTTCATTGCGATGGGTGGTTACAACCCCCAAAACCGCCCCTGACCGCCTCTGTGTTAATAGTATTAACAGACTAGTAAGGAACGTTTTCTTCTCAAAAACATTACTATATGGTATTAACCATAAATACCATATAATACTATTTTTTCTATGGAATAATATTTTCCCCCTATATAGGGATGAACATGATTAGAATGATTTTTTACCATCATGAAATCATAAAATGAATATTAATTTGAACTTTCCTTTTCTAAAACTAAAGTTTCAATAATTGAAGGTTGACTGTTTAGTTAAACATTACATCCGACGGAAAGACCAGCCGATTATTTGCGTTATTATAAAGGTTAAAATAGACGAGGAAATATTAAAATTTCAAATTCAAAACCATTTACTTTCTTTTATGGATTACTGCTTTGCGGATGTAAAAAAAAATATATTTTAGATAATGGTAACTTTCGATCTTTTTAGGATCGGACCCCTTTTTGTCCTTTGAGTTTTAAAAGCAATTCCTGGGTCGGTCAAGTAAAAGCTTCATTTTTTGTATATGTTTTGGAACAACATTGTTTACGAGTTCTAAGAACTGGAAAGGAAAGGAAACTACAGAAACACGAAAAATACTAGGAAAATAAATATTTTTTAAAGATAAAGATGAATCACTACTCGAAGACGTACCTTTGAGAATATGAAATACATTTTTTAAACTTCTAAAAGGTTCCTTAAAAATGCGTGTTCTATTAAAATGAGACAGTGTGAAGTGTGAAATAATAATGAGAAGTAATTTTTATAATAAGGTAAATAATATAACATAAACGTTGAAATTATAAAAGGTAAATTAGAAAAACTTTTACTCAGTCGGATCACTCACGAAATCCCAAGCTTCCTCCAGAAAGTTTTATTAAACAGAAAACTCGTTAAATAGAAGCTACATTGAGGTCAGATGGTGAAATTATGTATTATTTATTTATTAGATAGGCCTTCTCGAAAGAAAATGTATGGCCAGCTTCCCAGGTGCGTTACGCCAAAGCGGATTTTTCCAGTTGCTGTTTGTATACCATACGTAGGCTTCATGTTCTTTTAGACGAAACCGAAGGACCCGTCGTGTTGGTCTAATATAAACCTGATTACATTAGCATGGGATGGAGTAAATTCTCCAATAGTTGCAATAAAGTAGTAAATTCCCCAATTTTGCAACTATTGGGGAATTTACTCCATTCCATGCCAGTGTAATCGTGTTTATATTGGTCAAACACGTCGGGCCCTTCGATTTCGTCTTAAAGAGCATGAAGCCTACGTGCGTAAACAACAACTGGAAAAATCTGCTTTGGCCAAACACGCCTGGGAAGCTGGCCACAAATTTTCTTTCGACAAGGCCCATCTAATAGAGAAAGTTTCTTCACCAGCCGACCTCAATTTCTTTGAAGCCTTCCATATTCTTCCGGGTGTCTGACTTTCAAGCGAACTTCTGTTGTAAGATATTATTACCCTTCACAGGGATAACACAATTGCCAAATAATGGTCAATACAGAAAAGCCTCCGGGGCGAGATTTTTGTGAGTTTTTCGTGGGGGAATTTATTATACAATAATTTTTGCCACCCACGTTTAAGTAGCTCAAACTAGAGCTTTTTTTATATTTGGAGAAAAAGAGGCGCCGTCCTCATCCTGGACTCGAACCAGGGTCCCCGCGTTTAGCCCGCGGTGTCTTGACCTATTAGAACTACAAAGATATACTAGAATTACAAAATATTTTAGTTTATTTATCCTGTCATTATTTATAATCAACCTGAAACTGTGATCTTTTAATTAAAAGGTGGACAAACTTTTTTTTTTTTCCTCAAAATTGTGGAGCCCATTCTAACTGTACGTTGAAATGTTGAGGCTTTATAAGTAACCAATCATCTCTGTCAGGCTATCTCCAATCTTAAATTGGACTTTCTAGAGGCCTATCACATCAAACTTAATTCGCTGAATATTGTCAACGATCAGAACTTCAGTCGCGCATGGGTCATTTTGACGCCAGAGACTACACTTGATACTAGCCCTCAATTGACCATCGATATTAGACAATTTCATCGGGTAAACAATGCTTCCGAAGAATGGCAACACATATAATCGTTTGTTTACAATGTATTTCTCCTGAAGAAGACCAACATGTTGGTCTTCTTCAGGAGAAATACATTGTAAACAAACGATTATATGTGTTGAAGAAGACCAACGTGTTGCCTAGCTCAAATTGTACCGAGTTTTGTGTTAGTTTCAACTATTAAAATTCATAATATGCACTAAAACTCTGTTGGTGAAACTGCACAGTTCGTCACCTACTGAAATTTTTTTCAACGTTGCCAAAAGCTGCTGGCAATGGGCGAAGAAATCTTCCGCCATGTTAGAAATGTGGTTTACGGAGATTTTGCACTGTATTCTTAAATTACTGAATGTCTTAGGGGTGCCCCTGTACACCCACTAGTAAAAGAAACATCAGATAAGCCTGAAATCCGAAACTGTTGTGGCAGTAAAGAGTGCAACAATGAGGAAAAACAAAAAAGAGTACTCACGAAGTCCTCGTGGTCGGTTGTGCGGGCTGAAAAATCGTTTTTATGGCTTTAAAGAATGCTGAAAACAAATTCTTTTGAAATATCACCCCTTGAAATAATTCCAAATCTCTTGAATCTCTTGAAATAATTCCAAATCTCTTGAATCTCTTGAAATAATTCCAATCAAATCGCAAAATCTCTTGAAATAATTCCAATGCTCAAATTCTCCTGAAATCCGAAACGAGCAAAAAATTCTTCTAGCAGAGAAAAGACGCCTATGTATGACGACAGAGAGAGAGAGAGAGAGAGAGAGAGAGTATGACGTCACAAGCCTAACTACTGCAATTTACGAGCAATTTCAGGAGGAGAAAGGTGACGAACTGTACAATAGCGCCGCTTTGTTTTCTCTGTTTTACTACTGAGGCTTATATCAACTTGAATTGTCTTATGAAAAAGAAAGCATCACATTTACCAATAATGTTAACAGACTCTAAAGACCTTATGGCTAACAATAAAAGTACAATTATCCGTCCTTACTTTCACCGGCGAAAAACTCGGAAAAAAAAAAAGGAAACTCGTCAATACTTTCCTGTATCACAAAGCAATTTCTTGCCCCGGAAGTAATCATATAACCCTTTTCTCGCTTCTAGGACTTTTATATGATCTTGCCGCGTCTTAACCACCTTATGAACTATTCTTTATCGAAGGGTTATGGTCTTTAGTGCAATAAGTTATCCCCAGGGAATTTAAGACATTTGGTAGCATTCAGTAAAATAGTTTAGACAGCGTGACTTTTTCTTTGCAATTGTCGCTTGCAGTCCAAAGATTTTTTAAGAAACTCAACTTCAAATCTCATTTTATATATTAAGTCCGACTCTAACAATTTATTTGAAAATGGAAAAAATTGCTTTGGAAAACAAAATTACTAAAATGAAATGAATGTAAAAAATGCTTCGGGTGAATTTAAATTATTGGTTGTTGTTTTTTTTTAGTTAGAACTCGTGATTATTGAACCGAAATTCCAAGATTTCGGCTTGAATTAACATAGAGCGTGAGAAATTAATTTCTGTAATTAATTCTCCCCCAAAGCCCTCTCTTTTTTTAATTAGCGATTTCCTATTTTGACATTTCTCAGTTATGTGTGGCTTCATTAAACACAGTCGTTCGATAACAACCATTTTATTGTTATAAAATGCAAATTTTTCAACTCAGAAGGACTTGTAAAATCCACCTTTAAATTACTTTTGAATTTACGAAGCTAAATTTGAAAGACGTGCAGGAAAAGAAATGTTTATTAATTCAGATAAATTTTAAGGAAAACGCAGTTAATCACTCGAAAGTTAAAAAAGAAAACGTCAGTTTTGAAATAGCAAACAACGTTTATTTTCAGCTGAATGGATAATTTGAAAATAAAGCAATTATGACGTTATTAAAAAGCCGTAAAAACACGCGAAATTAGGGGAAAACCCGGAAGTTGTAATATTTTGTGACTAATGATGCAACTAACGTCAAAAATAATAAGACCCTTCACTTCATTTATTGTGCATAGATTTTAATGGGAAGGGTGCCCGCCGTAGGTGGCGCTCTAATCCGAAACAGATAATAACGTCAAACAAGTTGGCAGCCAGTAGGCTAAAGAGCGTTAGGGCATTGGAGGATTCACACAGGTGTACAGAGACGCACAGCTCACACTGGTATCGTCATTTAACGTCTACCGTGAACCATCCACGATCAATCCACCCCGAGAAGTGGCTGAAATAGATGGATGGCACGGAAGAACACCCCGGGCTGGCCGATACTCCTACAGGAGTCCACCGAGCACCGTTGAATGGGTGCAGCGCCGCGAGCGGCAAAGTCGAGGCGCGAACCGGTCCCCGCAACCAGGGCGCACAAAGTTCCATCCATCCGATTCGGTCCATCAAACCAATGTCCCATCCGCAGGCGGTGAAAGCTAGCCCTAAGCAATCGGTGCCGTACGCAGACTGAGACGGCGGCGACAACCCGATCAGGACGAAAGTGACCTGCACGACCAAAAAATGATGTCCGACCCGCGTGGAAGGGCGGAGCCAGGGCTCAAAACAGCACAAATAGACGTCAATCCACCGCGATCCAGCGGCCTGGTCAATGTCCCAAGCACTTCGACTTATGCGAGCTGGAACGAAGACCCGCCAGCCCGGACCACAGAAAAAAACATCCGTCAGCCACCAGAACTGAGACCGAACCATATAATGAGACCCTTTAAAACAGTTGAATGCCCTTAAAACCAATGAAAAAGTTTTTGAAATAAACATGACTAAATCTCAATTCTTTTAAATCACAAATCGACGTAAGTAGCTGATTGCACATACAGAAAATGGATAAATTAGAAACAAACTCAATCGTTAAAATGTAAATAATTGCCTCCAAATCATTTTTTTTTTACGTAATTACTTCAACTTATTTCAATTAAGTATGCGAAAAGAAACCCTTCTCGGGGAAATGGGAAATTCAGAAGGAAACTTTATTCAAGAAAAAAGTATTTTAATTGCAAATAAGAAATCTGAATATACTAATCACAATTATTTTAAACATAATTAGTAATCATTAGGGGCGCCAATTTTGAAGGACCCAAGTTCTTTCGACCCCAAAAATATTTATGCGAATTAGGTCCTCTCAAAATTCATGAACAATAAATAAAAATACACTTTTTTTTTCCTTTTTTTTGCACTTATCGGAATATACGAAATACAAAAGAGGGTAAAACTTACCACCTGCAAAAATATCCGCAACGTTTCATGAAATACTGCTCCCTCCATCAAGCGAAGTGTGCGGTATTTGTACCCCAATTTTGGGTTCCCTCCAAAGCTATCCTACAGTCGGGTATTTCCTTTGTCTGAATCTCCTGTAAGCTGTCCCGTACTTTGCTCCCTCCCTCCCCACTCCCGTCTGTATCGAGTTTTGTTCATCTCCTGTCAAAAATGTATTAAAGTTATGGCATCGGTTTTGAGACATTCGTCGCCAGGATGAGCATCTCAAAATCCCGTTTACTATTATATTATTATATCCATATTACCACATCTTTGCTATGAGAAAGGGAACCCCGACTGCGGGATATCTTCAAGGGAAACCCAAAGTTGGGGTATAAATACCGGACACCACATTTCCCTAACACTAACGGAGGTAACAATAGTTCTTGAAATGTTGCTCATATTTTTGAAGATGGTGTTTTTTTTTATCTTCTTCAATTTATATTTCATATATCCCGACCAGTGTAAAAAACGTTATGGTTAATCTATGTACGTTGCTGTCAATAAATAAATAAATGCGGAACGTAGTTGATAGCAAAGAATATAACATAAAATTTGTTAATTGTTAGTGTTAATATTTTTCCTCTCTCTCTATAGAGGTGTAATTGAATTCGATTCAGGAGAAAATAGACCTGTATTACGCCTACTGTATTGTAATAATTATCGAGCAATTAAAATAAATGGAAATTTTCTCTTTGCTGACCACTTAAGACTTTGGGCGTTTTCTTTTAAAAAAATTATGGCGATGAAAGCAGGAACTGCCGTCCCCCGCTTAAGATCAAATCAAAAAGTGGATAGGATTTAGGCTTACCTGGGCTTCTAATATTTTTTTTTAAGTTAACGCCCCTAATTATCATCATAATTTATACATTATTCTTCTTTTTCAATATTTTTCTGATATTTATTATTTTTCGGGCCATATCAGTATACATTTTACTCCGCTTTTGCTTGATATCTTTAGCTGTCCATTTTTATTTTTATTTTTTTTATTGTTTTGAATGATTGTTAATATTTGGAAAATTGGTACATATTCAAAAATAGCCTATTCCTAGCTGCATATTCGTTTTGTTTTTTAACTCTTTACGTGAATTCGATATAAGCTGTTCTAATTTATGCGACAATATAAGCTGTCGATATAAGCTCTTCTGTTTAAGGAAAGACAGAAAATACAGCTAGAAATGAATTTTACTGTACATATTCCACAAATATTGCAACTCGTTTGAAAAGAATCAACTACACATGACTTATTTCATAGTCTGGATGACAAGGCGTGCCCTAAAAATACTAGCACGTGAAAATTCCGTCATCTACGTTCATTAGCTCATACTAGAGCTTTTTTGTTTCTGGAGAAAAGGAGATGCCGTCCTCCTCCTCCTGGATTCGAACCAGGGTCCCTCAGTTGAGCCCGGAGTGTCTTGACCGCTTGACGAACTGACAGGACCAATACTCTCTTTCTCCGTATATATAAGGATGTAAGATATTATTGCCTTTCACAGGGATAGCACAATTACCACGTAGTGGCCAATGCAGGAAAGCCTCCGTGGCGAATTTTTTGTGTTTTTCCGTGGGGAATAATTATACGTGAAAATTCCGCCACCGATGTTTATTAGCTCATACTAGACTTTTTTTTTGTTTTTGTTTAGGAGAAAAAGACGCCGTCCTCATCCTGGATTCGAACTAGGGTCCCCCATTGAGCCCGGAGTGTCTTGACCGCTAGACGAACGAGGAAAGGAAACAATGCTTTCTTTCTCCGTATATAAGGATGTATGATATTATTACCCTTCACAGGGAAAAATACTAAGAAAGGAAAGCTTAAATAAGGAGTAAACACAAATTTTCCCAGTTGAAAAATTTGTTGCGTTAGTAGCTATTTCGTTGCCCACCTGCTACCACAAACAGTACTCAATTCAAGTTAATTCAACAAAAGAAAGCTTATGACAGGTAAAGAGATGTACTGCATAATAAACTATTCAAAATCGAAAATACACATAAACGCAGTTTAAGACGAGCTATAACGACTTTTTACAACTGTTTCGATGGGGGAAAACGTCCCACCTTCTTCAAAAAATTGTCAAGATTCTTGATTCCTTTTTAAAGGAAAGCTTGTTTGCTTGCTTTTACGGTGCAAGGACAACAAATGTCATGTTCTGTTGGGACCTGCAGAGAAACGTCACACTTTACGAAGATATCATTAGGAGTCGAATCCTTGTTAGTAGCATGACATATGGGTGTAGTTATAGGCGTAGCCAGGGTGTGGTTTAGGGATTATAACCCCATCTCAATGAAATTTTATATTTAGCATAGGAATATATGAGTTGTAGCTCTGTAACCCCCCTTATGAACTTTCTGCCTACCTCTATGGGCGTAGTACCATTACACTACCATAGGGGAGCCTATGTAGTGAGTTGTCTTACGTTGGTAGTAAGACAACCTATTACTGAGGGACCCAAACTCCGGCCCTCTTGAGGCATATTTACCAATTCTCGAAATACAGCTAGCAGTTAGTTGGCAAAATTCCCCTCCCCCTCCCCCACACACGCGCCACTGGTAACCGAATTCGTATATGCGATACGTCAGGCGAACGCCTTATCACTACATTGCTGAAAGGTCAAATATACAAAACTGTTGTTCCTTGGGAATTATATTTTGTGCAAATAATAAAAATTTGGAGTGTAGTTTATAGTGAGTAACTAATGATTAATTAATTACTTTAGTATTTAATTAATTGTAGGTAGTTTTAGGAAATCATTCATCTCCCTCCACTCTCTTTTCTGTGGGTAAGCCTCAAAAATTTTATTTCTGAACTTAATTCTTCATCCAAAAGACTTAAAATGTTTACCTTATTTTCCCACACCCGTATACATTTAGAGATAATTGATTTGAAATTCTGAATACGCATTCGCTTTATTTAATAATTACATTAGCGGCTTAAGTAATTAACCTCGATGCGGGATTTTGAAAAGTAATTAATTGATTTACAAAAATATTCGGTTTTAGCCAAGCCTTTTGGTGTTTTTGAAGAAAGTAGGATACTACCGCTTGGTCAATACTGCTGAGAAGGGCATATTAGGGGGCTGCGGCGCCGGGCCTCACGATATTAAGGACCTCAATCTCGTAATTCAATATATGTTAGACGCTTATAAAGGGCCTCTAAAATATTGGTTGACCCGGGCCTCGCATGTTCTCCGAAAGGCCTTGCTGCTGAGTAACTTTACGGTGCACCAAATCGCTGAATACTCGAAGCACCGAATGAAGCTTCTCGCCTATGATGGATGGGCAAATTCGTTCACTTCTTCGTTTACTGATCGGTTTGGCACATCTGTACAGCATCTTTTCGAAGCGTTGCATATGAAGATTCAGTATTCTGAGCGTGGCAAACATCGTTGCACCAAATCGCCGAATACCCGAAGCACCGAATGAAGCTTCTCGTCTATGATGGATGGGCAAATTCGTTCATTTCTTCGTTTACTGATCGGTTTGGCACACCTGTACAGCATCTTTTCGAAGCGTTGCATATGAAGATTCAGCCGTTCTGAGCGTTGCAAACATCGTTGCAATCACGAAAAGGTTAAGCTGTGTTAAGCTGTCGTCTAACAACATTTGATCCTGAGATGGTACAGTGGTAAGGGGTTCTGCGTTCAGCGGTGGAAAAAAACCTGTTTCCTTCCGAATATGTAGAATTATAGTCCGAGGGTTGTTTGGTTGTTTCTGTAGGCCAGCGATTTTTAACCGGTGTGTCGCATGGGGTCCACAGTTCGCGAGAATTTTTTAAAAATGCAATACTTGATTATATTGTCGTACTAACTTCGTTTCTTTGAGATTTTCAAGTAAAAAAATGGTACCAGGCAACACAACCATAGCATATAATGGAACAGTGATCAGAGATTCAGAAGACCACAATAAATTTGCAAACTAACTGAGCCAGCTGTCCAACAGGTTGTTCTCTGGCAAATGAGAGAGACAGAGATGTACTTATTATACACTGCTTGTTATTACTGTTTTGTAGATCAACCAAAATTATGCCTGTTTTTTATTTATTTATTTTTTGATCAGATCGGCGAAAAATATACTTTCTGGTATGTAGCAGGATTTTAGTAATTAGTTTTGGTGTGATGCAGAAGTTGGTAAATTAACTTTGATTTGTCATGAGATGAAAAAGGTGCTGCTCCAGGCCTTAGAGATTCGAATTCCACGGGAAAATGTAAGTCCACTGCCGTACAGTGGTGACGTATTCTTATAATACAGTGCTTCCCAACCGGTGTGTCCCGGCACACTGTTGTGCCGTGAAAGTACTGGAAGTGTGCCGCGAAAAATTTAACTGCAATGTCGCCCTGTGTTTGCCCTGCGGTGGCGCAGTGTGGTAACGCGTTCTCCTATTGCGCGGCTAATCCGGGTTCGACTCCCAGCAGTGCAAAAAGAACGCTTACTCAGAGATCTCATAAAAGATCGCACTGCTCACTGTAGTCCGGGGTTTGGTTCCCCAGGCCTTAAGAGGTTCGGATTCCTCGGAAAACTGTAGGTCCCGGCGCAGCATGACCACTGTAGTCTTTGAGCCGTAAAAACAAACAAACAAATAACTGCAATGTCCCGATTGTGGGAGGGGGGATGGTACCGTAAGGCTATGCCACCGAGTGGTTCCCATTTCGTTTTATTGCTATTTTCTATTTTCTTATTATTGCACGTGTGAAAGCGAACTCAACTCGAACGAATTACTATTAGCATATTTATACATAGTCAGTAATTCTTTTGTGTATAATTAATTTTACTTTTTGTTTTCACATCACAATTTTATAAAAAAAAAAAAGTGACCTAAAAATTTAATCAGAGTTTAACTCAATCAAATTTGACAATTTAGTTCATAGATGAGATATAAAAACTATGCCAAATATCAATCATTGAAGAGGTATGGATTAGGTATTTTCACTTTATTTGTTTTGTTTATTTCGTGCTCATAACTGAATAAAAGGACTTATCTGAAACGAATGTCTAGCTGGAATGTTTGCGTATTGTAAGGCAAAAATATTCGGAAAAAAAAAGATCTTATTTATTAAATATAGTATAAAATAGTACGAAATAGATGAAATCAACCAAGTTAATAGGAAACGTTTTCTTCATAGTGTGCCGTGAAATTATTTATGCTTATAAGGTGTGCCGTAAAATTATTTATGCTTATAAGGTGTGCCGTGATGTGAAAAATTTGGACGCACTGTTCTAAGGTACTATTAATCCGGAGTAGATTTCCAATGGTATTGAAAACTTGCCATCATTCTGCCCACTGAAGTCCAAAGTTCGGTCCCCTCGGCAATTGAGGTTCAGATTTTTCTGGAAACTGTAATTCCCAGTGCACAGCATGGGCTTTATTATCCTTTTGCCATAAAAACAACAACAAACAAGTTTAGTGAACGCGTATTCTTCGGTAGCAAAAAATAGCTTCAGTCGTTAAATGTGCTTCCGGCTCCTCTGCTTCTCCCCTTCTTTACATCATCCACGTGGCTTATGAAACTTTACTGAGAGAGTATCATTTTTATTGGCCCTTACGAAAACGTACCATATTACGAACATTTAACGTTATACCGAGTCAAATTTGTTTAGGACACCTTTCATATTGGGTCATTGCTAGCCACCTTCACGATTCCCGCGCCAGAAAGCTACGCGATAGGATGTCACACGTGGCGTAAACCGGCAAATGTTACTTTCCATATCATTTGACGGAAGTCTCGAATTAGATACTCCGCGATGTAATTCAAATCAGATATTTAGTGATCCATAATTCCCTCTAGGCTATTATTTACGAAATAATCCCGTACAAATTGGGCTTTTTTATACAAAATATTTCGTTAAAAAAATCTTTGATTCCTCCATCCGCATGGTCGTTATAAAGATAAGCGTGCCCTTCGAAGTATTTCTTAGAAATGATTTGGCAACGAGTTTTTTGACGAAAATGGTAGAATTCAATATGTCCACGACGAAATTCCCATACTGTGATATGCGCTACAAGCAGGGCGTAAATTGGGCGGGAGCCCAGCGGAGCCTGGCTCCGGTACTTCTTCATTTTTGGCGATTATTTAAATATTAGCCCAGCCTCTAAACAGACGCTACCATGAAAAGTAATGAATTTGTGATTAAGAGTATGAATTTTGTTGTCCAGAAAAATGAACATAAACAATTGATATGATTTATCGATTCTTTTGCAGCCATTCGATTTTTTAATCGATTTATCATAATATTAGGGCTCCTGCACTTTTTTTTTGTTAGAAATTAAGCCCTGGCTACAAGGAGGCAGTAGTGAGATCATCAGTTCACTCTATCATCAGCAAAACGATGATCATGGTGAGTTAATTCATGAGTCTAATGTATGATTAATGATCATAAAAATAAAATAGATCATAACTATGTAAAATGTGCAAAATAGATTGTAGCATAGTACGCATTTTTTTTTTCAGTTTTAGTACAATCATATGAACACAATGTCTTTTAATACGGGGAACTTTATGTTTTTTCAATAAATATTTTCAAAAAAGCATTTTTATTTTTTTCAAAAGGAAAATATCTTTGATGCGTTCGAAAGCTATCACAGCACGAATGTTGAATCTTTTTTTGCTCCCATGTTTCAAAGCCACGGTAAATAATTGTTAATAGAAGTTATTGAAAGCTTTTCAGAATATCCGCATTTCAAATTTTTCGCGTTGCCAGTTTACAGTAGGGAAATAACCTGAAAAATGCTAACTCAAAAGTAGAGTTAGTTTACCATGCTATTCAAGTCGATGCATCTTGCAGCTGATACTTTATTCAAGTCCAGATTCCAAAATGAAACTCCATCCTGACGTATTGTATGAAGCTGAATATTTTTTTAAAAAAATATGATAACGCTCAAAATACGTTTTTTATAAAAAAATGCAATTGGTTTTTTTCAAACAGGATGAAAAAGTGGAGATTTGGGACTCGAGTATAGAAATCGCCTTTTTTTACTATGTGAAAA
>QLNU02015003.1:51063594-51099312 GCA_006491805.2 Dysdera silvatica | reverse complement strand
AAAATTGCAACACCATGAAGGACTCGTCCGAATTGAATGAAATTTAATGTACAAACGACCTGTGTTGATACAAATAAACGATTAAAATTACAAAGCAAAAAAACAATATTACATGTCGAAAATCAGTATTTGGTGAAGCCACCACGCGCTGCAATAAGTGATGCTATACGACGTGGCATGGAATCAAACAGATGTTGAATGTGTGCCTGAGGAAGAGCATTCCAGATTGCTTGTATGCGACCCCAAAGTTCATCTGTAGTAGCTATGGGACGAGGATCACGAGCGAGACGCCGACCAACGAAATCCCACACATGTTCAATCGGCGACATATCCGGCGAATAGGCAGGCCAAGGAAGAAGCTGTATCTGTTGTGATGAAAAGAAGTCTTGAACATTCCTGGCAATATGTGGGCGGGCATTGTCCTGTTGAAATACAGCTCCGGGAATGCCTTGAAGGAAGGGAACAACTTCGGGCTCCAGAACTTCATTGATGTACCGGTTGCTGTTAAGATTACCCACAATTCGTAGCAGCTGAGATCGTCCATGGTACGCAATCGCACCCCAGACTATAAAGCTGGGAGTTCGTCCACTATGACGTTGGATAACGCACTCCGGAAGGTGGCGTTCACCGGTATAGCGTCTAACACAGATGCGGCCATCACTGTACCCCAAATTAAAGCGGGATTCATCAGAAAACACCACTTGTTGCCAATCAGCACGCCAGTCTCTATGTCCATGAGCCCATTGTAGCCGCAGGCGCCGATGGTTTTGCGTCAGGAGGATCCTGTATAAAGGAACTCTTGCACGCAGTCCACGGTGCAGTAGACGCCGACGAATTGATGAAGCACACAATGATACACCTGTAGCAGTGCACCAACGTTCTGCCAACTGTCCAGATGAAGCAAAACGGTCCGTCACCGCCATGCGGACCAGGTGTCTATCATCCCGTGCTGACGTCACCTTTCGGCGTCCACTCCCGGATTTCCGAGTTGTCTGGTTCTCTTGAACCCACTGCTTCCACACTCGCATCACTGTGCTGCTGTTACGCCCCATACGAGCTGCTATTGCACGATAAGAAAACCCTCCTTCACGAAGGCCGATCATTCGTCCCCGTTCAAACTCCGTAACTTGCTGAAATGTCGCCCTCTTTCGTCGTAGAGGCATAGTGACGTCTCATGTAACGTTTACCACTAGCAGATAGCCATACACGCCCCGCTACAGCCCTCTATTTATACGGATCCATCAGCAGTTCAGAGGGCGCTGCTCAGTCCACGCATGCCTGATGACTCTGAAATTCTAATCATTTGAATAGCATACCCTAATTTGCATTTCCTGAAAGTTTCAGCTCAATCACATGCTACCTTCATGGTGTTGCAATTTTTACAAACATGAGTTTAGAACTCTAATATGGAGTTTAAATGTGACTGCGAGCATTCATATATCTTTACTTTTTGAATTAGCTGGGACAAATCAGAAACACCCCAACTCACCCAACTTGAATCTCCACTTCGTTTTGCAAACAGGAAAACAAAACGAACAACTAGTTAATTCACACTCACAAATCCACGGATTCTTCTCATATAATTCAGCTTTGAAATCCCAAGTTTTTGATTTTGCACCTGAATAAGGCCAAGCCTAGTATTGGCCTAAGCAATTTTATCTCAATTTTTCTTCCCAGCAGCAGGATCGTTGAAAAATGTAACTGTTTCAACTCCGAAACATTTTGCTAAATACCATCTTAAATATTAATACCAGTTCATATACGCGATAATAAAACTAACCATAATAGTTAATTAAAAAATTAAACTAACGGATGTACCAAGTAGAAAACTGAGAGCCTGGACGAAAAAAGGAAACTCGATAAAGGCAATTGAGTTCTACCTCCCGCACAATAAGAACTGTGCAAACAACTGTGTAAAACTGTGTAAGCGACAAACATCCCACATCCTCCAATGTCGTAAGTACTAAACTGTTTTTTAAGGTCCGTTTTTCCAATAGCACGTGCGACAGACCTAACCCTCTGCTCCCTGCATTCCGGTTGGGAACATCACCAATCAAACAAAGCAATAATCGACTTATACATAATAACTTTCCTATTTTATACTATTGAAGTTTCATATTGCACGTTTGATATTTTATTTTACTTAACTTGTTATGCCCTATTTTTTTTTCTTAATTTCTCTTCATGGGTTCACGTGTTCATGTGCACCAATGAACGATTCGCCACTGCGCATATTGCTACTATCCGTTAGGCTTACGTGCGTACTTCTCTAGTAGACTTACCTATATTCCTGCTATCCGGCAGATATATATATAATTTCTTTCCTATATATTTATATTGTTTCTATTTGGTAGGTTTACGTATACTGCTGCTACTATTCGATAGGCTTATATTGCTGCTATCGGTAGATTTATAGTGTTTCTATCCAACACATTTATATTGTTTCTATCTAGTAGACTTTCTACATAAAAAGAACTACAGAAACGTTTTCCTTAAACAGAAGTTTTTATAAAATTCTAACATTCCTTTGAATAATTCCTCACTCCTTTGTCAAAGAAATAACCTCGTCCCCTTTAATCAAGAAATTCCCCTTTTGAGAAACTTTTGATAAAAGAACATGAGCATAATATATTTTAATAAACAAAATATGAAGGCAATCTGTATTTCTTTCGCTATCCCAAAACACAGCGAATAAAAAGTCGCAACGGCTTATAGTGAAATAGGAAAGTTATTAAATGTGACAAGTTAGCACATAAGCTTTCTTACAATAAAAATTGCTAGGCAGTCTTCAAAATTTCCGCAAAGGAAAAGCAAAGCAGAAATCTGGAGAATGTACTTTAGAAATAAAAAGGCCAGAAAAGATGCACTCTCCCGGAAAATGGTAATTTCCTCCACCAAAATAAATAATACAGCTCTCTCTCTCTCTCTTTTAGTATAATGTGGAGATATGCCTTCTCAAGATGTGGGTAGCGTAAGATGCTCTTGCAAAAATTCTGAGCTATTTTCATATTCAACGTAAATTTTAAAAGTAAAGTCTGATGTATTTCTTTCACGGAATTTATAGGTTCGTGCAGGGCAGGTTCCGGTAGCCCGTTTTGGAGCTAAATATCGCTCCATACTAGAAACCCAGTGGAGGATTTTTAAGCAAGCGCACAAGGCACGTGTTTAAGGGTGGCGCGTGTTGGGGACGCTGCCAACAAACCCAGAAATAAATTATTCGTCACCATTTAAAATTATTAGTTAAAATATTAGTTTTAGTATGATATGAAAAAAATCATTTATGTATCAAAAGTTAAAAGTATAATATGCGCAATTTTTTTCAAAAGTATTCTCTTCTTTGTAGGAAGGAAGGAGAGCAGAGAGCTATACACCGTGTGCCTATGGCCAGCAATTTCTTATATCCGTCACTGCGCTTTCTGCTTTCATCTTAAGGCAAATGGCTTCATTCACCACGGAAAAACTAGTGTTAAAAAAAAGAAAATTCGCAAGCCGATATCGAACTCATGATCTTATGCAATATCAAATGGCCATTGTTACCGATACTAACCATCAAACTACTAGTCATTTGAAAATCTTATTCCTTATTTTAGCGTTTCTCAGTTAATTCTCGTTCCGCTTTCCTTTTATAGCGAATAGTTTCATTTTCCATCGCAAAGCTAATGTTTTTAATTTAAAAAAAAAATAAAACTCCAAAATCTGTTCACGTGCAAAAAAGATGCAAATCCGCATGAACTCAAAATATGTGCTTTGGAAACCATTCATAATCTCTACCCGCCCAACGATTGGCTGCATGTTTACACCAACGGGTCTTATATAACCGAAATTAATGCTACTGGTGCCGGTTCATACTGCAAATTATTTCAACAATACTCAGCTGTCGGAAGAAATACAAGCAACGTTGTTCCTGTATCCTCATTCGTCCCAAGGGTCCAAGACACTCCGGGCTAAACGGGAGGGCCTGGTTCGGAATCAAATGCGAGAGAAACGTCCTCAAAATTACACAAGCTCTAGTTTGAGCTGTAATTAAAACGTGGGTGGCAAAAATTATAGTATAATAAATTTCCCCCACGAAAACTCACAAAATTCTCGCCCCGGAGGCTTTCTTGTGTTGACCATATTTGGCAATTGTGTTATCCCTGCGGAGGGTAATAATACCTTAACATCTTTACATACGGAGAAAGAGAGCGTTGTTTCCTGTCCTCATTCGTCTAGCGGTCCAAGACACTCCGGGCTAAACGGAGGGACCCTGGTTCGAATCCAGGATGGGGAAAGCGTCTCTTTTTCTCCAAAATTACACAAGCTCTAGTTTGAGCTGTAATTAATACGTGGGTGGCAAAAATTATAGTATAATAAATACAAGCAACTACGACGGAGAAATATGCGCAATTAACAAAGCTGCGAGTAAAATACTGGCCCTCAACTTAACTGCAAGCAACGTTGTGTTCCTCATTGACTCACAGGCTGCAATCGTAGCACTCAGCAACAGCAAACCTACAGATTGCCCTCGTACCATTAAATGCCGCAGCCAACTGGCTGATCTTATCAACGCCGGATGGGACGTCAGGATTCAGTGGCTCCCTAGCCACGTCGGACTCTCAGGCAATGGAAAAGCAGATGAAATGGCTAAGAAAGGGGTAGAGACGGATCAACCTGAGGCCCCACAAACTCTCCAATCAGCCAGAAACGTAATCGACACCATTGTCTCTAAGTCCACATCTAACATCCTAAAAGGCCTCAGTATTGGAAAACAGTGGGAGCCCCTCGCCACGCCATGTCACATTCCTCAGCATTTGAAGAGAAGTGACGCTGTCGCCCGGTTCCGTTTGTTGACTGGCCACGACTATCTACAGGTCCATCTACATCGAATAGGCGTCACTAACACGGACATCTGCCCTCTCTACTCAACCGAGAGGATGGTGGAAAGTCACCTCCTCACCTGCCCAGACCTGAAGGATCTTCCCGCCGATCTAACGAAGCGATACTGGGAGGCTCGACGTCGAATGGCCCAACTGCCACAGACGGGCGTTGGCTAACTAACTAACTAACTAAATTTTAAAAAAAAAGAGAGACGGCGTTCGCAACCTTGCCATCAAACCCAGGACCCTGTATTGGTTCGAAATACCATTTTCATCGCTGATGACAACAAAACTGCCAGAAACGTCTTGTTCCCTTATTGTTTTTCGGGTATTTGGTTATAGTTATAGTCGCGAATGTTTAGTTACCATGTTTTTATTTAAAAAAAAAGACGACATTTCCAAGCTCCTTGTCGAATCCCTATGTGGCGTCAAAGGCATAGGCGTAGGCATAAAGTTCATAAGTGGGGGTTATAGGCTCAATGGTGGGGGTTACAGAGCTGAAATTTATATGAGTTTCAGCTCTGTAACCCCACCATCGCAGGGAAGAAGTTTTCAAAATTTTAGCAGCTCATCATTATGGTATACATAGGCGTACGCTAAAAGTTCATAAGCGGGGGTTTATAGGCTCAATGGGGGGTTACAGAGCTACAACTCATATATTCCTATGTTAAATATACAAAATTTCATTCGATGGGGATTACAACCCCCCAAAACCTCCCCCTGGCTACGCCTATGGTCGAAAAGACATTGCCATCATTAATTTCCATCACACTGTCATCTATTAAACGTCTTATTCATTGTACTTAACGATAGTAATTCTTATATAAAATAAAACACATAATCACAGTTTAAATTAATAAAGGGGTTTATAGCTATTTCGGAAGCGCGCTAGACTTCCTTCTTCAAAATCCTAGTTAACATTAACATAGTCCATATACCAAGAAATCTATGGATGCCAACATGCTAGTAATAAATTAGTTCGGGTAAACCAGTTGTGGGTCCGTAGCCGCGTCTTTTGCTATGGGACGAATGAAATCTCCCAATTTCTTTGAAGCCTTCCATATTCTTTCGCATTCCTCTTCTACTGTTAACGATCAGCTTCCGTTCAATTCCATGTCCTCCATTTAGAGCATTGGTTCCCAACACAATTTACGCCCAGGACCACTTTTTCACTTCAATTGTATCCTCGGACCACTTTGAAAAATTCTTACGAATTGGCTGCAAGACTTTAATAAAAAAGGGAGCCTGGTCTTTTTTTGGGGGGGGGAAACGTGTCTGTAAAATCGTTCTTTGAAAAAGAAAGAAAGAAATAATAGATAGAAAAAAAAATCTAATGATAAACACAGTCAAACCTCGTTAAGACGAACACGCTTAAGACGAATTACTTTTAATACGAACCGTTTTCTGAAGTTCCGTCAGATTGTAAAATACTACAAATATGCAATCAATTTCATTTTTATAATTAATTTTAATATTTAATAATAATTTTATAAGCGTTTTTATTAATTATTATTTCTTTTTAAATAATGACCCGTCTCGCGGACCATTTGGGACTTCTTCACGGATCACCAGTGATCCACGAACCAGTTGGGAACCACTGATTTAGAGAAACTTCATTCGTCCCATAGCAAAAGACGCGGCTACGGACCCACAACTGGTTTACCCGAACTAATTTATGATTGGCATGTTGGCATCGATAGACTTCTTGGCATGTGGACCACGTTACTGTAACTGGTGTTTTGAAGAAAAAAGCCTAACACGCTTACGAAATAACTATCAGCCGTTTTATTAAT
The DNA here is from genome assembly GCA_006491805.2 of Dysdera silvatica. Taxonomy (NCBI): domain Eukaryota; kingdom Metazoa; phylum Arthropoda; class Arachnida; order Araneae; family Dysderidae; genus Dysdera; species Dysdera silvatica. The sequence continues at coordinate 51,092,663 of QLNU02015003.1, read as the reverse complement.
TTAAATTGAGATTAGCTGCTTTATTTTATATAATTATTTACGCGCAGTGAATCGTATATGTTTATTATTAAAGTAATTTTCTCACTGTGGCCAATGATGTGTTTGTATCAGATGATTAAATACCCACAAAGAAAAAAAAATGATTTTCTGCACCTGGTGGAAGATCCTTTTCAAAAATCATTCCTTCCTTTGCAAGTATTTAATTATCATCTTATTCCTTTATTATAGAGTTTCTCAGTTAATACTCGTCCTGTTTTCTTCTTATGGCGGATGATTTCATTTACCATCGCAAAATTGGCGTTTTCGATCAAAAAAAAAAAAGGAGGACGTTCACAAGCCCGGTATCGAACTTAGGACTCTATTTAGTGTTGAACGGTTAATGACCACAAAATTTCCATCTATTAAACTTTTTATTCCCTTATTTTAGTGTCCATCAGGTGTTTCTCAGTCGATACGCGTCCTCTGTAGCAGATTTCTGAGTATGCACATAAAACATATGTCTGGGAGCGGCAAATTTGGGAAATTGCCGTTCCCAGGCATAGTCTCTATTGCCACTTCTTTCCTTCCATCCATCCATAAAAAAAAATACTTTTGAAAAAAACAGTAATGGACATTTACTTTTTAATTTTTTTTTTTATATATCAAGAAGGCTTTAAGCATAGTTATTCAAAATAATAATTTTTAAAAAACAACGCTTTCAGTTCATTGAAACAAAGATATGAACGGGATAACTTCGATATCTAGAGTAATAGTTTTCTCATTATTCCACGGTTAAAATGATTGCTATCATTTCCAAAGAACACGATTTTTGATATCGATTCGCAATTATGTCCTGGCGCTGTCAAAAATAGTTTTAAGAGCTATATTCCCACGTTATTAGTATGTAAAATATTTATACTCCATAGTCTCTATCGCAGTACGTCTTTGATCACTGACACAGACGTAGAGTTTTCAAAATTATTGGGGGGCCAAGCACATATCATGTATGTTTATACATTACAATATATGTAAAATTGAAAATTATTGGGGCAGGGGCCAGCGGACCCATATAATTCTACGCCTATGATTACTGACATAGAAATTCAGCTCATAATTTCACAATATTGCAAATAAATACACCCACTTATTTAAATTCTAAAAGTAATACTGAACCAAACATTTTTCAAATTAAAGTGGCTAACTTTCAACCAATAATTTAGCCGCCCTTATATTTGCAGTCCGTCATTAAAATTTGTTTATTTTTACTCTACCATCGGTTAATACAAGAGAACCTCAACTGTCGTATTTGAATTTAGTAATTATAAGAATCACTTTAAATTTGACCAGGAATAAAAAAAGTAATATTCACCATTGTAATTAATTGACATTAATAAATAGATATTTCATTGGATCTAAAAAAGGCAACAGCACTGTGAAATTTGTAACAACCTAAAATCCCCAAAATGAAAGAAATTACATGATTTTCCATTTACCTTTAATTCAAATATCTACGTGTATTATATAATCGCATAATACATTATTCAAAAACGTTGTTTTCAAAAACAAATGTTTAAATCGTCATGCATTCTTGAACTTCCTTGATTTTCTTGGCCTTGAGAATCATTAAATTAAAGTTGTTTTTTCAGTCCGAGTTCCCTAAGCTCGTTACGTAGGAATTTCGAAGAATTCTAGAAATTTGATCAAAAGCTTTCTTTTGAAAAGTTATCTTTTGAAATTACAGACTTATTTCACCCAAGTCATCCTAAATTCTGTCCCTTAGAAAAATTCTATACTTCCGATAATTTCCTTTTTTCTTTGTCCCTAATTCCATTGAATCGTATAAAAATGCGAACTACACTAGTTGTACATTAGAATTCTGAGAAACAGCCATTAATAAATATATAATTAAGTAAGTTGAAAGTAGATGTTTCGAAGCTATCGCAGCGTCATCTTTAGCGAAATTTCAACCATTTCGCACTGAAAATGAAGCTATGATAGCTTCGAAACTTCTGCTTTCAACTTGTTTAATTATATCTTTCTTAATGGCTATTTCTTAGAATTCTAATGTATTTATTCCTAATATACCAGTCGTAATTTATATAATATATTTCGCATTAAATACATTATATATCTTTAGTAGTAAATGCAGCGCATGTACCATAATATGAAAATTAAAAAAATTATGGAGATTAAATTAAATATTTTGTTGGGGTTTTTTGACGCGACATCTCTCATTTTTCCAAGCGTTATGGAATACAGTTAATAGGCGTTTCACAAACGACGATGTTTAAACGAAAATTTCTAAATATATTTGGGGGTTAGTATGCGAGTGGTATGCCATGGAATGATCAGGTGTGTAATGTCTATACTTAAATTGCTAAAAGTATAGAAGTTATTCATAGATTAGCTGAATATTTAAAAACAAGGATTAAAATATTAATGTATAATGCATTAATTATAATATTCATCTGGTCTATTGTGCTACTATCTGGGGTTTAACAACTATAATATTACTGGGTTTAAACTATACAACTATACAACTGGGCAATATAACTATACAACTGGGGTTTAAACTATAATATTAATAAATTTGAGATTTTACAAAGATTTATCCGGATTTTGTAAAAATTCAATACAAATAATGATTATTATTATAATATTCTTACTTTTAAAAACAACGTAATTTATAGAATACTCATCATCATATTTTCAAGGCTAAAAAATGATAAATTTTCCGATATAGTAAGGTTAAATTTCCAGGTTTTTTGAGGTTTTTCCCCCCTAAGGAACAACTGCGATACCTGCTGAGTGGAATCTCTACGTCTCTTATTCCTCCTTAAGCTATTCTGTATTTTTGAATCCAAGTACCATTATGTTTTTAATCTATAATCTCTTCTACAATTGTATAATTTTATATAAATAACTCTAAATAGTTCATCTAACATTTGTTGTACTAACATTTTAACCTTTTTTTTTAATCAAAAATTCTGATTACACATGCTGGCTCTCAGATATCCTTTTGGCTAGCATTTTGATAAACAGATAATTTCACAAGTTTTATCCAGGTGTGTATCGCATTTTTCTCAAATGAAGCCCATGAAAAGCTCTAAATAACACTAATACTTTTTATTCATCAATTCGTAAAAACGACGCTCAGTCAGTTCTTAAGTTATTACAAGTTTTCCACGTCCCTCTGCTAAAGATATACAACAACTGAACTCTTTAAAACAAGCATAATTCAGAACCACAAAATCTACTCTTTTTTTTGGGGGGGGGGGCGTCAACATCACCGCATTCTGGAAGAGAATCTCGTAACAAGCTTCGGCTTTATATTCTCTTCCATTTCTAACCTCAAAACTTAAAATAATTTAATATAGATCTTCTCTTACATTTCTATAATTTTTATACTGCTCAAGCTATGTATCACGAAATATTGTATATCGGGTTTAATAAAAATGTATTATTATTATTATATTACCCTGAACATAACTACAATACACGTTTTCGAAATAAACTTTAAGTGGCAATTATTTACTAAAAAATATCTAGTGTATATAATAGTCTCCTAAATAAATTAAAATAAATAAAATAAATATTTCTGCGTTCGGTGGGACCTGAACCCACGATCTTCCACTTGCCGAGCGGAGGCCTCATCTGAGCTCAGATGGTAAAGCCTCCACCAGGCAAGTGGAAGGTCGTGGGTTCAGGTCCCACCGAACGCAGAAATATTTATTTTCTTTCGAACGTTTCACCATCTAATCACGCCATAACATCTGCGCTGGTATCACTACGCCAATAAACGTTGATTAATATTGTTGTTTAATTTAATCACAGATAACTAAGTTAAACTTGACCCGATGATGATTATTAATCATATTAAAGGGAATTCGTTGTCACGTAAGGAAGATGTTTAAGTATTGAATACACAAAGCAAATATTAAATGTTTGTTCTCTTTACCCATAGAATTGGTAAAAAGAATTCACGTATAAAATTATTCAAAATCGATGATGATCGACGATTTAGTTTTTGAGTTCCTGTTTCCTGGCATGAGCTTGATGTTCTTCGATTTTGCTTCGCAGTGACCGGCGACTTTGGCCTGTGTAGGACAAATAACACGAGCAAGGTAGTTGGCAAATTCCCCAACGATTGCCATCCGGAGAATACGTCTTTTAGATTAGAAAACCAGATTTAATTAATTGGTAAAAAAATTAGCCCGAAGTTAAATTTAGAAAGAACAGAAGCAATTTTTCAGCTGAGGACAGAGACGAACGGACCCGAGAGACGTTCGGTAAGAAGCAGGCGTCCAGATCTTCCTTTAACGTGTTTGTTGAAAGCTGGATCAACAACTCCGGGATGGAAACTCCGTTTGCTGGTAATATTTTTAATGTAAATGACTTCGAGAATAGAAATCAATAGAAGCCATTATCTGGAAATTAGGGTGGACTGGTAGGAAATGGGGAGGTAAAGGATCCAACAAGAGTTTATGACACACACACACACTCGATTGCAACAAGAGTCAGTCTTTTGGACAAGGATGTCGAGAAGTAGAAGTCTGTCATCGATATTACCATTCAAATAAAGGCGTTTGTGGATCAACAGAATCGAGCGTAGTAGTGAGACGATCAAGGTTGGAGCTGTTGTCATGTAAGATTGCAGTATCATTAATATATCTCATGCGGGAATTCAATTTAAGGATTACAAACTTTTTTATTCCACGTAATGCATACATATATCTGCTAATAGTGGTTTCAATTTCATTAGATTTTGGTTTCTTGCACCGTGTGGTCTCCTAGCACCATCATCAATAAAATAGTCATTAAAATGAAAAGCTTTCTCGACCATTTTTCCACCTTACTCATGTAGAATCAAGGGCGGATCTAAGTGGGCTGACGAGGCGATTACTCCTACTTGAGCCAAGATTATATCATGGAAAATGAAATGAAAGGTACCAGACTCTTGGCTAAAAATAGTAATTGGAAACAAATCGTGCCCCCCTTGAAAGATTTCTGGATCCGCCCGTGTATAGAATACGGTGAAACCTGGCAAAGTGACTACCTTGGTAAACAGACCACTTGAATAGAGAGACCACTTTTTGTAAGAGAGAACTCTTAGTTAGTCCTGCCCATGCCAAAGTCTGTCGTATATAGTGACCATTTGTCTATGGTGATGATTGCAGTCCAGTCCCAAAGGTGGTCTCTTTAGGCAAGTTCTACTGCGTATATTAATTTAGATGGCGATAGAAAAATTCAATCGTACTAAGGGCATATAGCCCTTAATCTATTTAGAAAGATAAAAGTGTAGGTTTAAAAATTTTGAAGGCAATTTTTAACATTGAAAACGTTTTTAATTGCGCTTGAATTTATTATAGGCCTAATTGTCCCTCTTTTGTAGCAATTTTTGGAAACACTTTTCATAACGTTTTCTCGTCACGTAAAAAAAAATAGCGGGGTTATAATGGCTGGAAAAGATATTTGGCAAGATTTGACCAATTTCTTGCTAAATCTCACCAATTTTGCCGATTTTAAAGAAACGCTTTCAACTTTAATTTATTTTTAATTAAAAATTTAACCATATTCCCCCTTCCTGAATTTCATTCAATTATTAAATAAATCCCACGTAATGTGTAATTCGATAAAATATAAGGTTTTCTTTAATTTTCAAGTGTTTTTTTCTCGGAAATATTATTTTCTGGCTCATCATATATTTGAGATTCAAACTAAAATCTGTTTAGCAAATTTTAACTAACATTGGAGCAGGTCCTTTTGACTTTGCTTGTCCATCAACAATAAAAAAGGTTAAGATAAAGGGTTTCTATAAAGGCAACAATTATAGTTATTACTGTAGTGGTTAATGACTAGTCAATTAATTATTTTTAATTAATTAGCGATTATTTCTGCTAACTAACAAGAATCTGGGAAGAAAGAAATGGTTTTGCACTTAGGCTGCACTCAGACTAACGATAATTTTTTTTAAATCCCAAAACTTTTATCGCCAAGTTGCTGACACCAAATTATGGTACAAGTTGATTACAAACTGTAAGTACAGCAGTGATATACTCATGTTTGTTAAGGGGAATTTTTTTTAATTAAAGAATGAAGAATGTGAAATAATTAATTACTGAAATTAATTTTCAATATTTTATGTTTTTACATTCAAGCTCTAATGCATTTTGCCTTATAAAGCTCTGACGGGAAGAAGAAATGACCTTATAGTCGGACTAAAGAGCTGAACTAGTTATCTTTAAGCTTGACGATAATGGCTTTACTAATAGACTAAGTAAGCTGAAGCCGCGGTAAGTAATTTTCGACAACGAAAATTTTGAGGAAGAGCAATCAGGCGGCTAAATCTGTTATGGTTGATTGGATTATTAGATTCTCAGAATTACTTTCACCTGTCTTTTTACCTTTCTTTTTACTCTTTACCTTTTACCTCTTATTGTTACAGTACGGGTTTTCTGTCCGCTTCACCCACTTTTTATTTAAATTAAAATAGGAGGCGAACGGGCTTGTTTTTTCTCCTGAGAGACGTCACGACGTTGAACAAATATCGAGCAGCACGAATGATCAAATCAACGTAAGAATGTAATACTAGCTTTAAAAACCAAAGACCCACATCAAAACAATTTACTTAGTTTACAAGTAGATATTTTTGCAACTTGAATACACTTCCAAAGAAACGGAAGGAAAAACTCACTATAGATTACACGCATTAAGAAAAATTGTTGCCATTGTTAAAAATTAAGAAGTCGTGGTTTTCCTTTGAAAGGATCTGAAGGAATTTAGGTCTCTAGCTGAAATCATTTGAATGTAGTGAGTGATATTTTGTTATATTGTAAAGTCCTATTTATTTTAGGGATTGTGTTCCTTTCACATCTTTTTAATAAATATGAATCTTTTTCTATTTACCTACTTTTTATATATAATTTTAGATGCTCTGTTCTGTGGCGTAATTAGGCATTGGTAGAAATAGATAGAGGGATATATAGAGAGGGTTATTAAGGACGCTACTTCGAGGAGAACTTCAAAAAGCTCTAAATTTGCGAAAAGGCGAATTTAGAATAAAGGGCCATTCACAAAGGACGTCCTTGCTTTAGGGAGTAGGGCGTTCTGGCCCAAGCGGACAAAGCAAAACAATGGAGGGAAGGGTTGCTTCGTTAAGGGCCGTCCGCATTTTAATTTTTTTCTTATAAATTTGGTGGAAAAGATATATACCATTTTTTTACGTAGGTTCCCATGTTTTTTTGTAAATTGATAGAAAATACACTTTTTTCAAACATAAATTGCATCACTATTTAAAACATATGTTGGGATCGCAGAAAAAAAGAGTCTTTTGGAAAGTACAGAAGATGGACAGCACCTACGTTTTATGAATTTTTGATCATTTTGAGGGGAAAACACAGGAAGCTAAGGGAGCCGAATGATCTTATCTGGCTCCCATCAGACGTCTGGGAATAATTAGCTGGAATGTCCAATGGTTTGGCGGTGGACGAAGCGGTCGCTTTTGCTATGGTAGCCTTTGCTGGAGTTGGGAATCTTGTCGCTTTTGCGGGGTCCGCTTATCTTGATTAAAATTAGTCTCCCTCCAGGCTAAGATCATCCCGGTTTCAGCCATATTCCTCTTTTTCCTTTCAGGGGCTGTGTACAAATTTACTATTGGGCTCCATTAACAGTAAAATTTCTATTACCACAATATAAGAGTAATTCACTCTCGTACGTAATTTGTAAGTTCCCTTCTCTCCTTTATAACACATCGTTACAAAACTTTGCGATTTAAAATAAAAATGATGCATCTAATTTTCTTAACACTGAAGAAGAAATATTCATTATGTTCTTAAAAATATATGGAAAAGATAATGTTATTAAAATTTATTATATATATATACATGTGTGTGTGTGTATGTAACTTTAAAAATAAAATATAGAAAATAAATGAAGATATGTATATAACAATGCACAACATATGGTGTTATGAAAACTTGTCAAAAAGTGACTTTCAACTGACTAACAATGACAGTAACAATAGAAACCGAAGAAAAGTATGTCTTTTCAATAACAATATTAATTTAGTAATTATTGAATTTATTTTATTATTATTATTATTAACGAAGTAAAAAATTTTATCATTAGTACTTTCTCAGAATCAAACTCTCGAAAAACAATGGTATACTCCTTTTCTGTAAGTGAGAAAGCTCGACCAGTCATGTATTGTCAGATTCTTGTAGCGTCTGTGATCTTATAATTTAATTATTACTCATTTGTATATTATCATTGAAATGTTATAAGGTTTTTCAGTTTTAAGGTTTCAGTATTTGGGAAAATTTTGAAAAAGGTCATCTAAAAATTTTGGAGATATTACAGAATTTCGTTAAAGGTAATAAGCAAAGATTACCAATATTGTATGAGGATTGTTACGAAAAAAACTAGGAACTTGTGGGTATTATTGACGATTGTTGTATACCTCGAACGAAATGTACGAAAAAAAAATTATACAGACATGTATAGAAGTAATAGAAATCATAGAAATAGGAGACGAAGATTAATGGAGGAAATTATACCTACCCAAAATTCAAATTTTAAGAGGAGGGGAAATGTCGATTACATAGGACTAAAACCGGAACTTAATACCCAAAGTAATACAGAAAATAAGCAGCTTTAAAATATTTAAGAAAATGATAAAAGACCGAATAACAGAAAAGTTAGTACGGAGTTTAGCGTCTGGTTGCATGGAGGGTCCCGAATTAGTTATAAAAAATAATGTTTACTCTGGATCCATTACATGATATACGTTCATTACATCCAATCGCACGCTAATGTAAGATATAGTAAAACCTCTCTTAACGACCACCGTTTACCAAAATGGTTTTTCCCCATAAAAAAAATGCTAAATTTACATATATTTGGATACTACCAGAAACTATTCTCCATCTAGGAGTGAAAAGATTTTGGAGAATTTCACTTCTTGTCTTCTAACCTTAAATATGATAAATTTAGCTGTGACCTTCCTTCACAAGGTTTTTTCATTATAAAAAAAATACCTTAATTTAAATCAAATATAAGTTTTAGAATCCTCCTTTCTGGGCTTTTCAGGCTTTTAACCCGATTCTTATGAAAAGCTACCATCGAAATTCTCACACAAAAATTCTCCCTCTTCAGTGAGACTTGTTATTCAACTAATCCAGCGATATTACCTTCATATAGTACAAGTATATGCACCAAGCCATACTGACAAAGAAGCCGTAGAACTTTATGAAGAAATCAAACAGTTATGTACCAAAGGGAAACATCATACCAAGCTTATCATGGAGTATTTTAATGCAAGAATCGGACAACAGGAAGGAGACACAGCGGTCGGTAAATGCGGATACGAGGAAAGGAATGAACGTGACTATTAAGCCATAGAATTTCCAGAAGCTGAAAATCTTAGCATCATGAATTCATTTTTTAAGCAGAAACCACAAATAAAATAGCCCTGAGAATAACACAATAGAGGAACTAGCGAAATTTATTACACCTTCGCAAACAAGAAATCAATTATTGAAGATCGCAGCCTACTGATTAATAGCATACAATTCAATAACCGAAGTTATGATTGAAGGGTGATACGTAAAGTGCATTTAAATCCTAAATTATAGAAAGACAGAAGCTATCACAAAACAAGTACGTAAGGGAGTGAATTTAAGGAAACTGAAAAAAAAAAGACCCAAGCATTGAATCTGAAATTGAAAAATTGTTTTTCTGCACTTGAAGAACTTGTTGGTTGGTTGGTTGTATTTTTATGGCGCAAGGACAGCAAGGGTCATTCTGCACCACACATGGTAAGACAGTACATACAGTTTTAATAAAACGTGGAAGGACTTGTTGAAGAAGTTAATATCTCAGAAGAAAATGAAAACATTGTTGCGACAGTTATTGAAACTGATGGAGAAATTGGTAGCTTTATGTTAAGCCACCAATTTCCCCAGCACAAGAGCACAAAAATAAATTATTTGGAAAGACGGAACGGCTCTTGAAAAGACTAAGAGATCTGAAGGTAGACAATCAGAATGCCACTTCCAGGATTAAGTATGTAGAAGTTTGTAAAACTCTGCACAAAAGCATGAAGGAATATATAAAAAATGCATCTGTGCATTAGTAAGGAAAGCCATTTCAACAAAAGCGACGATAACAAGAGCCTTAAAGATGTTAAAGTGGTTTTGTTTTTTTTTGCATTAAAGGCACCATAACAAAAATAGAAGAAATACTGTAATAACAAAGAAATAGAAATAAATGGTGAATATTTAAATTATCTGCAATTTAATAACGACAATGTTATTTTTTTAACGGACCCATCAGGTTTCCAAGATATGGTATAGGAGCTTTCAGCTAGAAACAGAAGTTGGACTGAAGATAACTACAAAATCTAAAGTCTCATTTAATAATTCGGTAGAAATAGCAAAAATACAAGTTGATAACATTAAGTTATAAATTGCTGATTTGCAAATATACCTTGGCCAACTGATTTCAATGGAAGGCAACATTACGGAGAAACTCCATAGACGTATTAAACTTGGCTGGAGTACATTCGGAAGAAACAATTTTATCTTAAAAAGAAAATTGTTTTTGTATGTAAAAGTTCTCCAATCAGTGTGTGTTACCATTCCTCTCTTATGGATCAGAAGCATGGAGTCTAAAGAATGCATCAATACAGAAATTACAGACAACCCAAAGGAACACAGAGAGGTGCATGCTCGGGCTAACTAGGAGGGATCGAAAAAGAAACACTTAGGTGAGATATTAAACAAGAATAGAGGACATAATTGTTAAAGTAAAAAATCTGAAACGGCAATGGGCTGGGCATGTCGCAAGAAGAATTGATCAACGATGGACAACTGAAATTTTGAACTAGATTCCAAATGATTACCTAAGAACTAGATCATCCTCAAACTAGATGTTGGATAAAATAAAAAGATAGATTGGAGTGATGCTTAGGATAAACTTCTGTAGAAAGTATTTGGAGAGACCTTCATTCAGCAATGACTAGATAATGGTTGAAGATGAAGATGTATGTTGATGGAAACTATAATATCTGTTGAAAACGATAAAATACTTCACATATTTCCTGAATTTCAAAATTGTTTAGAAAAAACGATTTTGACATCAAATTCAACTACTATTTGTTAACCTGTAGAGATGTGTAGAGGAAATATTTCTTGTTATCAGAAGGTTGATTGCTGTTGGGTGTTCTACAAGACGTTAGGATTCTTATTTCGCTATAGACATTACAACCAACTCTTTCAGTCTCAACACTTCATTGTAATACTTAAATTACAAACTCAAAAAACTCAACATTTTTATATTCGAACACAAAATTGCTAAGTGAGAAATTCGGTATCAAAAACGAACAGCTCCATTTTTTTTTAAATTGAGTTTTATTGATGCATTCTTATAGGATTTTCCACGCTGAATTCAAATTCGATGCCCTTTAGTTTCAAAAATGGCTAGAGCATGAAGAAAATCGCATTTAAAGATGGAGATGGACTATTGGTGCAGTTAACAATAAGTTCAGTTTTTCAGCTCTCCTGAAAAAACTTCAAAATGGAGTTGTTCGCCTTTGTTACCAAACTCTTCAATTATATAGTCTACTTCTCTTGGTAAAAAATTATCCCATTTTATCTTTACTGGTTGTCCTGGCAACATTCGTAATACTTATACGCTACAGATGGATTTAAGTCCTATGGTGCACTGTGCCAACCCGAAATTTGGCGCTCCTACCCGCTAAGTATTATTTTCAAAATGATTCAAATGATTGTGGCACAGTTTTTTTTATTTTTAAGTAATCTCCGCAATAAGCTACTGAATCTTATTGTAAAATATACTGAATACTATTACGAGATGGCAAGCCACGATAACAACTAACATGTCCTTACAACAAATATCATGTAACTAAACTGCAAATACTTTTCCTGATGAGTCAAAAATTAAAGCCTTATATGAGTTTCAATGAACTAGAATGTCTTGTGTACAGTCAAGTAAATTCATCTTTTTTTATGTAGTTTTTACTTATTAGCCTAAATTTATTCTTATCGGTTTCAGAAAACATATGGAAGTAAACATAATTGCAGAGGGTGTTTACACATATTTATAACGAAAAAAATTTAAATTAAAAAAAAAGTCTAACAGCGACCCAAAAAAAAGGTCTCGCAACACGCTATTACCTGAAGACTGAAAAATCGTTTGCGACTAAAAATTTAGTTTGTGCTGTGAAATGGCGTATGAGAGGAAGCTGTGGCTTGAATTGAAGGCTATATATATATATATATATATATATTTCCAAAGGAAATATTCATATTCAATAATTAAAAAGCGATGCAAGAAGCATGGTTTTCATGTTTCAAAATATAAAATAAGCGATATTATTAACATAGAAGGAAAAAATTGTTACATTTTAATGTCAAGAGGAAAAAATCCAAAAGAAATATCCCCAAAAAGTTCGTACTATTTCTAATATTTCTAAAGTGCAGTCTATGGTTTTACAAGAAAATCCAAAACCTCAAAGAACTATTGAAAAAGTTCTGCATCAGCTTCAACTATAAATAAATAAATTAATAAAGATTTGAATTTAATCAAAGCAAAAAAAGTGCAGTTTATCGTCTGCTACCTCGGCATGTTGCTGAGTGGAAGACTAGACGCAGATTGTTACGTGAAAGTCATTCAGCAGGAAATAGATGGGAAAAAAATTACAATTAACGAAGCATGGCTTTATTTAGTAATTGTAATAAAAAAGATCGATTTATTATAGAAAAAGAGGCCCAATAGACTCAAAAGTTTGGTTCAAAGAGAACAAAGGAATTTTCAGTAAAGGATTAATGGTTATTGTTGAGATCTCTTATAACGAAAAATTAAAAACAAAAAAAAGTTAAAGAAACATGCAAAAATCAACTCTACATATTATCAAAATAATGTTCTGACTCCTATTTTTAAAGAAAATATTCCAAAATTGTATCCTATTTACTTTCAAATTGTGGAACTCCATCAGGACAAAGCGAGCAGCCACACCTCCAAAAGTACAACCATATTTCTAGAAAAAATGAGACAAGAAACTGGAATTAAGTCAATACCAATTAGCCATATTCCTACCCAGTCTCCAGATGTAGCACCGATGGCTTATTGTGCATTTGGACTTTTAAAACAATCTCTTTCAAAACGCCGACCCACTACCTTGGATGGACCGTGGAAAGCTATGGAAGAGGCATGGGACCAGGGCCGGCGTAACACGGTAAGCGCAGTAAGCGTGGCGCCACACCAAATGAGGCGCCAATGGCGCTTTAAATTCAGAAAAAAAAATTAAGCTAAAAAAATTGTACAATAATTTTCGACACCCATGTAGAAATAAACTTAAACTAGAGCTTTTTTTGTTTAAGAGAAAAAGAGACGCCGTCGCCATCCTGGATTCGAACCAGGATCCCTCCGTTGAGCCAGAAGTGTCTTGACCGCTAGACGAACGAGGACAGTAACAACGCTCTCTTTCTCCGTATTTAACGATGTAAGATATTATTACTCTTCTGAGTCGGAAATTATTGTGTAATAAATTCCCCAGCGAAAACTCACAAACAACTCGCCCCGGTGGCTTTGTGTGTTGACCATTATTTGGCAATTGTGTTATCCCTGCGGAGGGTAATAATATCTTACATCCTTATATACGGAGAAAGTGAGCGTTGTTCCTGTCCTCGTTCTCTAGAGGTCAAGACACTCTGAACTCAACGGAGGGACCCTGGTTCGAGTCCAGGATGAGGACGGCGTCTCCTTTTCTCATAAACAAAAAAAGCTATAATTAGAGCTTATTTAAACGTGGGTGTCGAAAGTTATTGTATAAGAATTTACTTGTTCTATGGCCCTGCTTTTGCACTGGGCAGTGACGTTGAAGTTTTTTGTGAAAGCAATGTATGGATCTGCAAATCTACCTGTCAGACGGCGACAAGAGATGTAAGTGGTATTGAATTGCTCGATGAACTTTTCGCTTTTAAAGATTTATTTGCATCTGATCTTTGTCAATTTCGCAATCCTCACGAAACCTTGTACTTCATTCACATAAATAACCTATCATTCCCAAACCTTAACAACTAAATTGATAATTCTTTTGACTCTTCCAGTGAGCGTGGCAAGTAGCGGAAGATCTTTTCCAAAGTTAAAAGTCATTAACGATTATTTAGGTCAATTATAGTTGCAAGATAGGCTTGTAAACTTAGCAATAATTTCAATCAAAAATTATGTATTTTCAAAATTAAATATCAGTGAGCTAATCCATAGATTCGCAAATGTGAAAGCGCACAAGAGAAAGTTTGTGTAATCAATTATGTATTATTATAATGTATAATTAATTTTTTATTTCATACTTTTCTTGCTAAATAAAAGCAGTAAAAATGTTTTTTATTATTTTATTATTTGCACTAAAGATTTCCTTACTTCATAATGCATATTTCGTTTACCTTTATATTTTTAATAATAGTTGAATTGAAAGATGAATAAAACTTAAATGGCAGGGGGTGAGAAATAATTCTAGGCCAAGTCCATGGAGGCTCTACCCTCTCCCTCAATATAAGAGATTTTTAAAAAAAAAATACAATGGATGTATTATTATTCAAAAACAAACGTCTTTTCTCTGCTTTCATCGCATTTTATTTCAGTTCCACTATTATATCTCTATCGGTCAATGGAGGATTTCCCTATATGTTAACTAGGCTGAAGTTTACAGCGGGAAAATTGTAAATCTGCCTCTGTTTGTCGGTGTGCCAACTATTGAACGCTAATGACTCTTTCTAAATGCAAATAAACCTCTGTTTTATGGAATAAGGCACATTCCTCAAAGCTTTGTACGCACTAAGAGAATTACTTAGGTGGTGTGTGTGTATCACGCATATTTCCTCTTCAGGTATATTCGATTGACTTTGGCCCTCCACTCCAGGACCAAATATATTCGCGAACAAAATATTGTCCGACATCAACGGAGTGTCAAAAGCTGTAGTTTATTAAAAAGTTATTGACACAACACGTGGCTAAAATTTTAAAAACTCAAAATTATTACTATATAGAAATTCACCCAAACACTGTATATGGAACTAATTAAACAGGATAATGATAAACAAAATGTGTATTCTCAGCTGATGTAGTTATACACATGTATGTATTCAGAATTTTTCATGTGTAAAGCTCAGTAATGTAAAAATATTAATACTTGTACTAATTAATATACATGGATAAAAAATCTATTCCATTAATGAAATAAATAAACAAATTAACAAATAATGCTGCGTCGGTCTCCGCTTGTTCGAACTTACTTCCGTTGTAGAAATTTGTTCAGAAGGTCTGTTGATGTCGGTCTCATTCTGAGGTATGACAGAACTTGATGATGGGAGCACCACACATTCTTAGGAGTGGGAAGACGTGGATGATGAATGTGTAGATAAATCTGTGCTTGGATGCTTCCTTGTAATATGTTTTTTTAAGTTCGTTATGGAAGATTTGTAACTCAATTTTTGTGCACACAAATCACACGTAGCACTTTTTTCCTCCTTGTCATTTATTGTAAAAAAGGGACCACAAGTAACTGGAAGCTTTTCGATTAATTATGCTTAAAAATTGCAACTAAATGCGACTTCTCGTAATATCAGACGTGACACAGGGAATCAGCGCCTGAGCCCTGACGTCAACTTGACTGACTATGCCGGATGTTATGGTAACAACCCGTTATCTCAACGCGTTTCCTGTGTGAAGAAAGTGAGGAATATGTTCCTAGAACGGTGATTTTTAAACGTTACTTCAAGTAACTCCTGTTCCTAGTCACCGGTGACAGCTGTTTCAGAGGAGCATACTGTTCCTGGAACAGTGATCACTCGATAACAGGTGATTTTTAACAGTTACCTTAAATAACTCCCATCTCTACCCACTTCTAGCCCATGTATTTCCACAGATTTTACTGTGGATTTGCTCCCTCCTTGAAACTCTGGAGGTACTGATGAGTGGAAACGCTTTGTCCTAAAAGGAAAAATTTTTTATTGCTTAAGTGGTCTGGATTAGTTACATTCGCCCATGGTCAAATGTAACACAGCTACATCCTGAAAAGTTTAGTATAAAAGGTCGAATATAAAGAAACACAGTTTCTACGTAATTTCGAGATATTAGACAAATTTTTTGGAATTTTGAAGAACGCATGTGTGTTTTAGGAAGTGGGAGTAAGCGTCTGTCGGACGTTCGCCATGGGGTGGGGGAATTGAGTGAAATCGGATGAGCGCGGGTAGAGGCAGGGATTAAAAAGTGCCAAAATTATGCGAACATCCTTTGTGAAGGGTCCCTAAATGCCAGAGGCGTCCAATTAAAAATTTGTAAAGGTCACCATAACTTTATTCACGTCTCTAATTACGTTTAATGAGATTGTGCAGAAAATTATTTATCAACCTATAGGTGGCAAAATATAGTATCCTACAAGCAGAAAATCGGAAGTCCATGTCTGAAGCATGAATGTATCTTTGTTCTCCATGTACAATAAAGAAAATACAATAATTTTCAGCACCCACGTATACTTAAACTAGAGCTTTTTTGTTTTAAGAGCAAAAGAGACGCTGTCCCCAACCTGGATTCGAACCAGAGTCCCTCCGTTGAGCGCGGAGTGTGTTGACCACTAGACGAACGAGGAGAGGAGTAACAACCCTCTCTTTTTCCATATATGAGGATGTAAGATATTATTACCCTTCTCAGGGATAACACAATTGCCAAATAATGGTCAACACACAAAGCCTCCGGGGCGAAATTTTTGTGAGTTTTTTCGTGGGGGGATTTATTATACAATAATGTTTGCCACCCACGTATATTTAGCTCAAACTAGAGCTTTTTCGTTTTAGGAGAAAAAGAGACGCCGTCCTCATCTTGGACTCGAACCAGGGTCCCTCCGTTATTCCGTCAGACCATCCCCAATGGAGGGACCCTGGTTCGAATCCAGGATGGAAAAGACGCACATAGGGGTATTTGGCCGATCTAGCTAGCCAAAAGACGATGTTATGAAAAAAACTTAACACCAAGTAGAAATAAATAGCTACGATCCAAAGTTGAATAATCACTTAACGATCTGCTACCAATTGTTCTCCCCTCAGTATAACCACATGGCCATGGAGCCAGATGGAACCATCGTTTCTTCATGAGCACGAATCTGTTTTCGGCGCGTTCTTTGTGCAAATGCTCTTTCAACAGTGTCTCTATTTTATTACGAATGTAATTGGAAGCAAGTAGTTATGGATTATGATAAAACAGGTAAATGTGAATGAGTTTTAAATATTTTGTTTGAGCATTTTTGATTTTATTTTAACAATGTTAAATAAACTTCCGATGTTACTTCAACGATTTGAAATAAATTTCCGCTTTTAACAATTTCGAACATATTTGTTGTATTTCCAGGCATTTGCATGTTACTATTTTTACTATAATACAAAGAAAAAAGTTTATAACAAACAAATTTGTAAAAATCAACTACTTATTCTTGCCATTTTTACGATTTAGGGTTCGTAAGTGGGGTCATCGAAGCAACGAAAGTACTAACATGGGTTTTCCATAGGATCATAAGGAATATTTTTTCGAAAAGTTTGTCTCCTGTATACAAAATAATGTGTACGCATAATTACTGAATCCTTTTACATACTGTACATAAGCCTTTAATAACATGTGCACCCTTAATTCAATAAAAAAATATTTGTATTCATCAATATAACAATTTTTGAAAAAAAAAGTATATTTTTACACACACTTGAACCTTATAAAACAAGAAAAATATAAAAGAAATTCAAAAAGAGTACGTTACAGTATGTAATACTATGCAATTAAAAAGTCTAGAAAATTACAAATGAATTGGTTGAAAAGTTTGGGAAAAAATATTCTTTATATAGCGACTAGAATCTGCTTCAGCAGTCTGTAATTAAGATAATTTTAGTTATAGCCACACTGTATCAAGTACAAAAATTTGTATTTTTGAACCTCAGGTTATTTTGTTTTTACTTAGAGCCAACGAGTGTCAGAATATTCACTCGAGATGAATTATTTCATAAGATGCAACAACAAAACTTACCTAGTAATAAAGAAAAATTGAAATTAGTCGAAAACGACCTTTTAACTTAGGACGACTACTCAGAAGAGCAAATAAAGGAAATAATGCACACATTTGTACAGTTTGAATATAAATTAAACCGAAGGTGGACGGCAGCAAAGAGGACCGAACATATATTTTTTTTAAAAAAAATTGTGACTGGTCACAAGTAACGTTTGTGATTCCAAAAAGAGACAGAAGTCGGGGCGGCCACTAAGGGAATTTAAAGTATCAAGTAAGAGGAGCAAGTCAAGAAAAACGGAAAATCTGCGTACCACTGTCTATTAGGACAACAACTCAACAACGATGATCTGCAACTCTCTGATTTGCAACTCTCCGATTCGCGACTCTTTAATCCGCAACTGTAATTCGCAACTATAATACACAACTTTCTAATCCTCAAATCTCTAATTCGCAGCTCTCCAATCCGCAACTCTCTAATTCGAAACTCTCTAATTCTCAAGTAACTCTGTAGGTTTTCAACGTTAACAATAGCCATCGTTATTGCATTTACGGAAGACCTTTATCTTACCCTTTTTGCGTACAGACAGACAGTCAGAAAAACCAAAAACTATAGCGGGTTCAATATTTATTGAAACTCGATAATTAGTAGGAAGGCGTTTTTTGGAAACAGTAAAGCAAAGAAATAATTTTGGCCAGCTAGATCGGTCAAATACCCCTATGTGCGACGTCTCTTTTTCCCCTAAAATAAAAAAGCTTTAGCTTGAGCTATTTATACATGGGTTTCGAAAATCATTGTATAATAAATTCCCCCACGAAAACTCACAAATCTTGTCCCCGTCGCTTTGTGTGTTGACCAATATTTGGCAATTGTGTTATCCTGAGAAGGATAAGGTAATAATCTCACATTATAATAAAGAAAATGTCACGATTTCAGCGACAAAGCCGATTTTAAGTAAATATATATATATGGAACAACAGCTTATATCAGGGGCTTCAATAAAGATTTCCCCTGGCCCACTTCAGATTTCTGTAGGGGGATGAAACTTAGCGTGCATCATGATATATATCTCTGTAGCTAACATGGTAATTTGCAGCTCTGAACTGCTAACAGTTTCTCTTCTACAAGTGCTAACGTGGAGTAACGTATGATCATGAAACCAGTTGAATGCAGAGCGGTCATCAGGTTCTTGTTCTTGAAAGGCCGCACACCACAGAAGACGTCCGATGGGATGAAAGTGATTTATAGGGAGACTGCCCCATCATATGACGTAGTCGAGCACTGGCATTGTCAGCCAAGTGTGGTCGGACTTTGGTGGAAACGGCTCCCATTCCATGACGACCACAGTCCCCCATTGACGAAGACACCTTTCGGCAAGTGGAGGCCTCCATTTTGGAGGATCGTCGCATAACCGTTCGCCAACTAGACTCACGTGTTAAGCTCAGTACAGGGTCCGTGGCAAATGTCATCTATAAAGTCACATGCTCACGGGCTCTTTTAGCCATATGTCAAGAAAACCAGTGTAACTTTTTCAACTAATTAATTACACAGGGCGAAACATGGGTTCATTATTGTGAACCAGAGACTAAATCTCAGTCAAAACAATGGAAGCACTTTGACTCACCACTTCCAAAATAGGCACATGTCCAACCGTCAGCAGGCAAAGTCATGCCTACGGTCTTTTGGGACCAGGGTGGAGAAGTGGTGATGGATTTCCTAAAAAATGGTACCACAGTTACTGGGACATACTACGCTTCACTGCAGCAGAAATTGCAGAAGGCCATCAAAATTGAGAGGCGTGGTATGCTGACCAAAAACGTTCGCCTCCTGCAAGATAACGCCTTTGATCTCAACTCGTATGTTGCTCAGAACAAAGCATGATCCTGTGGTTATGAAATCCTTCCTCGCCCTCCTTATTCTCCCGATATCGCACAATCGGACTTCCACCTCTTTCCAATCATGAAGTTGCTTTTGAAGGGCAATCGTTTCCTAGATGGTGACATGCTGATTTCTGAGGTCAAGTCGCGAATTCTGACGCAATTTGTCGACTTCTACAAACGAGGCCTCAACAGCTGAATAAATTGATAGGAAAATGTATGACTCTTAGTGGTAGCTATGTAGAGAAGGTCTTATAACTGTGCCAAGTTGAGTTTGTCTTAGTCCGCGGGAAGTAAGTCGAGGGAAATCTTTATTGAACGACCCTCGTATATATATATAAAGAGAATTATATAAGACAAAGGAAATATTGATCTAAAGTAAGAAAAAGGTCTAAGATAGTAGAAAGAGTTCTAAGATAAGAGGAAATCAAAAGTAGAAGAAAGCTAAAACAGCAGAGAATTTAAACAAATAGAAGCAACTCCAAGATAAGAGATATTTAAAAAAAAAGCCAAAATGTGTAAAGATTCACGAACACTATACTCCACCTAGATATCACTGAAACTTCACACGTCACCTAAACTCTCAGGTTAGAAATTCGAAGCAAATCAGTAAAATCCAGGGATGAGTCCCGAAAAACAACCCAAATATTTGATTCCAACATAATAAATTTATAACAATACAGGGTGTTTATAAATATATTTATAAACACCCTGTATATGTTTCTAAATTTCAATAAACTGTTCTTTATTTACCATGTTGCTAAAGTAAACACATATTCAGGAATTAAAATTCTTTAAGTCCATTCCCTTCCAATTGAAAAATATGCTTTTTATTTCTTTTGTACTTTTTCCGTTTCTTTGTTCTTTTCCTTTCTTTTTCTACGTTTGCTTTCATGCTCAGTTTGAGAAATACATATTCCATCTCGTTTCCTTTCACCAACATTTTTCTTCATCGATCTTTTAAGAGCCATTGGAACATATGCCTCGGGGAATTGCAAAATAATACTTTGCCAAGGCAATTGCTGTGAAAAAAATGTGTGTATTTTAAGACAGGAAAAAGTACAGTTCTGTTGAATCTTACTTTAATAGAAAAAAGTATTTCGTAGAATTGCAATGCCTTTGAAAACATTTTATTATAAACTATTCGGGCCATTGGGTATTCCTTGCTTCCAGAACTGATGCCTGAAGCCGAGTAATAAACCAAAAAGTTTTAAAGGGAAACGTTTACTGCATTGTGAGTATTTCTTACACGTTTATGTAAGTAATACAACGAGTAAATGTGCCAGATAAAAAAATGGAACTTGTGTGCTCTTTTGTAGGTGTTATAAAACTTCGTTCGATTGACTTTAAAAATATCGTATGTATTCTGTGGAAATAACAGTTTTTAAAGAAGAAAAATGAAATTAGTGAACTAGAAAGTACACTAAACTTTCGAATTCTCGAAAGAACGACCAGACCCCAGAAAACCTAATGCCGGACATATCTATAAACCTATCATAGAAATGTATCACATTCGACACCTTTATATATACATATAAAGTACGAATTAAGGCTATTTTCAAGAACCATAGTTCCTAAATATTAAAGAATATGTTCACGTTATAGGTTACGTTCTTCGTTATTTTATAGACTATGTTCTTCATCATTTTATAGACTATGTTCTTCATCATTTTATAGACTATGTTCGTCATCATTTTATAGACTATGTTCTTCATTATTTTATAGAATATGTTCTTCATTATTTTATAAACTATATTCTTCCTTACTTTATATGCTAGGTTCTTCGTTATTTTGTAGACTATGTTCTTCATTATTTTATATACTATGTTCCTCGTTATTTTATAGATTAGGTTCTTTATTATTTTATAGACTATATTCTTCATATTTATTATATTATCATCATTTTATAGACTACGTTCTTAATTATTTTAAAGACTGTTCATAACTTTATAGACTTTGTCCTTCATTATTCTATAGACTATGATCTTCATTATTTTAAAGACTGTTGTTATTATTGTTATTTTATTTATTTTATTATTTTAAAGACTGTCTTGTTATTTTAAAAGACTTCATTATTTTATAGACTATGTCCGTCATTGTTTTATAGACTACGTATTTTATAAGCAGTGTGCAGCATTTATAGTGAACTGTATTATTATGAACTATGGTATTTAATTAAATTTCTCTCTCTCGTTCTCTCTCTTTCTTTTTTTCTCTCTCTCGTTCTCACTTTCTTTCTCTCTCTCTCTTTTTCTTCCCCCTTCTCTGTCTCACTCCCCGGCATTTATGAACTCTGGCATCAGCCGAACTGCAGCAGTTTGTGAACTGTGGTATTTGATGAATTACGGTAAACTGCTGCACTTTATAAATTAATATATTTTTATGAAACTAAGATTGAAGTTTAAACTGTTAAAAGAATTATTAAATCTAGTTTAAAATAACAAAAATAATTAAAATACTCTGATAAAATTACTAAGATGGTTGGAACAATCTCCTAAAATACTCCATACCAAAAGAGTTTCCATGAAAGGTTGGGGTAGCTTGCTTCACACTTACGACTGGAGATGATCACCCACAACAATATCTCCATCAAATCAATCTAACTAATTCATCTACGTACCCCTTAGGTGAACTTAATCTAAAAGCAGGAAACCACCTCGCAGGAAAGCATGGGCGCCACTGGTGCAGTGTAACTTTTTTTTTTTACCGTAAAACAATGCTACCTTTAAAAAATCATCATATTGTACTTTCACGAAGGCTTTCATGAAGTCCTACAGTGTTTTACTATTTCCGGTACTTCACGGGATATTCTGCCGTGTTAATTCGGTTGGACTTGACGTTTCAATGCAACCTGTGTGCATCATCGTCAGAAGTAAATGTTTTAAAATAAAAAAACAAAAGCTAAAAACTAAAAACAACCGACCAGAGTCCCTCTGCGAACAAACTTCTCACTTGGTTGCGTGATACCCGTGTTAATTCTATTGAGCTTGGCGTTTCAACGCAACTTGCCTGTGTGCGTCATCAGAAGTAAAAGTTTTACTGATGATGGTGGTGGTGGTGGTGATGATGATGATGATGATGATGATGATGCATACGGGTTGCATTGAAACGTCAAACTCAATAGAATTAACACGACGGAATATCCAGCGACGTGCCGAAAATAGTAAAAATATCATTATAATGTATTAATTGTTTTGTTCTTGTGTTTTATTTGATTGAAAATGCAATTTCTCAGAATAATTTAAAAACTAAATGTGATTTTATTCCTAAAAATACCAAATACGCTTTAATATTATGTTATCACATCGTTTAATTAAATTGGAACAAATTAACGATAAAAAAATTAATTTTTTAACAAGACGACTTCTTTAAACGAAGTAAATTTTAAATAAAAAACTTAAACTTATTTCCAATTAATATTACTCGGAATAAATTCAACGTGATTATTATTTAAAACAAAAATACTCACTTAAGAGAAGAGTATTTTAATAGACAGAAATAAGCTGGTAAACATTCTGATGATTTTTTTGCTTAAGATTTTAAATTCTTATATTTTGAAATATATTTCTGAGCAAACATTTTCTTAATAACAGTTGAAGTAATTTATTTCTTCTTATAATTCCTGTTCAACTGAGGATATAAGCTTTTTTTTTAACCGTCTTCCAGTGCTTATTTCGTAATATTTTCATTTTTTTATATTTTCGAAAAAAAGATAAATAATCTGTTAGCAACACTGCGACAAAATGAAATATAATTTAAGAAGTTCTTACTCCTAAATCGATTTGTGGAGTCATCTTTCATATCGATTTGAAGATTAATTTCTCATTTCAAATAAAGAATTTAAAATAGCTCCAAATATAAAAGATAAAAGCAATTATTTTTTTAAATGAGAGAAAACATATATACAACCACTGGCAAAAATTATGGAATATTTTTTACATTTCCCTGAATTGTTTCTTATCTTATTTTTTACATTTATGAAAATAAAAAAAAAGACTACGTACAAAAACATAATTTATACTTCATTCCTTGGAGTACATAAAAAAGCATACTGGTGTAAATAAAATAGAAGTATATAAGAGATATTCTTTCAACCTTGAAAGGTCATTGGAAAAAAAAACTAATATACATATGTATTTATTTATATAAATCGAACACTACGCTGATTAAATCAAACAACAATGTCAATCAATCAACGTTTATTGGCGTAGTGATACCAACGCCGATGGTATGGCGTGATTAGATGGTGAAACGTTCGAAAGAAAATAAATATTTCTGCCTTCGGTGGGACCTGAACCCACGACCTTCCACTTGCCGGGCGGAGGCTCTACCCACTGAGCTACGAAGGACAATATATAATCTCTTTACGAACGTATATATATTGTTGCCAGTTATTTCGCAGAATGGTGTAGTACATAGACTACTATTTAAACCAAATTGCAAAGAGACTGGTATTAAATTGATCGAAATGCCCGTTGCAGCATATGTATTTATTTTATATAAATCGAACACTACGCAGATTAAATCAAACAACAATGTCAATCAATCAACGTTTATTGGCGTAGTGATACCAACGCCGATGGTATGGCGTGATTAGATGGTGAAACGTTCGAAAGAAAATAAATATTTCTGCCTTCGGTGGGGCCTGAACCCAGAAATGTTTATTTTCTTTTGAACGTTTTACCATCTAATCACGCCATACCATTTATGTCGGTACTACTACGCCAATAAACGTTGATTGTTTCCATTGTTTAATTTAATCTGCGTAGTGTTCGATTTATATAAAATAACTCTTTTCTATATTGAAGTTCCGGACTCAGGCTTCGAAAATTGATCCCGAACTCATCTCTAGTATGCAGTGCGTGCATGCACGCGGACGGCTATGACAATAGAGTGGCGGCAACGGCTCTATACAATAATAGGGCTCAACAACGTAATAACACTCACAGGGTCGAAAATAGTTCTGTGGCACAGAAGATTCCAGAACCGGTCCTGATGCCCTATTTACGCTGTTTCAATTTTAATCAATGGTTTACTTTTAATTCAGCGTTATTTTTAGGTATTTCCGTTTCGTTTATAATCAGTGAATTTGTAGTTATTTGACGAGGCGCCCTATTTCACCCAGCTTTCCTGACACTATTTCTAATGTCGCGATGGAAAAGTATTCAGAAGTCTACGCGGTGCTATTTATTTCGAAGAAGATGCGTTGTACAGAACATTTTAAGTTAAATTGTGAAAGAGCATCCCCCCAACTTCCTTCATGTGTTTAGTTGTATATACTCGATATATTCCTTACAAAATGTATTTCAACACACATCGAAAACGCGCGACTGTTGGAAAATATTAAAAATATAGAGCGACATGAATGTAATTTAAAAAAAATTGCACAAGCCCTGAAACAGCGCAGTGGTAACGTGTTAGTCTGGCATACCGCTAATCCGGGATTTTCCTCGGAAAACTGTAGTCTCCGGCGCAGCATGACCTTACCGTCCTTGCGCCATAAAAACGTAAACAAAAAAAAAAATGCACAAAAGCTCCATAAGAAGGTTTTAATAATATCGCGAGATTTTAAGGGATGTCAGTGTCATCTTTACAACAAACCATTCCATTCTAAAAGTAGTAACGACGTGCTATTCAAACCATAGCGTCAACAAGAGAAGTTTTTTAACAAAGACAGTTTTGGTGCGATAAAATTATAAATAAACGAAATGTATACTTCTGCTTATATCGACATCAACCCAAACCCAGGTTTTTTTTGTTTTGATTTTTTGTGAGCTGGCACGTCGTTTTCACAATTACTTCGGTAGGAAACCGTTTTGCATTCGTCAGAAAATCTAGTGTGGAAGCTCACAAAAATTGCGTTTATGTGAATTGCGATTTAAATAGATCGATGTGCAATGCATAACTCACTTTTGATATATTCACTGCTGGTTTCATGCCACTTGCGGACAATGCTAGATGCAGACAGAGTAACTAAAAATACCACGTCCGAGAAATTTTATCACGTCAAGGGGAATTTTGGAAAAAATTGGTATTGGTAAGTTTCGAATAATGCTTTGGAAGAGTAGAACTCGAAATTGAATAAGATCACCAACAAGAAAGAACCAATTGTGCATTTAATAGTACAAACTCTCAAAACAGAATCTTAAAAAGAAAACGATTTTTTGAAAATAAAAAATTGGAAGAATCAGTATCAAAACGGGAGAAATAAATGTAAAAATTGATGAAAGACTTGAAAATATTATATAAGAACTTAAAAAAGCACTCAAAAGCTCTGAGTTTTGTAACCAAATCTGAATATCTTAGAAACAAATGCAGACGCACATTTGGCGACGATTATTGAATCCGAACTTAATGACAACAATGTTAAGTCGACTTAAAATGACATAAAAAAATTATTCTCCTGCAATTTTTAAATCGACGAAAATACTGACAGCTTGGAAGAAAAGTGCGAGTGAACATCTACGGTGGTAAAAAAAAAAAGGAAGGAAGGAAAGAAAGAATGAGTGAATGAACGAATTCGCCAAATTGACCTCAATTCTTTTCCCAGAGAAATTAACCGCATCTGGTACGACGAACCTTTCCAGTCTATGCAATATCAGTTTGTCCGCAAATGGCATATCGCATTGCTTTAAATGTTAATAAAAATTAATAAAGAAAGAAAACGAGTATTTTAGAATTCAGTATTTCTCTTCAATATTTCTTTTTATCAAAGAGGCACTTTGACATTCATTTCTTTATATTAAACCACCAAAATAAACTATCGTTTACGTTTACTAATAAATCAAACGCTCGCCGACTAACTGTCCACCCTAGTCCGAAGGTTGGTTCACTAGGCCTTAAGCCCTTCGGATTCTTTCCGGAAACTGTAGGTCCCGAAACAGCATGACCTTTGCTGTTTTCGAGCCGTAAAACTCAAAAAACACTTTTGCTTTTAAATTATCGATTAATAATGAATATTTATGATGAATTAGTTAATATATTAACAGAGCGCATAAGCTTTTTTGGAAAATAAAGTTATTGACCATAACAATATGTTTATTTTTCAATTCAACTACATGTCTCTTATTAAAAAAAAGCAGATAAAATTTTTATTTAACCATAACACAATTTTCTTTCATTTCAGTAACATTAGAGACTGAAAATGGCAGATCAGATGGTAATGGATGGTTTAAGGGACCTCATAGTCGAAGGTTGAGAAAACGAAGTACACTTCCTGGATCAGTCTGGCCTGAAATTTTGTTGCTTGTCGATTACCAGAGTTTTCTTTTACACGGTCTAAGCAGCCGACAAATTAAACGATATTTCGTCAGTTTCTGGAACGGGGTAAGTTTAATTGACATTGACAAGTTCTTAGCTACACTATTTGTCAAACCAATGTTGAAGCCATAGGAGTAATCCGCTTACGGTGCAACAGTTTTTTATCTTTGTCAAAATTCGTTGCAGCCACAGGAGAAATCCGCCTGGGAGTGCAACAATTCTTTGATAAAGAGTGTGCATTGCCATGTTGTGAATGATGCACGTTTCAGGACAATAGAATGTCCCACCTTGTTAGTTATGGTTAAAAAACTTGTGTAGTGTAAATATATAAGTTTACAAAAATATGCAACTTAAAATCATGATCGGAGAAGGCAAGATTAGCATTGATATTTATTAAAGTCAACCAGTTATCATAATAGGTGATGATATGGAAATATTAAATAATAAATTACTCGCAAAGAAAATAATGATTTCTCAGCTTCCTCTCTGAATGGGAAAATAACACTTGACTGGTTAACCACAGAGGCTATCGTTTCGTTCCCCACCAGGCCCCGAGAGATCATTCTTTTCTTTGTGGAAGTGATTTCTTATCTAATATTACCACATCATCAGCTTTGGATCATCATCATCAGTGTACAGTAGTCTCGTTAATCCGACCGAGACCTGTTCGGATTAAGCGAAATCTTTAGTAGAGAAATTACTGTAAGCTATAAATTTTTTTTATGTGTGTGTGTTTTGGTGTGCACGCGTAACAGATGACATGCGGGCGACGGAAAATTTCCTCTTCCTTTATGGGAAATTTCAATTAGTTGGCAACACACACTGCGCTGTTTGTTTACGTCTTGTCAGTCAGCTGCAGTTGCAGCCCACTGAAAGAAATTCGGATTAACAGGATTTTCGGATAAACCAGAAGCTACTCTGTCATGCATGCATGCTTTTGATAATAGTATTTTGCAATGTAATCCGTATACGACATAAACATGGATAGCTCTGTAGTGACGCAGTGGTAACGTGTTCTTTAAACGTGACGTTTATTCGACTTCCAACTGTGCTAAACAAAAACATAGAACGGATTACCGACTAACTACTTATAGTAGTCAGGGAGTTGGTTTCCTATGCCTTAAGAGGTACGAGTTCCTCGGAAGAAGTGGGTCCACTCTATAGTGACGCAGTGGTAACGTGTTCTCTAAGCGTGACGTTTATTCGATTTCCAACGGTGCTAAACAAAAAAAATAGAACAATTACCGACTAACTGCTCACTGTAGTCTGGCAGTTGGTTTCCTATGCCCTAAGAGGTACAAGTTCCTCGGAAGAAGTAGGTCCACTGTAGTGACGCAGTGGTAACGTGTTTTCTAACCGTGACGTTTATTTATTCGGGGAACCGAACCCGGATATACGATGGGCAAAAAAAATCACAATCTAAAAAGAAATCATAAAACACTTATTTTCTGCTCGCTGCAGTCCAGGAGTTGGTTCCCTAGGCCGTAAAAGGTTCGGATTCCTTAGAAAATTGTAGGTTCCAGAGCAGCATGACCCTTGCTGTCCTTGCGTCGTAAAACTCACGGACGGACACACATTTTAGGGTACCGTTGAAAACGAACCCTGTTAACGGCACGAGAGACAACCGTTACCTCTTCGCCATAGTAGGGTCACTTGAGAAAGATGGATGTTTGGTTATATTTTTGTAGCGTAAAGACAGCAAAGGGCATTCTGCACCAAACAAAGTCACTTGAGAAAGAATTAACGACTTAACATCCGAGCTGGGAATACGCTCACGTACGTTCTTCACTAGAGTTTAAATTTGGCGTGAGGAATTTAAAGGCCATTTTGTAGTCATTCAGTCACTACTAGGATTTGTTTGTTCTTATTTTGTACGTCCCGAGAC
>QLNU02015003.1:51052822-51063494 GCA_006491805.2 Dysdera silvatica | reverse complement strand
CGCCATATCGTCGATAAATTTCTGAGTTTTCACTGGTATTTTTTTTTAAATTTGCCTTATACTATTGACTACAAAATTATGAAAGAAATTTATTCATATCTTTCGCGCATGCACAGTAAAAAATTATTTTCTTCAAATGCTCATATCTCATCGTGTATTCAATATATTAATTTCTAATTTAAGTATAATATTTTTCTTGTACGTTGACAAATGTTCTGTAAGTTTCGTGAAATTTGACTGAAAATTGTGGATATTATAAGCAAAAAATATGTGACAAAATTTGGGTTTTCTTAAAGAAACGTTTCTATCTTCATGAATATACATGTTTGTTTTACGAAAATGCACACAGGCATTAAGCATAGCTGGTTAAATATTTTCTGAAAGTTACAAATAATTTCCAGCTTTTTATGATACAGGGTGATCAAATATATTTTTTCACTTTGTCAATATGTGGGTGGTCCCCTAAATGCACAAGTCACCGAAACTTTATTGGAAAGTGTGCATTCAAGTATGTTCTATATATCTCCAAAGTTAGAGAATAATTGGCAGAGTAGTTTTTTAGAAATTCGAAAAAAAAAACAAAAAATCCAAAGTGTCCGGATACTTTTGGGCATATAGTGTATGAGTTGTAGCCCTGTAATCCCCACATTACGCCTATAAACCCCCTTATGAACCTTCTGCGTACGCCTGTGATTATATGCAATACAATAATCACAGACGTAGGCAGAAATTTCGTAAGGTGGGATTATGCGTACCTATATACATATATATAATTAATAATTTTATGTTGAAAATTGTGGTGTAGCCACAATGTTTTAAAACGCTTTTGGATATATATCATTAAAGTCATTGGCTGTCATTGTGAAATAGTTTTTCAGAGGGTTAAGATCTCTTTACTGGCCAAACATTCCCCTATAGTGAATGATAGATAGAGATCTTTGTGTAATAATTAGAGAAAACTTAAATATTTCGTGGATGCCATCCATTATGTATTCAGTTTTCAAGATTCGAACTGAAAATAAATTTAACCGGCAGTAAGTTGTTAGTCACTTTTAATTAATTTCAATATTTGTTTAATATTATATATATGAAGGGCTTATAAAAGGGTTGCTGGTATCTAACTGGAAGGAGACCCACACGCTGAACGTATGTGACGATGTGTGGAACCGGCCAGGCCAGTAACCTAGTGTCCTACCCCGCCTTCAAGTGGTGCAGGCTGGGCTTTCTATTTATGAGGCAAATTAATATTTGCTGCACGGATAGAAAGGCGGAAGGGGAGGGCTAATTCACCAACCCGTCTAGCCAGCGTGGTGAAATTATGGCTAATTCCTCCATTATGTTGACACACCAGAAACCATGGCCCCTAGTCTCCAGGTGCTGGAGTGCTCCTGATCAAGGCAGCGGTCAGTGTGGCATGAAAGCAGGGGGTGCTAAGAATCACTGGAATGGCCCAGGCTGCCGTTTGTTATTGACCTTGGCTACGTTTAATGGACGATCCCTTGCTTCTGAAGCAAAACTTCAGGAATTGGAAGAGGAACTAGACAAGATCAAATGGGACATTGTAGGACTCAGTGAAGTTAGAAGAAAAGGTGAAGAGTTGGTGGAACTGAAAAGCGGACATTTGTTTTACTATAGAGGAACGGAAACTGGAAGAACAAGTGGTGTTGGCTTCTTAATCAACAAAAGAATTAAAGACTGTCTTCTGGAAGTTGAAAGTACATCAGATCGAGCAGCGAGGCTTGTTGTTCAACTAACCCAGCGATACCAACTTCAAATAGTACAGGTATATGCACCAACATCAAGCCATACCGACGAAGAGGTTGAAGAATTTTATGAAGAAATCAAAGAGTTACACACCAAAGGGAAACAACATATCAAGCTCATCATGGGGGATTTCAATGCAAGAATTGGACAACAGGAACAAGGAGAGACATCGGTTGGTAAATACGGATATGGGGAAAGGAATGAACGTGGCGATCAACTCATCGAATTTGCAGAAGCTGAAAACCTTAGCATCATGAATTCATTTTTTAAGAAGAAACCGCAAAGAAAATGGACATGGAAACACCCAAATGGGGGAACTAGTGAAATTGACTATATCCTGGCAAACAAGAAATCAATTATTGAAGATTGCAGTGTACTGAACAGATATAATACTGGAAGTGATCATCGAATGGTGAGATTTAAAGTGCATTTAAATACTAAATTAGAACGACAGAAGCTCATTAGGAAACAAGTAAGTAAGAGGGTGGACATAAAGAAATTAAAAGAAAATAACGAGGCATTCCAGTTGGAATTAAAAGATCGTTTTCCTACACTGGAAGGGCTTATTGAAGAAGTTGACATCTCAGAAGCAAATGTAGTGGCTGAAGTGGATGATAGTGTCTTACAGAATCAGAAAGAAGTTTTAAGTGCCGTTCTCAAGCGATATAAGCTTTGTGATAATTTTAATGCCATTGAATATGGACTATCCATCCTATCACGTTCTTCCGAATAAAACTATTTGTTTCAATAACGAAAAATGTGTGGGTGGCAAAAAAAGCAAGGAAAAGCTGACATTTTTCTTAACGGCGAATATAGATAACTCGGAAAACTAACTTCGTTTGTTATTGGAAAATTCCGCAAACTTCGTTGCTTTAAGAACATTGAAACTTTTTCAGTGCTTTATGAAGCAACTAACAAAGCGTGGATGACAACAGACATATGGAGAAAAAATATAAAGCGTTTAGATATCCATCTTTCAAAGCAAAAGAGAAAAAGTGCTTTTATCGCAGAAAATTGTATTCCCGATTGCAGCATTTCTCATTTGAAATCGAATGAATTTTTTCATATTATTATTATTATTATTATTATTATTATTATTATTATTCGCAGAATGTATCGATACAATCACAGCATGCAAGGCCCTAATAGTTTTTTTTTTTTGAAGGAGAGATGGCGTCCTAATCAGGGAGGCTGATCCCCTCGAAAATAGTTCCTTCAAAATAAATTATTTTAGAATTTTATTAAAAAAAATTGTTTAATAAAATTGTACATGAAAATGGAAATTGTTCTTTGAGGTTAAAAATATATTCAAAATATATTTCTACGGCAGATTTTGTGTACATAATGTTTTTTACAGAGAGATTCATCTACTCTATAATAAGAATAATTGAAATCATAAATTTTACTATAATTTTAGGTTTTCAATGCAAAATTTATCTTGAGAAATTTATTTATTAATTATAAATATATTAGCCTAATTAAATATTTAGTATTATTAAATTATATTATTAAATTATATTAATAAAATACATTAAAATATTAAAGAACTTTAAGCCCCCCCCCCACCTTTAGCCTTCTGAAAACCCTCTGCAACTTTCAGAGTGCCCCTGTAATTAGTCTCTAGCTACGATCCTAAATGGGGAGGGGAATAAAATTTTTGCGGCATGCATCTATACAAGCACAGCATGTATAGTCCGTTCGCGGAAAATTGACCAATGGTACCATTAGAATTCACGGGAGCTGACGTCACAAACGGTTCGTTCATTACAGTAGAAGGGCAGGCGTCAATTCATAACTGGTTTTTCGCCCAAACGTGCGCGAAAAACCAGTTATGAAATGATGCCCTTCCCTCTACTGTAATGAATCAACCCGTTTGTGACGTCAGCTCCCGTGAATTCTAAGGGTACCATTAGTCAATTTTCGGTGAACGGACTATACCTACCATTCGATTTATAGAATATATCGATGTAACATATATCAATAAAATTGCAACGCGAACGTGAAAGGTATTTATAAAAATATGCAAATACACGAAATTTTTCAGTAGAGGACATGGCATTTATAAAGCAGTGGAAGCTCAAACTAGAAAAAAATATATAGAGAACTGAAATCTCTCCCCTCTTATACAGAAAAAGTGCAATTCAGATTTACACGCACCTTATCGAAAATTAGACCGCCTTGACGATGTAATAAACTGATTCAAAATTTCGTCCAGTTGCGCATGAAGATTTGGATGAGCAGCTAAAAGTGCTAATCCATTTAGCTTCTTTTCTTCCACTAAATTTCTTAAAGAAATTTCCAATCGTTGTAATAATGAAAATGTTTCTACCGTTGCAGTAGAAACCGGAATTGTAGTAACCATCTTTAACAACATATATTCGTTTGGGAAAAAATTAGTCGCATTGTATAAGTACTTCCATTGCGTTAGTAGGTCCCACATTAACTTCTATTTGATCCACTTGTTCCTTCAAACGGAATATTCAGCTGTTGTGAAAGTAAATTAACGTTCCCGAAAAAAAGCTCCATGATCAAATGTATTATTTACTAACATAGAATTTACATCGGGTGCGAACAGGAAGCATAGAAAACGTTTAATTCTTGCTTGCCTTCAAAATTCATATTCATTTTAAGTTTATATTTGGCATTAATTATATTAATTATATAATTATATTTGCCAAAAATAAAATACAAAAATAATGGTGAATAAAGATGCACCATCATTAATGGAAAGACGAAATATAAATACATACTGCAAAAAAAGAAAAAAAAATGAGAAAATACCAATTTTTCCTACAGTCATTATTCTAAATTTTTTTTTAGTTCTGCCATTGAAATTTAATTATTTTATAATGTCCCCCCTTTTAAAGAAAATGGTTCTTATATATTTTTCTTTAAAAAATTCTCAAATTAGTAGTCTATAAAACGAGATCTTGATGTTATAATTTTCATAATTATGCAAGGGTTGAGTCTTTTCTCTCTCTCTCTCTCGCTCTCTCCCTCCCTCTCTCTCTCTCCTTCCTTTATAAGGATATATGTTTTATTAATAATTATATATTATATATTTATATTAATAATTATATATTATATATTTATATTAATAATTACATATTATATATTTATATTAATAATGATATATTATATTTATATTAATAATGATATATTATATATTTATATTAATAATTATATATTATATATTTATATTAATAATTATATATTATATATTTATATTAATAATTATATATATTTTTGGCAAATAAATATATTTAAGCATATTTGCAATCTTGTTAGTTTCTGGGGAATGATCCCTATGATCTCCCCTGATGGATACATGGCACAATGAACTATGCTACCATTTAAATTTGCCACTAAGAAAAAGGTGAAAACATCTTCTAAGAGGACGAAACACACTAACGTGACGTTTCTATGGTACAACCAATTGCAGATGTTCTTTCTCCTCCTCCCCCCCCATTCCCCGCCGAACTGAGCAAAGAATTCCCAAGAGTTCAACATTTCCAAGGCCCTGCGGCGCCCGAAGGTGCAACGCCGACGGGCGACGGATCCAGACTTTACCACTAAATACTTCCCATGGGATAGCTCAGATGCGGTCTCTGTGTTCTGATACTGTGAAACAGTTAAGGGACGTTGTTCGGCTGGACCAAAAGCCGATATGGGAAAATTGCATTCAGTTAAATGCAAATCTTCATGAGCGAAATTTTTTGTTCACTTTTTTTTTTGTCAAAATTTAGACAAAATAAAGAAAACGCATTTTCGATAAATAATACATATATCTGAAATATTTTGTGCGGGGAAATTAAACCTCAACCCCCGGCCATGAATCTGCATTTTATGTTTGAATAGACCAAGGTTTGTCCAAAATATTAAAAATAAATTATAGAATATCACTCTTTGAATACAGGATTTCTTCATTTGAACAGAAAAGGGAATGTCACCTGTTGGTATTAAATGCACTGTGTTGCACAAATAGAAGTTGGAATATAATATCGAGGACATGCATTTCAAATTGCTGTCATTGTACTGGCTTTAAATGCAACTTAGCCCATGAAATAGTAGATGATGACAATGATGTACCACTGTCGAAGCTGGCACAAAGTATGTCATCATGGCTGTACTGTACCAAATGAAATCGAATACGCATCATTTGACTAATGTGTTGCTGTGAGTTCGGAAGCTTCCATCTCGAAGCTTGTTTCTCAAGTA
The DNA here is from genome assembly GCA_006491805.2 of Dysdera silvatica. Classification (NCBI taxonomy): domain Eukaryota; kingdom Metazoa; phylum Arthropoda; class Arachnida; order Araneae; family Dysderidae; genus Dysdera; species Dysdera silvatica. Next base: position 51,057,512 of record QLNU02015003.1, on the reverse strand, counting down.
AATGCGGATGGAAGTGATGATGGTGAAAGTGAGTGAGAAAACGAAACTGAACCAGTGACTCAAGAAGAAGCTGTTACAGCACTGAGTGCCATTAAGACGATTGCTTACGAACTCTGAAACGAACTTTCTACGAACTCTGGAACAAATGAAGGATACTTCAAAACTGTTCGAAACTTAAAAACACTGGGAATGAAAATTAAGCCACGAGGGGGACAATCTTATATCACGAACTTCTTTCAATATTAATGTAAGTTGTATCATTATTTAAACCATTTTGCATTTATTTTTTAAACTTACAATAAATTTTAAAGATTTCTTAATATAATAATTGTTTATTGTTCTGAATTTATCAACTTAATTTTTAGATAATGTTTTTGTCATTGGCTCATATATACAGTTAAAATGCCTGGCTTTAGCTAAATTCTCTCTAATTCCGCATATGAAGTCAGTTTCGTGAAGCCCAAAGGTGTGAACTTATAACGAAGTCTGACTGTACTAGCATCGTCATTTCCGCATAATATTCGTGATAAGAGGCCAAGGCAATGCAATTTCAGCATTTTTTATTATTATAATAACTTAGGCATTTATATAAATATTATAAAACTAAATAAATTATATTTCAATTTACATCACATTATGCGGGGTGGCTTCAAACCTCTAAAGAATACCACATATCGTCATTCTTTAAAGAATTTCTATATTACAAAGTGGCATCAAAAATGACAACAAATCAATATTTATTATACTAATTAGAAATGAAGTCTAGACTGTAATGATGAACCTTGACTACATTTCTTAGCAAAAACCATTTACAAATCAAAGACTTAAAACCCACTCAGGTTCAGAAATTTTCAATAATGCGATAATTATTCATAGTATAAAAGCACGTTGCTTTACTTGTCTAGAAATAACTTTCATTCATTTTAACTCTCCAATTTCTCTTCTTTTTATAATATTTCTTTTTATTATTCTGCTTTGAACTTTTACTATCTGTATCGTAATTCCCCTATTTGATGATGAATTTGTATCTTTGCAATTTTGTAATTATCGCTTTCCGTTGTCTTTTATTTATCATGAATAAGGGACAAATTTTGAATATACATAGTTTCATGAACAAATATATCGTTTCCATTGATGTAAATAAGAAAATGAAAACAAAATAATCCACAAATTTAGGGTAATTTTTAAGCTATTTTCTTTGAACTTGTTTCATATGTACCACAGGCGTAGAGTTATATGAGCCCGTGGGGTCCGAGCCCCCCCTCCCCACAATAATTTTGAAAACCCTATGTTAATGCATAGGCGTAGAATTAGATGGGCCCGCGAGCCTCGAATCCCCAATAATGTATGATGAATTGCAATTTTACATATATCGCAATATATACATGTACATAAAATGTACTTTCCCCTCACCCAATAATTTTGAAAACACTACGCTACTTGTAAGTACAGCACATTTCTCCTATTTATAAAGTTGGGATCAATCCGACATTAAATCAAATAATAGATGAAATTAATTACATGAGTACACAACATTTACAGCTTATTCCAGATTTCCACCAATATGCTATAAAAGCCCATTGAAAACTACATCAAAATTTCTTTCATGTATGCAAATATATGTTAAGTTAAAAAACTATTTAGAAACTATCTACGCCTTTTGAAATTCTATTAGTATTTCTTAATATAAATTACTGATTGTTTGTATTAAAGGTTATTTAGTGTTTCATCATTAATGATTGCTTAGTGTTTCGTCATTAATTTTTATTTAGTGTTTCACCATTAATTATTATTTAGTGTTTCATCATTAATTATTATTATTAGTGTTTCACCATTAATTATTCAGTGTTTCGTCAATAATTATTATTTCGTATTTCAACATTAATCGTTATTTAGTGTTTCGCTATTAATTATTATTTGATATTTTGTCAATAATTATTATTTAGTGTTTCATCAATAATCATTATTTAGTGTTTCATCATTAATTATTATTTAGCGTTTCATCATTAATTATTATTTAGTGTTTCATCGACAATTATTATTTACTGTTTCATAATGCAGACAAACCCTCTTCCTCCAACCCTTCGAACCTAATTCCCTTGGTCCATGAACTCATTACTTATAGAACCTTGAACTTTACGTACAATGTCGTAAAAAATAATGAATACACCCACCTTATTTCTCTACACCATACAACCTATAATAAGAATTGAAGAATTGAAATACTCGATACCGGAGTATTCTTGAAATAATCTGAGTATGGCGCATATTGTTTCTTGAATGTGAACTTTCTACATCCAGGATTCCAATCTCTAAAAGTAATATCCGTCTTCAAAAAATACCTTCGAAAACACCTGTCGATTTTTTTTGTCAGCTCATAGGCTCCTTAACTCTATTTCACTTATGTAAAATAATTTGACGTAGCATTACGCAGATTATATATATATATATATCATCATCATCATATTCAACCATTATCTATCCACTGCTGGATGAAGGTCTCTCCAAATGCTTTCCACACAAGTCTATCCTGAGCAATTCGCTTCCACGTCACCCCAACCTGTTTTCTTATTTCATCCACCCATCTAGTTTGAGGACGTTTTCTAGGTCTTCGGTGGTCTCTTGGAATCCAGTTCAGAATTTCTGTTGTCCATCGTTGATCAGTTCTTCTTGCAATATGCCCAGCCCATCGCCATTTCAGCCCTTTTACTTTAACAATGATGTCCTCTACTCTAGTTTGCTCTCTCACCCAAGTGTTTCTTTTTCGATCTCTCCTAGTTATTCCAAGCATGCACCTCTCCATGCTCCTTTGCGTTGTCTGTAACTTTCGTATTGCTCCAACTGTTAGACTCCATGTCTCTGATCCATAAGAGAGGACTGGCAATACACACTGGTTGAAGACCTTTCTTTTTAGACACAAAGGCAATTTCCCCTTCAGGATAAAACTGTTTCTTCCAAATGCACTCCAGCCAAGTTTAATACGTCTGTTGAGTTCTTTCATAATGTTGCCATCCATTGAAATCAGCTGGCCAAGGTAAATATATGAATCAGCAATTTCTAGCTCAATGTTGTCAACTTGTATTTTTGTTTCCTCTACGAAATTATTGAACATGATCTTAGTTTTTTGTAGGTTCATCTTGAGTCCAACTTCTTTACTTCTAGTTGAGAGCTCCTGTACCATGTCTTGGAGTTCTGATGGGTTCGTTGAAAAAATAACAATGTCATCAGCAAACCGCAAATGATTTAAATATTCACCATTTATTTTTATTCCCTTGTCATTCCAATTTATCTGCTGAAAAATCATCTGTAAAGCTGAAGTAAAAAGTTTTGGAGAAATGGTATCTCCCTGCCTCACACCTTTACCAATTTTGATAGCTTCGGTATCTTTATGTAACCGAAATTTTGCACTTGCATTTTTATACACACATTTCACCATGTCAATGTACACATCCTCGATGTCTGCTGATCTTAAAGAGTTGATGACTGCTGATGTTTTAATAGAGTCAAAGGCCTTCTCATAGTCAATAAATGCCACACACAATGGAAGTTCATATTCATGTGTTCTTTCAATTAATTCTCTTAATACTTGAATATGGTCCACTGTACTGAATCCACTTCGAAATCCAGCTTGTTCTCTTGGTTGAGCTGCATCTAATTTTTTCTGCAGGCGATGTGTTAGCACTTTTGTGAAGATTTTATAAATAGCAGGTAACAAGCTAATTGGTCGGTAATTTTTTAAATCCTCTTTATCACCTTTTTTATGCAAAAGAATTACTGTTGCAGAATCCCATTGGTTTGGTATGTTACCACTGTTGAGGCATTTGGTAAAGAATTTTGCGAGTATGTCTTCTACATGTTCTCCAGCTTCTTTTAAGATATCTAATGTAATGCCATCATCGCCAGGGGATCTTCCTTTCTTCATACTTTTTATTGCAAATGCTACTTCTTCTTTTAAGATTTTAGGAGCTGTTCCTTCGACTATTTCGGCGTCTTCGTTTAATCCACTGTTACTTTCATATAGTTTTTTGTAGAATTCTTCAACTCTTCTAAGTATTTCTTCCCTATTTCTTGTTACGGTGCCATCCTCTCCTTTTAATGCAATGATGTGTTTCTTCCCAACAGATAAACTTCCTTTAACAACCCTAAGGCTCTTGTTATTTTCAATGGCTTTCCTTACTAGCTCACAGTTGAATTTTCTTATGTCTTCTTTCATGCTTTTGCGCAGAGTTTTACAAAGTTCTATGTACTCAATCCTGGAACTGGTATTTCGATTGTCCACCTTCATATCTCTTCGCCTTTTCATGAGCTGTTTCGTCTTCTCAGATAATTTGCTATTGTGCTTTTTACAGGTTACACCACCAATTTCCCCAGCAGTTTCAACTATTGTCTTAACAATGTTTTCATTTGCTTCTGAGATATCACTTTCATCAATAAGTCCTTCCAGTGCAGAAAAGCGATTTTTTAATTCCAACTTGAATGCCTCGGTATTTACTTTCAGTTTCATTAGATCCACCCTCTTACTTACTTGTTTCCTAATGAGCTTCTGTCTTTCTAATTTAGTATTTAAGTGCACTTTACATCTCACCATTCGATGATCACTTCCAGTATTAAATCTGTTCAGTACACTGCAATCTTCAATAATTGATTTCTTGTTTGCCAGGATATAGTCAATTTCGCTAGTTCCCCCATT
>QLNU02015003.1:51026618-51047357 GCA_006491805.2 Dysdera silvatica | reverse complement strand
ATGAAGCAATCTGCTGTAACGAAGTTAGATTTTACTGAAGACAGACTGCATAAAAGTAAATGTCTTTTGCTTTTTCTAAACATTAAAATGTAAGGAACTTCTTACCTCTAAAACTTCGAAGAAAAGAAAGAAAGAAAAATAAATCGAGCATAGGTGTAAAAGAAAAAAATTCACACAGAACTACCTTAAACTGCCTTTTCTATTTCATGTGGGTGGTAAGGACCGAGATTGATTACTGACCCAAATCTCGTCAAATGTTAGGACTAAAGATAGTTTTAATGCTCTGTTTCATTTGGTCAGTTTCTGTGACTTATATATCGCACTAACCCAAAACTTTGCAGCCTTAAATGTTCGTAGCTTTCCCAACTCGCTTCTGCTTAACTTAAAATTAACGGGATAGTGTTTTTGTAAGTGCTGAAAAACGGGGGTGGGAGGGGCGATCATGTTACGGTTTGAAGACTTAGAATTCCCAGCTACATCGAAGTTCTCTGAATGTCCCGTGGGAGGAAGCAGGTGGTGATGGCGGCCACCCAAAAGAAAGACATTGTACACATAATCTTCATTGGTTCCTCTCTTAAAGCCAGAGTACTCTAAAAAACAAATATGAACGATTTTGCCGAAAGCATTTTGTATCGACGAAAAACAAAATGTGCCTCATCTGGCCATTTCGACTAACTCGGATTTCCATTAGGCGAAGTTCAGTTAATTGAGATTCTACTGCATCTGTAAAACTAAGATATTAACTTCCGAAATCTTTGCGTCCATTCAACGTAAACGAAATATATATATTTTTGTATATATCCAATGCCTGCTATTATTGGTTTTTCTCTTAAAACTGAAATACAATGGAAAACGGACATGAACGATTTTGTCAAAAACATTGAATGACTGTCGGCTACTTAAAAAAAATGCGACATGCCATTTCGATTAAGCAGGTTTATTAAGCACATGCTGTGCTCTTCATAATTATAATTTCTTTAAAACCAACTCCTTTTCTATGATATCTTTTCACTCTAATCCCACCGGCGAATTAATTTAATTTCTAATGGCTATTAAAAAAGAAAAAGGAAGTTAAAAATAGCTGTATATCAAAGTAAATATAGAGAGAGACTGAGTTTAATCTTCGTTAGGCAAATACGTAATAATTAACTTAAAAATAAAAAAGTGCTGTTTAATAATAATTGCATTTTCAGACGATTTTTAGTTCATTAAATGATTTGCCTTATTCCTCAGTAAAATTTAAAAGTATTCAACTTTCTCTAAAAGTCGATTTAAATTATTCAGAAGAAAATTCAGAAGCAGACGACTCTGGAGAGATTTTTTGCACGTGTACTCTCAATATCAATTTAAACCTCGATCTAAAATGATCTCTGCTAGAATGTATTCAGTTTCTTCTCTCAAACATTAATTAATTAAACACTCAGTTCCCCCTAGTAAGTTTCTAACGAGAAAACCTGTACGGAGCTCATACGCTCAATCTAACGAATTTAATTCAGCTTAATGTACCCACCATAAAAAATCTTTAATGTGTGAAAATTAGCAGCTATGCCCTCCCACTAGAAATCGAGAAATTAAATATTAAAAAGTAGTTAAAATAGCGCCAATTGCAACCTTTTTGGCAACACGTGGCGAGGTAGCTAGTTGGTCTAAAAAGGAGAAAAGCGAACGTGAAGTCGTATTTTAAAAGTTTAGAATACGTCCAGTAATTCAGCTAACTTGTTAAATTTAAACGTATTAGATTTTGAAGTAGCTGTAAAGTTATTTTTTTCTCTATTCGTTAAATTGAAGTTCTATATTATTTTTATTTTATTTCTGAAAGTCACATCAGAAAACAATTTACTTTAATTTTTATAATCACATTGCAAGTTGCAATTCAGTTTGTGCATAAGAGAAGCATTTATTTTTATTTTGAAAATTCTGTAACGAAGTATCGCTTGTATTCTATTTATCCGTATGAGGATAACATGGAACAGACTATAAATATATTTAATGTGGTTTAGATGCTTTTTAAGGATTTTTTTTTAGAAAAAATGCGACATTGTCCATTACATAGAAGAAGAAATAAATCTCAAAAATCAAATTGTCGAAGCTTTGTAAAATTATGGGAAAGTAATTGCAACAGGTTTGGTTGTAAACGAAGAAATATTTATATTTAATAATATATTTCATACCAGCACCCATACTGTCAGAAATCCAGCGAATCGCTGTTGTAGATAAACCATGACAGTACTTACACTAAAAATGCCTATTACACATATCTTTTAAAAATTTATTTATGAAAGAAATTAAAAAGTGCCAAATGGCGATAAAGTCTCTCTTTTGTCAACCTAAACTCATTTTTTATTTATTATTTTTAGCGTTAATCTGAGGAGATGGATGATAATTTTCACGTATTAGGTTTCTTATGGTGTTTACTTACGACTGAATTAAATTCGTCAGATTCGACATGTGAGCTCCTGGGGAGGGAGGTTTCTTGTCAGTAAACGAAGTTAACGTTGGGGTTGGTTAACTTCTACGTTTACATTTTCTCCACAACAGCATCCCCTATTACCTAATGACCAACACTTACGAAATGCAATAAATATTTGCTTAAATTTATTACTGCTATTTACAGTATTCTACATTATCTAAACATTAAAACTTAATAGTTCGTTACATTTTAAGCTTTAAATTCTTATTTTATCAATTTCAGGTTCCCGAGAGGTAATTTATTGGAATTTTAGTTCATCAATTACTATATTTTCCATTGAATTGCATAGTTAGTCTTTGCCTATTTCAGTAGCATTTCGCTAGATTTCGAAGAATTCGAAACCTCACTCCAATATTTTCCATTACATAAGTTCCTTTGAAGTATAGCATATAATTTTAAACTCGTAACATATTCTTGAGGTACTTAAGCATGTATGTGCATAATTATTATTAAGTAGATATTTAAGTAGTAGCAGTCGTACATATAATCTGAAGAGACTTTATTATGTTTTGAAATAGTTATATGTATACACTGAGTGACTTTCTATGAAAGTGCTTTATTGATGGAATGGCCCGAGCGATTAATAGACTAAGAGATCAAATGACTGACTGAGAGATTAAACTAATGATTGGTTAACTGATTGAAAGACTACGCAAACAAACCGACTGACTAAGCAATTGTTGCTAATTGTATAGGAACTTCATGGGAAAGATGTTCACTGAAATGATACTGTTTTCTCAGAAAAAGCTGCTACAAGAACGGAGAGCAATGAGTGAAAGACTATACAATTAATTGATTGACCGACTGAGAGACTAAGAAAATGACTGGTTGACTGAATGAAAGAAAATGACTGGTTAACTGAATAAAAGAAAATGATTGGTTGACTAAATGAGAAAAATTTAAATTCGTGCATACATTTGGTTCTTTTTTATTTAAACAGGTTTTAAAAACTGCACTTTTTGTTAATCGTCATGATTATTACATTTGAAGCCTCACTCATATTGTTTCACGAAAACGACATTTCTCCTTTCAAGCTCAGTTTTTTTGGGGTTTTTTTTCGTTTTGTTTGTTTTTTTACTTAACGAATATAACTTGCATTTTTTACTTTTTATATTTCCTAGAAAATTGGATTGAAAATGAATTGGGAAGAAGAAATAGAGTTAAAAAAAAAAGGAAAATTAAACTATACCGAAGGTGTTTAGCAAGAAGGTGGTTTATCACTTAAGGTGGATAATATTAAACAAATTACTTTTGGAGTTAAAAAGAAGTGCCAAAAGCTGAATAATTTTTAAAGAAGAACTATTAAGTCTTTTTAAAAGTTTATGATTATTTTATATATTTCTTGATCTAGGCAATGACCTAAAGTAACCTCTAAATTCTGATATATTTAAAAACAGTCAAGCTTAAATATATTCGAATCTAGGTTCAAAATATACTTTAAGGTAAAATTTTAAGACCTTTACTTTAATGTTAAATTGTGACATCAAAGCCACACATACAAATAAGAATACTTTACTCACAGACAAGATTTTTTTAGTTGTAATTTGCAATACATAGATAGAAGTATATACAGTAAAACCTCCCTACAACGATATCTTATATAACGATAAGGTTGGTTGGTTGCTTTTTGGTTTTACGGCTCAAAGACTACAGTGGTCATGCTGCGCCGGGACCTACTGTTTTCCGAGGAATCCGAACCTCTTAAGGCCTAGGGAACCAAACCCCGGACTACAGTGAGCAGTGCGATCTTTATGAGATCTCTGAGTAAGCGTTCTTTGCACTGCTGGGAGTCGAACCCGGATTAGCGGCGCACTAGGAGAACGCGTTACCACACTGCGCCACCGCAAGGCCTATATAACGATAAAGCCCTCTACAATGATACTTTTTCTCGGTCCATATTAATATTATTGTGGAGAGGTTTTACGGTGTGTATATATATATATGTGTGTGTGTGTGTGTGTGTGTGTGTGGCCTGCAAAAGGGTTGCTGGTATCTAACTGGAAGGAAATCCACACGCTGAAAGTATGAGTTGATGTGTGGAACCGGCCGGGCCAGTAACCTAGTGTCCTACTCCGCCTTCAAGTGGTGCGGGCCGGGCTTTCAATTTATGAAGCAAATTAATATTTGCTGCACGGATAGAAAGGCGGAAGGGGAAGGCTAATTCACCAACCCGTCTAGCCAGCGTGGTGAAATGATGGCTAATTCCTCCAATATGCTAATACACCAAAAACCATGGCCCCTAGTCTCCAGGTGCTGGAGTGCTCCTGATCAAGGCAGCGGTCAGCGTGGCATGAAAGCAGGGGGTGCTAAGAATCACTGGAATGGCCCAGGCTGCCGTTTGTTATTGACCTTGGCTACGTATAATGGACGATCCCTTGCTTCTGAAGCAAAACTTCAGGAATTGGAAGAGGAACTTGAAAAGATCAATTGGGACATTATAGGACTCAGTGAAGTCAGAAGAAAAGGTGAAGAATTGGTGGAACTTAAAAGCGGACATTTGTTTTATTATAGAGGAACGGAAACTGGAAGAACAAGTGGTGTTGGCTTCTTAATCAACAAAAGAATTAAAGACTACCTTCTTGAAGTCGAAAGCACGTCAGATCGAGCAGCGAGGCTCGTTGTTCAACTAACCCAGCGATACCAACTTCAAATAGTACAGGTATATGCACCAACATCAAGCCATACCGACGAAGAGGTTGAAGAATTTTATGAAGAAATCAAAGAGTTACACACCAAAGGGAAACAACATATCAAGCTCATCATGGGGGATTTCAATGCAAGAATTGGACAACAGGAACAAGGAGAGACATCGGTTGGTAAATACGGATATGGGGAAAGGAATGAACGTGGCGATCAACTCATAGAATTTGCAGAAGCTGAAAACCTTAGCATCATGAATTCATTTTTTAAGAAGAAACCACAAAGAAAATGGACATGGAAACACCCAAATGGGGGATCCAGCGAAATTGACTATATCCTGGCAAACAAGAAAATTATTAAAGATTGCAGCGTACTGAACAGATTTAATACTGGAAGTGATAATCGAATGGTGAGATGTAAAATGCAATTAAATACTAAATTAGAAAGACAGAAGCTCATTAGGAAACAAATATGTAAGAGGATAGATTTAAAGAAATTAAAAGAAAATAGCGAGGCATTCAGTTTGGAATTAAAAATCGCTTTTCTGAACTGGCAGGATTTATTGAAGAAGTTGACATCTCAGAAGCAAATGTAGTGGCTGAAGTGGATGATAGTGTCTTACAGAATCAGAAAGAAGTTTTAAGTGCCGTTCTCAAGCGATATAAGCTTTGTGATAATTTTAATGCCATTGAATATGGACTATCCATCCTATCACGTTCTTCCGAATAAAACTATTTGTTTCAATAACGAAAAATGTGTGGGTGGCAAAAAAAGCAAGGAAAAGCTGACATTTTTCTTAACGGCGAATATAGATAACTCGGAAAACTAACTTCGTTTGTTATTGGAAAATTCCGCAAACTTCGTTGCTTTAAGAACATTGAAACTTTTTCAGTGCTTTATGAAGCAACTAACAAAGCGTGGATGACAACAGACATATGGAGAAAAAATATAAAGCGTTTAGATATCCATCTTTCAAAGCAAAAGAGAAAAAGTGCTTTTATCGCAGAAAATTGTATTCCCGATTGCAGCATTTCTCATTTGAAATCGAATGAATTTTTTCAAATTATTATTATTATTATTATTATTATTATTATTATTATTCGCAGAATGTATCGATACAATCACAGCATGCAAGGCCCTGGCCGAGTTTTTTTTTGAAGGAGGGCAGGGTCTAATCAGGAGGCTGATCCCCTCGAAAATAGTTCTTTCAAAATAAATTATTTTAGAATTTTATTTAATAAAAATTTTAATAAAATTGTATATAACAATTGAAATTGTTCTTTGACGTTAAAAATATATTCAAAATACGGTATATCTTGTGTACATCATATCTTTTACAGAGAGATTCATCTACTCTATAATAAGAATAATTGAAATCATAAATTTTACTATAATTTTAGGTTTTCAATGCAAAATTTATTTTAAGAAATTTATTTATTAATTTTAAATATATTAGTCTACTTATATATTTAGTATTATTAAATTATATTATTAAATTATATTAATAAAATATATCAAAATATTAAAGAATTTTAAGCTAGCAACCTTCTGAAAACCCTCTGCAACTTTTTAGAGTGCCCTGTAACATATCATCTTATTTCACGTACAATATTTTAAATATAAATCAATATCCATATATGATTTTGGATGACAGGGTGAAACGTCCCTATTTGATTTCTTCTAGTTTTCATGCAAATTATTAAAATAGAACTTCATAATCAATCATTATGAAATTGTCTCATTTATTTAACCATTAATTAAATAATATAATTGTTAAATCGCCCATCAAAAAGGAGGTCCAAGCTTTTAATGAATCACTTTCAATATCGCACAATATACATACTTACTAGGTGTTTTATCAGTTTTTATTTATTGCAACGGTTACTAAAATAATAATAATAATAATAATGATGATTTTCAATTTATTATATTATAAAAATACAAATTATATTTCACATTAGCATTGCATTCATAATAATAATAAGTAATATAAAATCACAGTTTCCAAATTATAAGGCGGGATTTTAGTGTGTAATAATTTATTTTTAATAGAAATTACTTATTGCGGTAAAAGAGTAATAATTAAAAGTGGCGGACTTTTTGTTTCTTTGAGATCCAACTTAAACATTGTACATAATGTCTTTTGAACGTTGATTTTGCGGTCATCAAATTTAAAAAATATATATCCCTCAGGAATATCTGTCATGGTATTTGCACTATATGATTAAAAATGAAATTGTATAATAATTAAGCTCTAATAAACTCATTGTGTATTGTTAATTTTTATAATAAATCAAAAGCCTTTAATAAAACGATCTACATCGATTATTATATCCTTGTGCAATACTAAATTTCAAATAACGTTCACTCATCAAACAAATAGTGTGAATTTTGTCTTATATAAATTTGAATATAATATACAAAAATAATCAAGAATATTATATTTAAAATATTAATTTATTTTAATTATATATTTTTGAATTAAAAACACAGGATAAATGAAGAAATTCAACTTACTAAAAAATTTTAAAACATCTCAATTTAAAAGAGAAATAGTTCCAACGATTCCAAAGGCGCGCACAAAAGAAAGAATGACAAAAATTTTAGCCTCATGGAATTACAGCGCCCTGTTAAAATTCATCAGAGCAATTCCTAAAATAAACGGGAAAGTTTATAGTTCTACGTCCGTTCGGTTTGGATCTTACGCGGCGAATGGAAGGTAAGCTTTCAATATGATCGCCCTCTAGTGACAGGAGTCAATCTTGAGTAAGATCCAAGTTATCTACCTTGCTTAAGGCCGGATACCTCCATGATGAATCTATAAGCCATGGAGAACTACGGTGGCCCTATTTGATAATTAGATATTGGCCAATATTATCATTATCCCTATTGATCTATATAGGGCCCCATCTGGCAATTGTTAATAGAGAAGAAGGCAGTGAAATAATTGAACGTGGTAGAAATTCTACCAAGATACGCAACAAATCCGTGTTCAAGGAAATTTGCTTCTCTAATCCTTTAAAAATCTGTCAATAAGTAATCAGTTTAAAGACATTTATTAATAGAGAAATAATACCAGATTTTCGGTCATAATCAACTTGTATTTTTGTTGACTTGCGGTCGAACTTAAAGAAATACAAGTTGACGACATTGAGCTAGAAATCGCTGATTCATATATTTACCTTGGCCGACTGATTTCAACGGAAGGCAACATTGTGAAAGAACTCAACAGCAGTGGTGTAGTCTTAAAAAAAGTGACCTGGGGCTCTTACAATTCAAGGGTAGATCTGAGGAGATTCTCGTTCAAACTACACTCTGTTATATATATATATGAGCAATAAACTACACTCTATATTCATATTTTGCTGGATTGTATTTCAAACATTTTATTATTCCGATCACTAAACCTATTTCTAATAAATTTACATTATACAATTAATAATATTATTTTCAAAATAATACTTAATATCTCCTCATTGTAAATTTAAAATAACGTTTGTTTCAAACCTTGGCGTAAGCAGGGGGTGTTGATGGGGGTTGTAACCCCCATTGCGATGAAATTTTGTATATTTAACATAGGAATATGTGAGTTGTAGCTCTGTAACCCCCCATTAAGCCTATAACCCCCTTACGAACTTTCTGCGTACGCCTATGGTTTCAAATACCAATTATTAGTTCCCTGATGTCGCCAAAAGAGCGCAACGGTTTACGATGTGAAGACCACTGGAAAATGTTAGTGTTTTCCCGTGTTTTGAAAGTTTCCCGCCTTTTATAGTTAGATACATCAGGGGCTTACCCAGGACTCATAAACTTGGGGTGTTCAAGATTTTTAGGAGGGGTGTGCGGACTAGATTTCATTAATTTATTTTCATTAAACACATTATGTGTTCTAGATTTTTAGGGGGTGTATCAACAATCTGGAGGGGTGTTGGGGGTGTATAAATCCCTGGATAGATAATGGTTGAATATGATCATGATAATTCGGTCACATAAAGCCGAATGACGGAATTAATTTAATTCCTTTAAGTAAATTGGTTATTGTTAATTATGTTGTGATAATTAGATTGAATGATTACTTAGATATAAATTATTATTATAGCTCATAAAAAAGCAATAATTTTTCAAGAGTTAATCTCCAGCTTGCTTAGCCTCTATCTAAATCCAGCCCTGTCATAAGTACTCAAAACTAAAAGAGATAGTCTGAAAAGCCCTACATTATTCGTGGTATACAATATACAAAGACGTAGGTAATTCATGGTACATAATCTGCAAAGCCCTACATTATTCATGGTATACAATCTACAAAGCCCCAGATAATTTAGTGTATGTATTCAAAACTAAAGAATATTTCTAAATCTTATCGGACTAAAACGTCGATACATTGGGTAAAGCAGCACTTATGAAAATGCGATTTTAACAGCATATAAATAAACATTGATCGTAATTTAAAATCGCCGTCTTAAAACAGGGTTTTAATGTAACATAAAATATAGTTAAAACAAATAGTATAGCCATAAAGTTTACTTTTATTTCAAAACGTCTCAGAAATTGTAATTTAATTTTTAAAAATTAAAAGCAAATTTTTATTTAATCTGCAAATTAATGAAATCTTTCGATTTAATTTTTCCTTTTATTTATCATATGAATATGGTGATGAATGGCGACATAAATGGCATTAAGGTAAGGGATTATCGAAAATACGCTGTTTAAATACAGCGCTTCCATATACTCTGATATGGTTGATTAAAGTTTACTTTATCACAAAGAAAATGAATGAAAAAGAAAGTAATTTAATCTATTGAACAATAAAATTTTCCTTTTACTGTTGTACGGATTAGTCTAAAAAAAATCCCCAAATTCAAATGCAAATTAACAGTATTTGCCTTAATGTCGTTCATATAAGCATTAATGTGCTCAACGACTACTATTCCGAAGTACGGACAGTCATGAAATCTTTCAGTGAAACTTTACACTAATCAAAGTGAAATTTAAAAAACAAAAATAAAAAATAAGTCATTAGCATAAATTAATTAAAAACATCTGAATAAGTGAATAATTTATTAAAATCATAAGTTTGTTTCACTGGCATGGGAAAGGGGAAGACTCGGGGTTCCCCATTGGATATCAAAACACACTATTTGATCTCTAATGCAACATCATATGATGTTCTTTAAAGCTGGAGCTCCCCTTTAATTTTTGAATTGCTATGTCACTGCATTGTCTATCCTGGAGTTATCCAATATACGGACCACTGGTCACAATCCGGCCAGCCGACAGCTGTTTGAAATGAAAAAAGTTTTTTTTTCAGAAATCGAGAAAAACTGCATGGGTGACCCCTTTCCATATCGCAAGTGAACAAATAAATAATCGGAAGAAACTCTGAAGGGAAGATTTATTCATTCATTCATTCATTTCTTGCTCTCTCTCTCTCTCTCTCTCTCTCTCTTTCTTTATTTATTTATTTCCTTCCTTCCTTCTCTTCTTCTTTCTTTCTTCCCTTCCTCTTTCTTTCTTTCTCTTTCTTTCTTTCTTTCTTTCTTTCTTTCTTTCTTTCTTTCTTTCTTTCTTTTTCTTTATTTTTTCACGAAGCTTGCTGAAACCGCTGGCCCGCGAGATATACGAAAAATTTGCAAGTGGCCCGCTACTCAATAAGTTTGGACAACCCTGGTCTATCCACAATCTAAGTCTACTAACATAAAATTTTGTCCGCTTTGCCTTGTAGAGAGTGTCTAATGTATCGTTGAATCCACATGTAAGAGTTGATGAGAGAATTCACCAGAGGAATCTGAGTATTGAGAACCTGTTCTAATCGAATCTAATTTATAAACCTTTGAGCAAAATATTCTCAAAATATATTTATAATAATAGCGTTTTAATTAACTTATTTGCTGCTGAATAAAAATAAAAATATCTTATTTAATTATGGCGGAGTAATAATTCGTACGCCTTTAATGAAACCGTTGATACCACTAGTCAAAATTTACCTTTGCCATAATTGATAAAGGCAACCAGAAGGGCTGCTGGGCATTTTCGAATCAATATTTCTTCCTAAACATAAGAGAAATCTGAAAGACATATTTATTTAATATATTTGCCGAATAAATCTGACATGTTTATTCATGTTGACATATGCTTGTTAAATCTAATATGAGGTGAATTCACAAAGGACATCAGAATTTTCATCCGAAGGGAAGTCGGACGGGAATAACTATAACCAAACGAGAAGTAGTCAGATTGTAAGAATGCCGAAGAGCAGAAATGCCTTGGAAATTTTGCTTTCAGAAATATGAAAATAGGAAAAAAATATACAAGAAATTTTATTTTATAGAAAAAGCAAAGCTTTTCGAAGAAACTATAAAACATATCAAAAATCTTGATAAAATAATATAATGGGCACAGTTTTTAAAAGCATATGTTTTAATATAGCTTTAAAACTTTTTTCGAAGGCTTTTAGCCCTCTTCAAAGAAGGTTACATAATACTGGAAATACTGAGTTTAGAATTATAATAAACTGAATTTTCAAATCCTGTTACATCACCTAAAGTCACATAAAATTGGCTAAATCCAAATGAGTTTAATGAAATTATTAAAATGTTTAAAAAAAGAATAACGGGTAAAAAAACAAAACACTTAAAGAAAAAGCAAACAACCAAACACAAATAATGACCTAAAATTGAGAAAATTAGTGTAAGCGAATATAGAGAAAACTTATCCATGCCAGATGTAAGTCAGTGGTAATAGCCATGTCATTGACCAAATAATCCTTTTTTTTTTGTTTTTAGTTTCAAAAAAATTTAAATATGCTGGAGAAAGGGGTTTAAAGATCATTTTTGCTTGATCAAAGTTGAATTTATGATCATAAGATCAGCAATGATGAGCTATTGATGATTTAGCAAATTCTTGTTTTTTGACGTAGGCTTGGTGTTCTTTTATCCTGAACCTAAACGCACGACGGGTTTGCCCAATATATGATTTAAAGCAAGAACAAGGTATTTCATAAATTCCCCAAAAATTATGATACAGAATAACATCTTTTAATTTAGAGGTACCAATTTTATTGATTGGGGGAAAATAATTTTAAGATTAAAGCCAGAAAGAATAAAGGCAATTTTTGTACTAACATTAGGGATGTACGGTAAGCAAACGGGCTGTAAAGAAGGGCTTTGTGATTGGAGAGAAGCAAGAGTCAAGTTTTTTGACAGAAAATTTTCTAACAGCTCGATCCACAATAATTAGATTAAAATCCCGAAATGGCGATATTTCTGATATAATTAAATTCTAGTGATCTGTCTTCTTCAGTAAAACAAATTTTATAGGCACGGAATACGTACCAATAACAGCTGCTTATTTTCTTATTTTCTGGTAAAAGGGATGCGCCGAAGTGAAATATGGAGGTAATAGCCAAACTATAAATTGTACATTGTTGATAGTGCGGATGAAAACATGCTTGATGTATGAAGATTTTTTTACGATAATTTTTTTTTTACCTCGTAATCAACAATACTTCTTCCGCCCTCTTTCGGTATTTTGTGTTCCATGCCACTTTTCACATCTTTCCATCAAACATTTGATCAAGGATCAGGAAATAAGTTTTTATTCAGTAACCAATCTTAAAGCTGTAAACAAGAAGTCACTAGTTTATCTCGCTATGATGCAATACTGATTTTAAAGAATTATAGATAATTTTAATTTGATGAAACCTGTTTGTAGAGATAGTCAAGGGACAAGGTGTACTGTATCATTATAGAAAGGATTGAACATGATACAATATATCTGTTGGGACGTGGAGAAAATATCGTTGTAGATAGGATTAAACATGACACACCAAGGGCAGATCCAGCGAAGATCGGAGGGGCGATTACCCCCCCTCAAGGTTAAATAGAAAAAAATAAAGTCGATGAAGAATATTTTATGTATTGTTTGTTACGACTGTAATAAATAAAAGTCTTACACAGGCGTCCAAAGTCTCTAAGTCTTGGAGAAATGCGATCCAGACGTTTTTCCACGAATCTACAAGCTACTCGTCTTTCAAACTACGTTTAC
The DNA here is from genome assembly GCA_006491805.2 of Dysdera silvatica. Lineage (NCBI taxonomy): Eukaryota > Metazoa > Arthropoda > Arachnida > Araneae > Dysderidae > Dysdera > Dysdera silvatica. The sequence continues at coordinate 51,034,204 of QLNU02015003.1, read as the reverse complement.
AGTAAGGGTTACTTCAGCATAACGTAGTTTTTTATCGTTGAAGCGCCGTCAAACTTGGCTTCGAACGCGGATGACAGAAGAGACTTTTAATACACACCCACAGAGACATTCATATTGATGTAAATAAAGTAATTGACAAATTTTCAAAGAAACCAAGATGGCTCGACTTTGCACTATAAACTTCAAGTTTTTTAAAAAGTTGCTTGTTATAAAAAAAGTAAAATAATTACGATGTTTTTGTAGTTTAAATTTAAACTTGTTCTATTAATTACATTGTAAATTATCGTTTTTGGTTATTGTATATGTCTCCTTTACTAGCTTATCCTTCTGTCATACTTGACTATAATCTACCCTAAACCATATAGTTTAATTAAAGAAAAGCCCAACTTTAATTCATTGTCATAAATTAAATATTTTGGTGAAGATAAAGGAAGGCTATTATTACTAGCCTTCTTTTATACTCACCATAACAACATATAATAACATGACATTTACCTAAACTATTTAACAGTCCAAAACTAAAAATTTTCCTGGTGAGGGCCCCGAAACCGCCCTCCCCATAGTAACGTACTGGATCCGCCTTTGCCATATATATTCTATATCTATCGGAACCTGAAGTAAATATCACTATAGACAAATTATCGTTCTGAACAGTATCACCATGCAGAGATTTCATTCTATACACATTCTGCCCACAAATGTTAGAGATACGTAAAATTCTACAGACTTCGCGAACGAATCTTGAGGAGCTGATATTAAATTATTTCATTAGCAATAGGAAGCTGGGTAACGAACTATTTTGCAAACCCATGTAAGTAAACAACGTGCTAAGGACAGACGGTAAAAAAATATGTCCGCTCTTTTTTTTTACTTACTTTGTTACGCTTGTGGCATTTCGCATGAAAAAAAAATTTGCCCTATTTTAGTATTTTCTTGTTTATTTGTAACATTGTGGATAATCAAGGGCGCCGTTAAGGCAAATTACAGGGGGGGGGCATTTTTTTTTCTTTGTCAATGCTAACCCAAAACAAATAACCACTTTAACCTTTTAATGTATTGAAAATATTGCGCATATTTCAGTTCTTATGGGTGGGTAACTGAAACCTTGCCCCTCCAGATGATGCCCAGAACGTTGGGTATAAAAAGCCTATTGTTTAATTTTACAATCTCTATTCGTCAATTCACGATAATTTCGTAAGGAGGACAAAAGATTTCGGCTGCGTCCTAAATTTTTTGAAACTCTTTATATTGCCATGCATATCACGCTGCTTAAAAACTGCTGGTACGAAATTAGAAATACAGCTAAAAACTTCCGTCCTTTTCTAGAGCTATTTTAAATTTCAGAATAAAGATAATAAAATTACACATTGAGCTATGTTCTCAATGCCATAAAAAAGCAGGAGAATACTGAAGTAGATAAAAAAAATTATTTGAAATGCCGTAAGCATAATTGGTCACAGTGCAATGAAAAAGTAAAAGGAAGAACAGTTTTTACTGGAAGTCCTCATTATCTTATATAACCACGTCGGAGTCGCAAAACATTTCGGCATCTTTATTTGCTGATAACATCGCTTATTAAAAGCTTAAATGATTTACCCATAAAAAATAAGGCCTCCAAATTTATACAAATATCAAACATTTATAAACAGCATATATTCAAATATTTTAAAGCAGAAAATTCTATTCGGAATAAATAAAGTTTTATTATAAAATTATAGAAGAAAATTGTAAAAACAATCGCGTATTAATTTCATTTCCTTTGTAATTACCTACATAGCAGGGAACGAACTGATATTGGTTGTGTGTGTCTGTGTGTGTGTGTGTGTAAATGGAGCGGTGATAAAAGTATGATTGCTTCGTTTAACAAGGACCGTCCCTCGGTTTTTCCGATAGCTGTGTTTTCCGCAATAAATTAAATAAAAAGGCTATTGAAGCGAATACCTCTTTAACCAAGACCGTAGTCAAGTTTTATTTCGGGGGGTTCAACAAATTTTACAGCATATATGGATACAATCACAGCATTAAAGTCCGTAGCCAAGTTCCATTAAAAGTGTAATTTCGAGGGGGACCTGTCCCTACGATCCCCTCTCTAAATACAGTCGTGTCTTTACATCAATGGATAGAATTGTCAACCATTTCATAAGTTTTTGTATGTCGATAATAGAATGATTTTGTCTTTATGTGCATACCGAAATTAAATTACAGTTTGAAAAAAAAAAATGTTTCTAAATTTTAAGAAAGGACATGTACGTCTGTTTCATTAATATACACGCAGTGAACACAGCATACAAACACATTTTGGCTTTACACTCCTATTTTGAAAACCTTAACTTTCCTCGTTAAAGCCCATTTTTAAATAAGCTGGATATATCCAGTTATGAGGATAAGCCATGATAAGCTCCATATGTCCAGCTTATTTGTGTTATAACGTCAAAATCTCAGTAAACCTCTTGGATCTCGTGTAACTAAAGTCGACTCTATATTATAGTTCTTACGAAATAATTTCGAACTTCAGAAAGTTAAATATATATATATATATAAAAATATAAATCCCCAATTATCTTTAAAAATTTTCCATTAAAAACGGCTGAACTATGGAAATTTTGAACATCTTTTTCTCAAAATGTAGCATTTCACTGTGGAAATTTCCAATCTGAAAGAATAATAATTTTCGGAGTCCGGGAAAAAATAAATATCAAAACGGAGAAAATGAAAACAATTTTGTTTACTCACGTCTGTTTGACATACTTCGTATGTAAAAATAGGATGAGTTTTATACCTTCTTTCAAAAAATATTTACCCAAAGGAATTTTCAATTCACGGTGGATATATGCCACCTAAAACTGAACTCGTATGGAATGTTATTATTATTATTTACGTAAGTTTATTTACGCATGTGAGATACACACACGGTAACACAAATTGGAAGTATTACATCACGCGTTTGGATCCCGAGCACTTAAACAACCGTTACTCTTAAAGAATTTATTTTATCAATCATTCTGATGCTTACACCATTTATTGATATATACCATCTATTTTCAAGTTTTGCTCTATTTTTATTTTTTTGAATATCGGTATGTTTTTTTACTATTTACTTTTAATTGATTATTTGCAAACCATTCTTCTGTTTTCCCAACTTCTTTCCTAGTCTTATCCAATAATCTTTCCTGATCTCTATCCCACATTATTGTACTGTAGAATCATTTCCTCTTCCTCCGCTGCATTAAAAATATCATTTACATAAAAGTAAAATAATAGCTGTCCCAATACAAACCCCTGTGGTATTCTATAGTTATTTCCTATTAAATCTGATATTTGTTCATTACTAAATATTATTTGCATTCTATTATTTAAGTAGTCCTTAAATAAAGAACTTATTTTCCCTCTAAATCCGTATTCTTTCATTCTTTTTAGTAGCATATGTCTACTTATCATGTAAAATGCTTTACTTAAATCGAAAAAAAGCCTGTTATGTACATTTTATAGCAAGTTGTTAATAAGCTTCACCTTTCTCATCTGAGCTATTTCTGTTGATTTTTCGTTTTTAAACCCAAATCGATATATATTTAAAATATATTTATTTGTGAATTTTATTAAAATCTTGTGAATCAGTTTTTTAAAATCTTTGAAGAAATCGGTAATAAGGAAATTGGTCTATAGTTTTTCTTTAGAACTTTTTTCTTCTTTTTTCTTAACTTCTTTTTTTTAAATCGGTATTATTTTTTCAATTTTTATCTCTTTGAGTATAACTTCTCTCTATATATATGATATAATTAAATATCTGACAAAGCGGATTTGCTAACGACTCCACACAACCTTTAATGATCAAAAGAGTAATTTCGTCAATAACAGGGCTCTTCCTTGTATTTAATTTTCTTATTTCTTTGAATATTTCTTCCTGATTTATTTCTTTCATGTAAAAAGACTGTATTACTCCACTTTTCGTATATTTCGTATAAACCCTCCCAGCATTTGTGTCGATTTCCTTCTCAGCAACTTCAATAAAATATATGAAAAGCATTCTCTAATAAAAATATAAATAACACATATTTATGTTAATAATTTCTGCTATTTCTGTTATATTTTATTAGAAAATGTTTTTCTTCTAATGTCTCAATTCCTATTTTTTTTTTCATATAGTGTAAAATTCGAAAAACTGTCACCAAAGTCCTTTTTTATGCAGATTTATTAGCTTTCGTTGACAAATTTATTGCCTTCTTTGGAAAATTTACTGTCTTTCTTCGGTTGTTTTTCGTTAACAAACTTATAAACTTCTGTTGACAAATTTAGAATCTTTCCTCGACAAATTTATTATAGTATCCTTTCCCATAAGCGACTCTTAAGGGACGGTGAAAAAAAGTCGTTAAAATATCAAAACAGAAAATGGCTCTATATGGAATATGCGTACTTCTATAAAGCATTTTCCAGGTCCGCAAAATATCGTCGTTAATCAGAGAATAAATCAGAGTACAAACATGATCCTGGGTGTAAACTAATTTTATGGTACCTACTATCACCACAATGATGTCAAAATGTGAACCAGACCACAGCCCCGGGTATTATAACCAATAACCAAAACTATAAATCAAATATTATATGAAAAAAACCATATCTCACAAATGACACAATCCACATGTTGTATATATGACACTAGATCACAACCACAACATCGCCATTTTTGAATAAAATGTTGTTAACTTTTAACTTACCATGGTAAATAAACTGGAAAAACTAAGGTTTGTGGCGCCATCTATCAGAAAAATTGTACCCATTTAAAATTTTTATGATTTTATTAATAGGGTACTCTAATTTCTTAAGCTCATGAATTAATTCATTAATTCTAAAGTCCATATTACCTTTTGTAGAACAGAATAAGTTTATTCTTTTTAGGTAATCACATACTATATTATTGAAGACTTCGTATGAAAGCATTGAAGAGTAATGTTGAAAATTGACAGTATTAAAGATAAAATTTTTTGTTTTAGAAAATACATTAGTAATCAAGCTTCTGTTGTAAACTTCAATATTCATTCATTCATTCATTCATTCATCATTGTGGTGACAGTAAGTACCGTAAAACGAGTTTAAACCCAGGATCCTGTGTGCACTCAGGATATGAGGTCTTTGTGTGGATTCAGGCATAGCTTTGTGTAACTGTTTTGTATATATTTCAGCTTGTATATATATGTGTAGATTTTGTATATTCATTTATTTTTATAAAAATAATCTAATACATTTTAATATATATAATGATTGAAAATTTGGTGTGTATGCACCCAAACATTCAATTTATATGTTCAAAATACTTTGGTTTTTGGATTTTCTTTGTATAATATTCTGGAAAGCTTGTAATAAAACTATATATATATATATATACATTACTATTAAACTTGAATTGTTTATTCGTTATTAAAATTAAATCATTTTAAATGAATGGCTGATTATTGCATGAAACACCTGTGCCTCTATTATTACTTACAATATAACTATAATAAAATCGTGATGAATGTACATTTATTGAAATTATTATACAAATGTGAGTAAATGGATTCAGCAAGAAAATGCTTCTATTCACACACAGTATTATGTCTTACCATACGGAAACTTTACTGCAAAATGCAATTTTTGAGAGCGTTCTTCCTTTCAATGAAAAATTGGAATATAATGCCGACGCGAATTTAACTTTATGGGAAATATCCTCACGTGTGAACTCCAAATCCTGTTTCAATCCGTCTGTATTCCTTAAAGTGTTAAATTCGAATGTTTTGAGGCCCGCAATTGCTTTAAGTTAAAACTTTAAATGGGAAAAGTAGTATTCTGACGATTTTGCAGTCCGATGACTTCTGTTTCGGAATATTTATTGCCTTTGGAATAATCTGTTCACCCTTCGCTTATTTCTTTTGCGAGATAACACCAAGTGCTTTATCTTTCCCTAATATAACTTCATTCAATGTTCAGTTCTATTTCGAAAGATAGGAATGGAAAACAGTTTTTAAATAAAAGCCTTTCTGCCATTCAACAAAAATTCATGGCGCAATAAGCAACTGCACGAGTACATAATTAAATATCTAACGACTGGTTGTCTAACAAGGTGAACTTCATTACTTGCTGCTCCAGAGCCTAGAGTTTTCCATGGGTTCTGAATCTTTATTGTCTAAGGAATCAAATTCTGAATTACGGACCGTTAGCAACAAAGACAAAGGTTTGATATCATAGGAAGTCAAAGCTAAGTTTTTTACACAGCAAATGAACATGTTATCTCCACAACAACGCACAAATATATTAGTTTTGAATATTATTGAAAACGTATGTGTGTATTTTATAAGCAAATCCCCCCCCTAATTTTCGAATCCTCCTCAATCTGCAATTCCAAACAATACGACAGGATATTTACAACTTCTATTTTATTATATACACTCACGTCTAAAAGTTAAGCATAATTCGTAAAATTCGCAAAAATTCGAGTAAATATCTATAAAATTGCTCAAAATCGCTTGAAAAGAATCATGTGACTAAAATAAAACCTTGTGCATATGCAAAATATTGCAGTCGACATGCGTTACGAAGCACCTGTATAAGTCGAAGCGATTATAAAACGCCCTCAAGCGGCATGGTCAGTTCAGACAGATTTTTTCTAATTGCTGTGATGTGGAGCGTTGTTAACTATCGAAAAGAACGAACTGTGTCGAAAAGACGCCATCTAGACATATCTGTGAAAGGAAGAATTACTGGGACGCTAAAATTCGAAGGATCCCAAACCGAAGCATCTTGAATTCTGAATGTTCCTCAGTATGTGATCCTAAGACTGTGGCAGAAGTTCCAAAGTACCGTAAATGTTACCCTAGGACCAATTTCAGATCGGCCAAGAGTAACAACTGCTAAGCAAGACAGTAATTGCGCGATTTCAGAGAGATAGGTCTGCCAAACAACTGGGCTCAACGCTGACAGCCGCCACAGTAATAAGAGTTTCGAGACAAACTGTTAACAAGACTCAGACACGTTAGTTTCTATGGCAGACAGACAGCAATTTGCGTCCTCTTCGCGTCTCACAGAAACGCGCGCGTTTACAGTGGGTTTTGGAACATCAGCAGTGGAGTCGTGAACAGTGGAGCAATGTCATGTTGAGTGATGAGTCCAGATCTAGTATGAAAACTGATTCTTGTCATATAACGATATGGAGAGTACTTGGAACTCGTTTGCATACTGAAAACATCACGGAAAGACATTATTTTCCTTCAGCAGGAGTCTTGGTGTAGCCAGGCATCATGCTAGATGGCCGCACAGACCTCCATATCTTTAAGGCGGGGTCTGTTACTGCTCAAAGATACAGAGAAAAAGATCTTGAGCCTTCCGTTCACCTGTTTCGAGGTATTGCCGGTCGTAGATCCACATTCATGGATGATAACGTGCCTCCTTCCCATGCGGCCCTGGTTGATGACCTCCTTCAAAGTGAAGATATCCAGCGCATGCAGTGGCTTTCCAACTGTCCTGATCAGGGATTCTATAGAGTAGGGGGGGTCAATAGATCGATCGCGATCGACCAGTCGATCACGGGATGGATTTTGGTAGATCACATCACATTT
>QLNU02015003.1:51005257-51026518 GCA_006491805.2 Dysdera silvatica | reverse complement strand
TTTCTTATTTCATCCACCCATCTAGTTTGAGGACGTTTTCTAGGTCTTCGGTGGTCTCTTGGAATCCAGTTCAGAATTTCTGTTGTCCATCGTTGATCAGTTCTTCTTGCAATATGCCCAGCCCATCGCCATTTCAGCCCTTTTACTTTAACAATGATGTCCTCTACTCTAGTTTGCTCTCTCACCCAAGTGTTCCTTTTTCGATCTCTCCTAGTTATTCCAAGCATGCACCTCTCCATGCTCCTTTGCGTTGTCTGTAACTTTCGTATTGCTCCAACTGTTAGACTCCATGTCTCTGATCCATAAGAGAGGACTGGCAATACACACTGGTTGAAGACCTTTCTTTTTAGACACAAAGGCAATTTCCCCTTCAGGATAAAACTGTTTCTTCCAAATGCACTCCAGCCAAGTTTAATACGTCTGTTGAGTTCTTTCATAATGTTGCCATCCATTGAAATCAGCTGGCCAAGGTAAATATATGAATCAGCAATTTCTAGCTCAGTGTTGTCAACTTGTATTTTTGTTTCCTCTACAAAATTATTGAACATGATCTTAGTTTTTTGTAGGTTCATCTTGAGTCCAACTTCTTCACTTCTAGTTGAGAGCTCTTGTACCATGTCTTGGAGTTCTAATGGGTCCGTTGAAAAAATAACAATGTCATCAGCAAACCGCAGATGATTTAAATATTCACCATTTATTTTTATTCCCTTGTTATTCCAATTTATCAGCTGAAAAATCATCTGTAAAGCAGAAGTAAAAAGTTTTGGAGAAATGGTATCTCCCTGCCTCACCCCTTTGCCAAGTTTGATAGTTTTGGTATCTTTATGTAACCGAAATTTTGCACTTGCATTTTTATACACACGTTTCACCATGTCAATGTACACATCCTCAATGTCTGTTGATCTTAAAGAGTTGATGACTGCTGATGTTTTTATAGAGTCAAAGGCCTTCTCATAGTCAATAAATGCAACACACAATGGAAGTTCATATTCATGTGTTCTTTCAATTAATTCTCTTAATACTTGAATATGGTCCACTGTACTGAATCCACTTCGAAATCCAGCTTGTTCTCTTGGTTGAGCTGCATCTAATTTTTTCTGCAGGCGATGTGTTAGCACTTTTGTGAAGATTTTATAAATAGCAGGTAACAAGCTAATTGGTCGGTAATTTTTCAAATCCTCTTTATCACCTTTTTTATGCAAAAGAATTACTGTTGCAGAATCCCATTGGTTTGGTATGTTACCGCTGTTAAGACATTTGGTAAAGAATTTTGCAAGTATGTCTTCTACATATTCTCCAGCTTCTTTTAGGATATCTAATGTAATACCATCATCACCAGGGGCTCTTCCTTTCTTCATATTTTTTATTGCAAATGAAACTTCTTCTTTTAAGATTTTAGGAGCTGTTCCTTCGACTATCTCAGAGTCTTCGTTTAATCCACTGTTTCCCTCATACAGCTTTCTGTAGAATTCTTCAACTCTTCTAAGTATTTCTTCCCTATTTCTTGTTACAGTGCCATCCTCTCCTTTTAATGCAATGATGTGTTTCTTCCCAATAGACAAACTCCCTTTAACAACCCTAAGGCTCTTGTTGCTTTCAATGGCCTTCCTTACTAACTCACAATTGAATTTTCTTATATCTTCTTTCATGTTTTTGCGCAAAGTTTTGCAAAGTTCTACATACTCGATCTTGCGACTGGTATTTTGATTGTCCACCTTCATAAGTCTTCGCCTTTTCATGAGTTGTTTCGTCTTCTCAGATAATTTGCTATTCTGCTTTTTACATATTACACCACCAATTTCCCCAGCAGTTTCAATTATTGTCTTAACAATGTTTTCATTTGCTTCTGAGATGTCAACTTCTTCAATAAGTCCTTCCAGTGCAGAAAAGCGATTTTTTAATTCCAACTTGAATGCCTCGGTATTTTCTTTTAATTTCTTTAAATCCACCCTCTTACATACTTGTTTCCTAATGAGCTTCTGCCTTTCTAGTTTAGTATTTAAGTGCATTTTACATCTCACCATTCGATGATCACTTCCAGTATTAAATCTGTTCAGTACACTGCAATCTTCAATAATTGATTTCTTGTTTGCCAGGATATAGTCAATTTCGCTGGTTCCTCCATTGGGGTGTTTCCATGTCCATTTTCTTTGCGGTTTCTTCTTAAAAAATGAATTCATGATGCTAAGATTTTCAGCTTCTGCAAATTCGATGAGTTGATCGCCACGTTCATTCCTTTCCCCATATCCGTATTTACCAACCGATGTCTCTCCTTGTTCCTGTTGTCCAATTCTTGCATTGAAATCCCCCATGATGAGCTTGATATGTTGTTTCCCCTTGGTATGTAGCTGTTTGATTTCTTCATAGAATTCTTCAACCTCCTCGTCGGTATGGCTTGATGTTGGTGCATATACCTGTACTATCTGAAGTTGGTATCGCTGGGTTAGTTGAACAACGAGCCTCGCTGCTCGATCTGACGTGCTTTCGACTTCAAGAAGGTAGTCTTTAATTCTTTTGTTGATTAAGAAGCCAACACCACTTGTTCTTCCAGTTTCCGTTCCTCTATAATAAAACAAATGTCCACTTTTAAGTTCCACCAACTCTTCACCTTTTCTTCTAACTTCACTGAGTCCTACAATGTCCCATTTGATCTTGTCAAGTTCTTCTTCTAATTCTTGAAGTTTTGCTTCAGAAGCAAGGGATCGTCCATTATACGTTGCCAAGGTCAATAACAAACGGCAGCCTGGGCCATTCCAGTGATTCTTAGCACCCCCTGCTTTCATGCCACGCTGACCGCTGCCTTGATCAGGAGCACTCCAGCACCTGGAGACTAGGGGCCATGGTTTCTGGTGTGTCAACATAATGGAGGAATTAGCCATAATTTCACCACGCTGGCTAAACGGGTTGGTGAATTAGCCCTCCCCTTCCGCCTTTCTATCCGTGTAGCAAATATTAATTTGCCACATAAATAGAAAGCTCAGCCTGCACCACTTGAAGGCGGGGTAGGACACTAGGTTACTGGCCTGGCCGGTTCCACACATCGTCACATACGTTCAGCGTGTGGGTCTCCTTCCAGTTAGATACCAGCAACCCTTTTGCAGGCCATATATATATATATATATATAAGTACATATTTACATTTTTCAATATTAGTGAAGTTCAAATCACAACATTTCTATCAGTGCATTAAAAATCTAAAATGGAATATAACGTTTCCCGTTCGTTAATCCCATAATAATAACAGTTTCGTGTGGGACACAAGTTAGTCCTGTCTTGTGTCCTACCTGTTCCCGCCAATTACTGACGATCTTGGCAAAAAGAAAAGATCGATGCTTCCTTCTTTCGTAAACCGAGAAATCGCACAGGTACAAAAAGTCAGAAAATAGTATCGGCCGTTAGGTCACATAGTTAGGGAAACTAACGTTGAACTTAATTGTCCTTCAGGGTCAGTTTTTCCATTACGCTTGGAACTATTAGCTTCGGCTAACTTTATTGAGCCCATGGAAGAAGACTTTCGGGGAGAAATAGTATTGTAGTTCTATTACTTTTGTTTTCAGAGCTTCGTTCGTGAATGAGGAAATCAGTTAGGTAACAGAAGATTCATCTGACGCTTGTTTCCTTGAGGAAAAATTCAATTATTTCTCTATTCACTGAACAATGTTCCGTAGGCGAATAGTATAAGCTTTATACATGTATAATATGTGAAATAAAGTCTTCATTTTCGACTTAATATAATTATGTGAAGATTGAGGTATGGTTCATCCAGAATGGGATGGACAGCTTAACGTAACCTCCTAATGCGAATGTATCGTAAATGTATCGTGATGCATTCACATCCACCCAAGTTTATTGAAAGTCAATATAAGCCCAGTGGGCCAGAAGTTAGTTAATATAACCACAAATATGGGGAGCTATTATGCACTTATATTATTATACAGCTGGTCCTCCACCTTGTACCGCGATAACAGCCTGCATTATCTTCTTGCAGGAAAATAAATCTTCCATTGCTTTTTGTTGAAAAAATGCGAGAGATATTTTTAATAAATGTTGTCCTGATTAATATTTTATTTGTCATTCCAGTTTGGCTCAAAGCATATGTGTGAAGTTGATGTCTAGGTTTTGGAAGGTCCATCATTTCAACCACATTCCTCCATGAATCGCTTCGGCATTCCTTTCACAGTGTGATACATAGTTATTGTATGAAAAGGATGATAATTCAATCAGGGGCGGGCGCAGAAGGGAAGTCACAAGGGTCAGGACCCCCAAAATATTTTTTTTTTTTTCACTATAAAAAATTCCAACTTGCATGATAAATGAAAGGTTTTATTCCAAGACCATGGTAAATTCTGTCCGTGACCCACCACAAAATGGAAGTCTTTGTCCGTCCCTGAATTTAATCCCTAATTCTACCATAATGGAAGAAATGATAAATCACCCAAAATATTTAGATACCATTCCAAATTCTTACACCGTATTCTAAAAGGCTTTAATTTCTTAGTTACAAATTAAAAAAAAAAAATATTAAAATCAATTTACAAGACGTTTCGAAATTCAAGAAAACATATGTTCATCTAAAATTATTATATTTATTTGCAAAAATATTGGAACCATTACATGAAATATCCCAAAATGTCTTAGGGTGAACGTAGAAAGGTATGTGAAAAAGACCGACAATTACGAAACGTTTTGCAGCTTAAACGGTGAAATGTGGATCAATGGTGTAATTTGGATCCTATATACGTCTAGATACACTTCCGCAATTAGATTTTGGGAATGCTAAATCGTATTTTTGCATTTATAAGACTAATTAAACAGAAGATAAACAACAACATTCATTATCAGAACGTACATCTACAATTTATACAAATACGTAAGCAAGGTTTGCGCGTTATTTGGCTCAATAAATATATTTTTATCGAATTAGATTACTAGAATTGTTATTATTTTTTGACTGACTTTGTATGAGGTTTATCCAATATCCATGCAGTTTCATTGAGAAGGAATGAACCACATCTGTCAGATAAAATTACCGACCGTTCTGATTTTTATTTAGATTCTAAGTTAAGAGATGGTTACAAAATTTTAAAACTTTATTATTCGAATTTATAAAAATACGGAAACATAAGCCTAATGAGTACCACGCTTTAGGCACATTTTAAGTCGGGCAGGATTCAAGTTTTAATAGCTTGCGTTTTAATTGCCTTATTTGTATAATGATTTGTGTCATCTAGCAAACTGTATATATATTCAGAAGTATAAATATGAGAGAATAACATTTATCTCATGGTTTTTTTTTCTTACCTCCAAGGCTATATCTATTTAATATATCTGACGCAGAAACAAATCCACGTCCTCTATACAAACTATTAATATCAGTGGCGCATGAAAGGGAGGAACTGAGGGATTCAAGTCCCCCATTGGATATCAAAACACATCATTTTCTCATAGGCCGCATCACAAAATCTTCTTTAAAGGCGTTTTAGCCCCCCCCCCCATAGCCACTTGAGCCTCCCGTGTATTTTGAATTGCTGCTCTACTGATAAAGATAGTCGTCAATTCTATAAATCATTTATATGTGCATATCTATCGATTTTATATTGTATGTCACCATCATATTCAACTATTTACTGCGGAATGGATGTTCCTCCATGTATTTTCTACGACTGCCTATTCTGCATATTCTAATTGAGCTTCATGGAATTCCAGCCTGTTTTTTGATTTCATCCACCTATTCTCTTTTGCGGACATTTCCTTTGTCTTTATGTTCTCTTAGAATCAATGATGTAGACAGTGGTGCATACACGTTGGGGCCCAGGGGACCCAGGCCCCTCCCTTGGGCTAACAAAACAAAAAATTATTACGTCAACAGGCACTAATAAACAGTTTTATTAAAAAAGGTAATATTAAAAGTAGTGATATTCCCAACGCTTACCTGAACTCTGGTGACATTGATGAGACTGATGTTGAGGCAAGCAACAGTAACAGTTGCCCAGAAGTGTCTTCAAACGCTTTTCAGGAGGTAAAGATGGATCAAAACACAATATCAAACACTGTTGAAATAGAAATTCTGACTGCAGATATTTTTAATTATGTCAAGAAATCTAACCTCACTGATGGAGATAAGACAAGAGTGCTGACCATTGTAAAATTGTACAAACATAACCTATTACTTCTAATTATTTAAGTATCTTGCATTATAGAATTATTAGTAATTTAATAATTGTAATGCACACAAAAGACAACCGTAATTTATATGACATCTGGCCATTTTTTTCCGCCAAAAATTTCTTGCGCCACTGGGACCCCTTGGTAATATTCTGGGTTCGCCACTGGACGTAGATGGCTTTTTGGACGTTTAAGCAAAACCTTTTTCTGTAAATTTTGTTGAAAATTTTTCATGTAATATAGTTCATAATATTGAAAATGGAATGTTTATTTCAATAAGAGTTATGGGGACTAGATCATTGTAAATAATAGTCATCAATTATAACATTTTAAGTATATAGTAATTGATTAAAATATAATTATTGGTCCCATTGGCTGACTTTAATCGTGATTTGTCACCAATTTTAGCAGCTTCGCTAAATATTAAGAACTTTCTGTCCTCTCGCGTTTATTTATGATTGCTGATTAATTTGGGTTGCAAGTGGTTTAAATAAGGAACCATTCATTGGTGTAATTGGGAGGAACGCAGGGGATTTATTCGGAGCCAAAAGAAAAAGTAATTTATACTCCGTTATTGCTGAAGAAATAAGAGTTAAAAAATAATAATTAAAGAGGAAGAGAGAAGTGAAGATGATTAGAAAGGAAAAATCACTTCATTAAAGTGTAATTTTTAATCTTCTGAATACCAAAAGAAACCCATTGGCTTAACTAGCGTCCAGGTCCAGGGGAAGGGACTAGATTTCTTCTAAGAGAGGGCTAAGCCATCCACACCAATACTCTGCACATGACATTCACTTGTAATTTTGGTTTTTCTACGGAGGTCGGGAAAGGGCGGACTGGGCAGCATCAAAAATCTTGGTAAAAAAAAAACATAATGAACACAATTTTTAGATGTTTTTTATCAAGATTTCTGATGCTGACCGGCGGGCCAGTCCGCCCCTGACCCGATCCCCCTTAGCAAAACGAAAATTACAAGTGAATGCCATGTGTGGAGTATTGATGTGGATGGCTTAGTCCTTTCTTGAAAAAATTTAGTCCCTTCCCTTAGACTTGGAGGCAAGTTACGCCAATGGGTTCCTTTCGGTGTTCAGAAGACTAAAAATGGCACTTTAACAATGTAATTTTTCCTTTCTAATCATCTCTATTTCTCTCTTCCTCTTTAATTATTCTTTTTTTAATTAATTCTTACCATTTTCAGCAACAACGGAGTATAAATTACTTTTTTTTTCGGAACACCGTCGTTTTCCCCTTCCATCTCATCTTCCGTTCTATCAACGGCCAACCAGGGTCCCTCCTGGTTCGAATCCAGGATGGGGAAAGCGTCTCTTTTTCTCCAAAACGAATAAATCTCTAGTTTGAGCTATAAGCTATACGTGGGTGGCAAAAATTATTGTATAATAAATTCCCCCACGAAAAACTCACAAAAATCTCGCCCCGGAGGCTTTTCTGTGTTGACCATTATTTGGCAATTGTGTTATCCCTGTGAAGGGTAATAATATCTTCTCTATTATTATCTATAGGAAATAAAAACTTTGTTTACGGTAGAATTCTCCGTATTTTGTTGTACAAGAATAGTTAATAGACTTGCTCTATAAAATACTAGGAAAAAGGGTATATATAGGTGGACTAACCCTATAAGTTGATTAAGTTTTCTAATACGGTAACCATGCTAATTTGTATTATATTAAATAAGACTCGTTAGCTATAATCTATATTTTATATTCAGTATTCTTATTGATACAATATCAGAGCGGTAACAAGAAAATGTTAAAGGAGTGGAAACGGCAAAGTCTTAAGTTAATTAAACGTCTAAAGACCGTACATACCACTGTGTCCTCTCAAAAGGCACATAGCTTGGATTTTCAGAGGGCGCAAGTTCTTGCCTATTCGGAGGTGCGTGTCCTATCGCCCATGAGGGCGGACCGTACAGGGGGCCGGTGGACCGGCGGCCCAGTCTGCCCCTGGTACATCTGGAAATGGACAAAATCATTCATCGACCGAATCATTGAACGATTCTGTCAATTTCTAAGAAACAGGAAAAATCATCCCACTGATTCACTTAGTGAGCGAAATTGCTCATCTTCAGTACACAGATTGTCAGGTTCGAATCATTTTGTTAAGCTTTATTTATTAATCTAGGAAGGAATATTTTAGCTCCAGTATATATGTAAGATTTCACTTCTTATGCGCATTTTCCAACAATTTGGTTTTACTTAAAAATTTGCAAAGTTTTTCTACCTAAGCTATAAGTTCGCGATGGTTGTAAAATAATCCACACGAAAAATGCACGTTTTAAAAATTCCAAATTTAAACTGGTTTAAAAGATAATACATGAACTTGGCGATCTATATTTTATCTCCCATATAAACTATTGGACGACTATTTTATGAAGAAACTCTCAACAAAATTGTATTGAGTTTTGCAAGATAGATACGAATCACATCGTTTATTTATATATGTTGATTTTGTTGAATTTCATTTATGAAAGCTTTCAATTCGTTTATCGTTTTGTCTTTGAGGTCTAACATATACTCCAGCCTCCGTATCCTTGCTTCTAGAATTCGAATGGTTTCATCTTTCATGAGAACTTCTTGCTCCTTTTGTTCATACATAGTCATGGACACGACTGAAGTACTTCCACAAAACTTTCCAGGAGGCATTACGTCACCATCTTTGGAATTAAGATTGAGTGGCTTTATTCCTTGGACAGGTTTTTCCAAGGAGTTATTCGTATTGCGGTGACATGACGGAGGTTGTAAGGAAGTCTGGATACCATATCGACCGTCCCCAGATTCTGTAATTTTGGACTCAATGTTCCGTCGTCTTGCAGGGGTTTTTAGTTTGGCTTTCTTCTTCAACCACTCTTCAATTTTGCATCGCAAAGTATGCAGAAAAAATTCTGTGGTTTCTAATTTCCCTGCTGTTAAATCACGAATTGTTAAGTCAGATACAGGGCACTCCAGTTTTCCCAAGACCTTTCTATTGAGAGTTTTCCAATTGTTGATTTTACCAGTAATGGCGCACGCAGCAGTGTAGTTGTGCATCTCAACGATATTCGGCAAGAAATAGGTCAGCAATTCCGCAGTTAGAATGCCATCTGAGAAATCTCGAGCTAAATGTTTCTTGGGTCTTGAAAAGGGGATGCTATCCAACCAGTCATAGAGGCTTGTCAACGCTTCTTTGTCCAAATTGCTCATAACATGTGTAAGCAATTATAAAGCGAACAAATTTGAAAGTTAGGCAAAACATATAAAAATAAAACACAAACAAAATAATAAATTCATTTATGGAACGCAAAATTTTACTTACACTATGAGTAAACAAATCACAGCTAAAATATAACTTTATTGTCACGAGGACAAAGGAATCTTACTTTTTTCTTCAATTCTAATCCCGCTAAATTGAACATTTTACATCTCTTTTATTCATGACAGGTCTTGTGCTTTGCTTTTGATCCAAATAAAAGTTGGGTTTACTTTCGAACCGCTATGTTCACAATCAAGAACGCATCGTGGGAAGGGACCTACATTATTCCGAGAAATTCGAACATCTATAGTTTATGAAATCAAGCCCCAAACACTGTGCTTGACTGTTTTCTACCTATTTTTTTTTCCTTAGTAATTATTAAATAATGTCTGACAAATAATATACGACAGTTATTAATGTCATAATTTGCTTAAAATTTATAAAATTTCCACTGTTATTTATTACTCATGAGGAAGGCTCAAAAAGAGAGAGCTGGTCAGCGAGCACTTAAAAGGATTAGAGGGTGCCTAACATATTCCCAGCATGCGAAGCTTGTGTCGCTAGTTTTCCGCTATGTATCTGGTCCTGAGTCCATGCTAACGAATGCGGGAAACAGAAAGGTGTTTCTGTTTTGCATTTGCTTTATATGGACACCAGACCGACAACATGGCGGAAAACCGGCTAAAGTTTTTGAGGCTTCCGCTCCTTCTTTTTCAGTGCTCACTGAAGCTGGCGCATCAAATATTTTGTTTCCTAAATTATGGTTGCAAATTACATTCACTGGCGAGACATTTTAAAAGTTGCGCCAATGTTTACATTCGTCGGATAATCGCGGATTGTTGATTATTTTTATGCCAAAATAGCGATAGTTGCGCCAAAGCGGAAAACCTTTATCGTCAAGGTAAATTATCCCGGAAGTTTACGAAAAAAAAAAGGCTGCTGATGCGTCAGCGTATAATTCTAAGGACTCTAACCATAAGCGACGAAGGGAAAATTTTAACATTACACATCCAATTACATCAGAAATATTTTAAATTTATATAGACGGATTATTCGTTCATTCATTCATTTATGGTTATACCTAAAGTCTTTGGCATGATGGCCATGAATTAGCAGCAATGTAATCTCGCAACAACGTACAAAGATTGACCAGGGCTTACCATAACTAGTAAAATTTGACACTGGTCGGAATATACGAAATACAAATGAAGAAGGTAAAAGATATTTACCGTCTGCAAAAATATTCGCAACGTTTCGAGAACTACTGTTCCCTTCATCAAGCGAAAGTGTCAAGGAAGTGTAGGTGTTCGGTATTTATACCCCAACTTTGGTTTTCCCCAAAACTATCCCTCAGTCGGGTCCCCCCCCCTCCACACACACACTGCCTGAATCTGGATTTTCTAAGAACTGTCCCGCACTCGGTAATCCCCCCTGTCTGAAACTGGTTTTCCCCCATCTCCAGGGCCCGAAGCAGACACCCATTAAGGGGGCCCCCCACCTCTCCTGTACCCACGACAGATTTCTGATTGCTATGTTTATTATAGGTATGAGCGAATGACTTTTATTTATAAGACCAAGGTAAGTATAAAACAATATTACCTAGCCAGCTGAGCTTGAGGAAATCCAAAATATTTTGCCCAGGGGCCGACTGGCTCACCGAGAGGTGCGCGCTTATGGGCGAGACAGGATTAGCACCTCCGAATGAACAAGGACTCGCGTTCTCTGAAAATCCAAGGTATGCTGCCTTTGAGAGTACCCTGCCGCTCCTGTTTATGCCCTAGAAAACGCCACCTATGACTAAGAAAGGGGGCTTTGCCTAGCCTCGACTGACTAGCTTGTTACGTCATCAATAAATTAACCAAAAAAAAAATTCATCGCTTCCGTGGTTTATGTACCTTTTATGAATATCTTGGACTAAATTTTGAATTTAGGGGAGCCCCTCTGAATGGGGGCCGGGGCAGCTGCCCCGCGTGTCCTTGCGTAAATCAGGCGCTGCCCATCTCCTAGTAATACAGGAAAAACTGGTGCGTTCACGAAACTTTGGTTATAACTCCTATTCATAATGCAGCCTAAGTATCCGAAGAGTCCCTAATGAATGCAAGGACGTAGCCAAGTCCCTTTAAGAATTTAGTTTCGGGGGGTCCGGTCCCTAAGATTTGCCCCTCTAGATATTATCATGCCCTATATGAAAACATTACACCTGTACCGCCATATTTTTCCACTCCTACTCCCTCTCGCGGTAGTTGTCGGAATTTTAGCTTCATTATATTAGTACCTACCATACTCTTAGGATGTGAGAGTGAACAACGTGAAGTTTTTGATTTGTGCTTCATTTGTGATCAACCAGTCGTGAGTGAAAAGGTAGTTCCAGGTCCATGAGCTGTACAGACGGTAAAAAATTGCAGAAAGAGAGAGGCGATAAGAAACAGTTGTTACTATCCACTATAAAGTAGAATAGTACCCCATCGGAAGTACAGAAATAAGTAAATAAAGCCCTCCAGTGTCTTCAAGGCAAAACGAATATCAGAAGAAAGGGAGAGTAGTTCCAATGTTTTCTCACCAAGAAGGTTCAGATCTGTATGGCTAGTAGATTTTGATTTTGCTGAGCTTTTTTTATCTGCTCTAAAAAGGTCTCGGCCGTAGGAAAAGAAAACTCTGACAAAATTCGTCAAGTTGTCAAACAAGGTTTTAAAGAAAAAATTGAAAAAAAACATAGTTAAGTAAGATGGATAAATGGTAGCAGACAAGCATATGGAAGGATCCACTCGGTGGACATCGGTGAATTTTACCTCGGTATCACTTTGGACGTTGGAAAGCGTTCACATCAAGAAATCCGAAGAGTTCTGGTGAGAAAAGAGAAGCAGGACGTCCTCATGATGAAAACATCATCTAGGCTATGCAGACTACATATTCATTCTTAGAAGAAAATAATTACTGCTAGTTCTCAATAAACGAAATATTTGAGATAGTGCAACATTTCACTATCAACATACAAACAATTAAAAGGAGCTGGTTGACCGTTAGGGAAACGACATAGTCATAACATGTAACAAGAATAACGTGCCATTCATTTGTTTTCACAATTGTAGAAAACAACAAAATATTGAGCGACCGTTGGTACGAGAAACAGAAGGATAATTTGGAAGAGGAGGAAATAAGGATAATGACCAAAGCCGACAAAATAACAAGTAAATGTATTGAAAGCGCTGTATTCGAGAGTATATCATACAACAACCCTGAAATATTTTTGGAGAACATTTATACATGCATTCCGAAACCTTTAGAGGCTTACTTAGATGTTGTGACCTCAAAGAGGAGAAGGTCCCACATGCCAGAAACACTGAAGAAGAAATGTGCAGTAATTGCACACTTTTTGATTTCACTTGTAAAACCTAACTCCTTTATGTCACCCGTGTTGCTAAGTATAGTACCATACATTCACCAAAAAATTGGATCTAAGTCACTCCTCGATGTTCTGTCCAACTTGTGGTTATGCTCCAGTTATCACGACTTGAAAGTGTTGGAAGCATCTGTAATCCAAAATCCAACTGTGAACCATGGTACGTTTGCATAATATATGTATGATAATCTACTTTAATGTTAATGCAATCGATGCATGGGCGCTCCCAGAATTGTAAGCAGGGAGAGGGGGGGCGTGGATCCAGGAAACATTCCAACAGCAAAGTTAAAAACGAAGGAGAAACTCTTTCCTCCCACCTCTATGGTTCCAGAGATGGAAAACATAAAACACTCGATGAACTGCGCTACTTCATGTTTCGAATGCCAGTTACAAAAAATATTGCTAAATTGGAATCACTTCCTCCGACATCAACCAGTGACGCCCAACATTTATATCATACCTTCTACCAAGTACAACTATAGCAAGGAAATAAACTGGATCCACAACAGTGTGGTTGGGTATGTCAAAACAATGAAATTGCACCTAATCAAACCAACTCTTAACCTTGCTCCTTGGGCCATCCTGAAGCTATCTTGTTCCTGCAAAGGAAACTGCTCTAGTTCTCAATGTTCCTGTGTGGAAACTGGTGTGAAGTGTTCTGCCTTGTGCAAAATTTGTGAAGTAGAGACCTGTTCAAACGTTTTTTTTGTACAGAATCCTGGCTATATTAAAACTTAAAGACGGAACTTCTATGCTAACTGAGGACATTGGCGAAGACTTAGATTAAGAAAATTCTCCTTTTGATGACGAGGATTACATATTACACGATTATTGAAGTATATTTGTGTTTTGCTCTCTTATTACTATTCTTTTTGTACATTTTCCATGTATTTTCAAAAATAAAATATTTTTTCTCTTGAATGGTTAATCCTATCGCCTTTATTTTAGTTTTATTTGACTCTGCATTAAAAAAAAAAAACATTTAAATTGACACCCCACACTTCTACTTTCGACGAACAAATTCTTTTCTAAATTTCCCCTCCTCACCCCCAAAAAACCCATTTCAACCCCCCCATTCATTCATTAGGGTCTCTTAAGATTCTTAAACTACATTATGAGTAGAAGTTATAGCCAAAGTTTCGTTAACGTACCAATATTTAACGATACAATGGAGTTTTACCGGGAGATTCCATAATAAACAGTTATTTCGACACTAGCATAAGGTTTAAAAACACAACGTTTTGGAAGCCAACTGCTCCCTTTGTCAAGTGAAGGCAGAACCTACCTTCACTTGACAAAGGGATTGGCTCCCGAAGCGTCGTGTTTTCAAACCTTACGCCAGTGTCGAAATAACTGTTTGGTACCAATTTTTATGTTGTTGGGGCTATTTTAAGGTCAATTTTTATTGTATTACAGCAGAAATGCGGTAAGGTTCAGGCATCGATTTTGCGATGTTCATCGCCTTACTACGTATTCGGAAAGTCTCCCAGGACTCCAGAAAAAGTCTACAGTAGCGAGAAGTTACATTTTTATGAAGAACTTTTGTACTTTTCCAATCAGGAACATGACCTTTCTCCCAGGCATGTTCTGCCAGAAGATTAGTCATCTCACCTTTCTCCACAGCACGATGATGTTCATTTTTAAGTGTACAAACAGTTCTTCCCATCTCGCCAGTGTATACTTTCTCGCAGTCTTTGCAGGGTATCTGGTAAATTGTTCCAGTCAATTCATCCATTGGAACTCGATCTTTACTAGACGCTAGCGGGAGGACGTAACTGATGGATGCCTCGGGAAGAGGCCGCCTTCTGCGCATGTGCGTAGACTGCAAAAAAATCAGTGTTTCTATCCAATAATATTTACTATGCTATAAAGCGAACATCTGACAAGAAGAGAAAAAAATGTTAGAAGAGTTATTTCAGAAAAGATATTTTTGAGAAGGTATTTTTGAAGAGACATGTTAAAAGGGATATTTTAAAGAAGATATTTTAGAGGAGGTATTTTAGAGGAGGTATTTTAGAAGTATTTTAAAGGAGATATTTTAGAAGAAGTATTGTAGAGGAGATATTTTAGAGGGAGTATTTGGAAGAGGTATTTCAGAGAAGACATTTTAAAGAAGATATTTTAAAACGGAGGCATTTTTTAGCGGAGACATTTTAGAGGAAATATTTTAAAGAAGATATTCTAGAAGAGGTATTTTAACTAATCTAGCTAATTTATAACGTGTTTCAGCATTGCCGGATTGACTCTTCCCGCATCATCTATCAGTTATGTCCTCCCGCTAGCCTCTAATCTTATCTTTCACTTTTCCTAACAGGCCACGCAAAGTTAAATCAGGTTTGTAGTAGGGCTTGATATCAGCTTTCCTCCGAATACGCGCAATCTCCTCAGGAGTCCTGGACTTCTGAGGAGATTGCTCGTATTCTGACAATCCAAGCTCCCTTTCTTTCGCCACCCTTTCTATCAACCTTTCTTTCATTGCCTTCTTAAACAACTTCAGGTTATTCAGTTTTTTAGTCCTTCAGGTAACGTATTCCACCATTTAGGTTCTCTGTAGTAACCTTGCCTCGGCCCATTTCTGAACGTATCTTAGGCAAATATAGATCATATTCATTTCTCAATCTTTTCTCCCCATAATTTAATACTAATCTTTTTAATTTAAAATTTAATAATTTATTGAACCTGAGATTCATGTTTAAAGATGTATATAGTAAGTATATATATGAATTACTTACAAAAGGATGATGATGATCGTTTAATGGTACAATGGGATAATGTTAGAAATGGAGGAACATAGAAAGCGATAGCTTTTTACAAGATTCTCCTCCGGAATTATCAAAAACGAACTACACGCGTTCCACGATCACGGTAGGAGTCGAACTCGGATCCATGTCACAAAAAATGAATGCGTTAGCACTGAGCCCTCGTAGGGCTGTGGACCTGCATTTTCCTGAGGAATCGGGACTTTCCAAGACCTAGGAAACTATCTACTGAGCTCCGGTGAGCAGTTAGTATTGTTCCCAACGTCGGGAGTCGAACCCAGATTAAAGGTACGCTAGGTAAACGCGTTACTATTGGGCCACCGCGGGTTCCAACCAAAAGGAACGCAGAGAAATTGTTTTTCATAACTAGGAGAGATTGAAAAATAAATAGTTGAATGAGTGATAACAACAAGGGTTGGTAACATTATTTTTAAATGATGCATTTTATTTAAATTTTATTTAAATGATGAATTTTAAAATAGCAATAGGCTGGACATACCGTAAGAATGATCAGCCGATGAACCACCGGATTCCAAAAAACTACCGATGGCTGAGGAAACATCCTCAAACAAAATAAATTGATGAAGTAAGAAATGGATTGGGGTAACATTGGGAGGAATTTCTTGAAATAGACACGCATAAGTGTTTATATTTCAAGCAATTCATCTTCATGATGAGCATTTCGTATCCATTACAGCGTGATGTTAGCAATTTGTCTTCATGTTATTCATAATGGGCACTTACATCCTTATCCAGCAGTGGACAGACAATAGGTCGAATCTGATGATGATATGTATACGTAACATGATACTACTATATTATGTGTATGACGTACTTATGACATACAAGGTGGGGCCAAAAATAGGTATAAAATAAAACAATATTTTTTCTTCTTTTGATTGATTCAAACGCTATTTTGTGTCGAAGTATGTGTCAAATACGTTTCTCGAATAATTTGAGTGCATATTGCAAGGTTGATGAAAGATATTTCGTTCACCTAAGTTATTAAACAGCGTTAAACAACTTAATTTTGTGTTTAGAAAAAGTAATTACTCTAGCCCTACGTTTGGCCCAATCTTTATATAGGAAGATAGAGGATGGGAGAAAGAGAAATGGAGGAAAGAAACGCACACAAAATTCTATATATATACCACGGAAAAATCCAATTTTGAAAAATGTGTAAATTGCTGAAGCGTGATTTTAAAATAAACGTATTCCCTAGGGGAAAAGGAATGGCAAATAGAAAAGAACAAAATAATTCGACAGCAAAATCGTATTTATTCTTAATACTATGCCGCAAATGTATACCCACAAATCATGTTAAAAGCACTTCTAAAAATGTTGTTAAGGTACATTCAATATTTTAGATCCTCCTTTTGAATCAAGAATAGCTTGCACTCTTTTAGGTATTGAATAAACTAAATTCTCAGTAATTTCCGGCACAATTTCGTGCCAGGCTTCTTCCAATGTTGCCTTAAAGAATTTTTATTTCCTGCGTTAAATTTCCCTATACGTCTCTCCATTTCATTCCATGTGGGTTCAACGGGATTGATGTCGAGCGATTGGAAAGGCGAATAATGGAACATGGAATAAAAGCCACAGCTTCATATTCCGAGCCACATGTTTAGTGTCATTATCCTAATGGAAAGTCCAGTTGTATCTAAGGTTTAGAATGTCCGCAGATAATAGCCGATTATCCCGCAATATATATTCAGATATTGTGTTCGATCCACATTACCGTAAATGGAAACCAATTG
The DNA here is from genome assembly GCA_006491805.2 of Dysdera silvatica. Classification (NCBI taxonomy): domain Eukaryota; kingdom Metazoa; phylum Arthropoda; class Arachnida; order Araneae; family Dysderidae; genus Dysdera; species Dysdera silvatica. The sequence continues at coordinate 51,009,191 of QLNU02015003.1, read as the reverse complement.
TCCTAATCCAAAAGTTGTCATTGACCCTCAGACCATGACGTGTCCTCCTCCATGCTTGACTGTTGGAAAAAGATTTGCAGCTTTTATTTCTTCGTTTCCCTCACCCCCTCCAAATTTGACCATGACCATCACTACCGAATATGGTGGACTTGCTTCCATCAATCAAAAGTACTGTCTTCCAAAAGTTTAAATCCTTTTACGGAAACTCCGTTTAGCCGGTAGAAAGACGAAGACAAAAGGGACGTATTACGTCAAGCATGTCCAACGAATTTATTGACGACTATAGCCAAAAAAGAAATTAAGAAGAGAGGTAAGTTGCACAATATTAGTTTTAAAGAGGGTTGGTTTACTCAGTATAAATGGCTATGCAGTAGTCTAACCTTAAAAAGATTATTCTGCTGGCAGTGCTTGCTTTTTAGTAATAAACATTCTGTTCGGAATAAAGACGGATTCGCCGACTTATTAAACATAACACGAGCACTCCACAGGCAAAATGGTTCTGCTGAACATCTGAAGGGTGAATTAATGCTAAAAAGATTTTTCAAAAATCAAAACACGATTGCCAATCCCCTGAGGGAGAATGCTAGGCCTTGCAAAGTGCAATTCAATGAAAATGTTCATTTAAATAGATTGTTTCTACCAAGAGTGATGGATTCAGTAACATATTTGAGCAAACAAGAAATGGCATTCCGGGGACATGATGAAAGCAGTGACTCCATAAATCGTGGAAATTTCAAGGAATTACTAAGATTGTTGATCTCAAAAAGTCCTTTAGAAATTCGAAATCATTACAAAAAGATTAAAAACGTCTTCACTGGTGACTCAAAAACTATTCGAAATTAAATGATTGAATGTGTTTCCGATTATTTAAATGATCACGTCGAAGACGAAATAAACGAGGCTAAAATTTTTTCTATTCAAGTGAACGACACCACTGACAAATCAAACTTTCTCAGTGCTCCTAAATATTAGGATTTGTAAATTGTGAAGGCATGTTAGTTGAGCAATTTTTGGATTTTCATGATGTGAGCGAAGACGGGACGTCATAAATGTTATACAAAATGCTGGACCAAATTTTGGAACCTTTTGATCATCACCACAAATTAATAAGAAAATGTTATAATGAGGTTAATGTAATGTATGGACACTTAAATTGACTCCAGAAAAAAGTCAAAGATGAAGCTCCTCAAGCCATTTTTGTCCATTGTCTGGCACATCGCTTCAATTTTGTTTTGCAGCAAAGTTTTTCTAACATTTCTAAGTGTCAAATATTTTTTGCAAGCCTCACTCAGTGGCATTTCTTCGCTTCTTCATCACTCGGTGAAGCGATCTTATGTTCTTACATCAAATTCCGAAAGACGCATACCAACCATAACACAAACTCGATGGTTCTCCAACTCGAAATTAGTGAATGTGATCGTCAAAAATTGCGGTAAATTAAAAGAAGTATCCGAATTTACGATAAACAGCGAACATTCAGACAAAACAACAATTCAACTTGCAAAGGGGATTTTAAATGATATGAAAGATTTTGAATTTACGTTTTTTGTCAGTAATATTCAATGAAATTTTTGGACTTACTGATATATTATTCGAAATTCTTTAAAAAAATCACTTAATTTAAACTATTGAGTATCTCAAATAAAATACACTCATGAGCTATTAAGCCGTAAAAGGGAGGATGGTGTTTTTAAAACCATATTTGAAAACACGCTGAAAATCACAGGAATAATCCAATCTAAACGGGAATATGCCGCTCTTTCACTAGAAACAATTTCTCAAGATCTCAATCTTGAGATCTCAAGATCTCAATCTTCATCAATCTCAATTTATAAGATATACATTTTGAAATTTTAGACCACATGCTTACGGCAATAAACACAAGATTTCAAGATTGTGAAAAACTGCAATTTGTCTTGCCGATACAACGAAATTTGAACAATTTAATTTCCATTTTCCATCCCAAGTACTTGAAAACATGTGAGAGTTATAATGCGATGTGCTTAAAAAAACAGTGCCTTAAAAATGAACTGCCTTATATATGCCGATATAAAATTTAGGAATATATCGACACAAGAACTTCTTCAAATGCTTTATGATAAAAAAATTTTCAAAGACGCTTATAATTTGTTTTCTCCCGTCTTAATAATTCCATATATAAGTGTATCAGTGGAAAGGAGTTTTTCTTGCCTTAAAAGAATAAAAACTTACTCAAGAAATACTATTTCGCAAGAGAGACTTTATTCTTTAATGAATATTTCTATTCAAAAATACGTATTAGTGACGCTTATTAAGAAACAACCCTTTTACGATGACGTGTCAGACAAATTTGCAGTATTAAAGGACAGAAGAATTAATTTAATTTACAGAAAATAGCTAAATCCTCATTAAATAATTTTTGAAACTGCTATCTTCTCATATCACTAACAGAGCCAGGATTTAATTTCGGGGGGGGGGAGTATCTGATTCGGTAAGGCTCTTTCCCTAATTTTCCAACCACGAGCCGCCACTGTAATATGGATCGATCAAACCAACGGAAATGGCATTCGAACTTCATGTCCCCATTTCGAGATTTTAACCAAACACCAGTATCCACTGTCTCTTTTGTTGCGGGTCTAATCTTCAACCCGATGTGGCTATGAGATAGCATAATAGACCATTTAATAAAATTCAGTTTAGTAATCTCCATTAACTCGCTGTAGCAAATGAATCCAAAATTAACAAACCCGGCATCAAGTTCAAGTGTACAGCAAAAACCGGCTTTTGTTTTTCTGGGAACAGTCAGAAACAGACGTGAGATGCCTAGAAAACGTACAAAACAGGATTGTCAATTTTCGATTTTATCGATCACTTGACTCTATGTAGGAAAATACGAGTATGTCAGAAGTGAGACGTTGAAATATGTGATATTTCATTTGCGCTTGGGGAGAGAAAAATTCCATGCTCTGATTGGTTGCTTTCAACCTAATCGATGAAGACGTGGCTTAGAGCGATGACGTCATCATCGGTAATAATCAGTGATTCAAAATTTAAACTATTCAGGCATAATGAAGTCCATCCAAACGGACAGCGAGGGGTTCACTCCGAAGCGGGGAGTGTGGAGGGGTCTCCCTCACTAACCGTTCTCTGATTCAGGTAAGAGTAATTTGTTTTCAGGTGTGTATTTTGTAAAAAGTAAATACTAACCTCGTAAAAAAATTTATATATGAGCCACACCCTCATAGAACAGGTTGAAAGCACCTGATCAGAGCATGGAATGTTCCTCTCCTCAAACCCACTAGATATTTCAGGAGTTGGGGGTAATATTTTACTCTTGGAACGCGCTTTTAATGGAATTGTGCATCGATGATACTGAAAACGAGCCAAAATGAGTTTAAAAAACAGAATAATTATGATTTTCAACAGAATAGTTGAACTTTAGACTTTGAAGATTTAGTAAAGATAAAGATAGAGAAGATTAGTAGAGAAGAAAATAAAGATAAAGATAGAGAAGATTAGTAGAGAAGAAAATAAAGATAAAGATACAGAAGATTTAGTATAGATAAAGAATAGTTTAACTATAGACTTTAAAGATTTTACACATGAAATCGATTGCAGTGATTGCAACCAAAACAAGTATAATAAAAAAATTTTTTTTTAAAGTCAATTCCTTCAATGCGCTGCTCAAATAAAAGGGAAGAAAGGGAAAAATTGCGAAAAGCAATTTTGGCGACATTTGGCTGTAATTGGCGGCAAGCATTAATCGCCAAATACACCAAAGGAAAGCAAAAAAAATTCATTTAAATTTAATTAATGAATTAATATTTGAAAAAACTGTATTAACATCAAGTGTCATCCACTACAAGTTTAAAAAAATTTATTTGAACTTGATTGGATGGATAGAAAGTATTTTATTAACGATTGAAAATTTGAACAAGATATATAAATATATATA
>QLNU02015003.1:50962313-51005157 GCA_006491805.2 Dysdera silvatica | reverse complement strand
GTGACATTTCAGAAATATTGATGTAACGTTTACATGCCTATACAAAACCATTAAATAACGCCGAAACTTCAAGTTCGACTGGAATGATTTTCCTATCATTGTAACCGGTATATAGTTCTGTTCCCTTCAAAACATGAAGTCACTGCTACGCATGCGCAATACGCTAGAGGAGGGGCTTGATATAAAATGGCAAATTTGGGGGTCTGCGGGAATTTCCAATCAGTATAGCTCATGATTCCGAATAGCTACGGTGCTGGTTTTAGTCTCAAGCGGTAGATCTCGGTTTTGAAATCTCGTAATAAATCGTTATACGATGAAAACGGTCTCTAAAGAAATTTTCCTCTGATCTCGACAGATATTCCATTCTTCCCAATATCAGCTTCTCAAATGAGGTAGCAACACATATTTTCTTTTGTCATTACCTAATGAAATCAAAGTCAAAATTCTCTTCTTCATTAAAGTTGTAAAAATACAAAAACAAAGAAATCGAATTGTAAACTATGAGTTATACAGTATGTTACCTATCTGGAGAACAACCTTATAACAAGCTATAATTATACGAGTGTTCATTCCAATACATTGAACCAGTTTTAGAGACAAATTTGAAAAAAAAAATGAAACAAGAAAAATTGAAACAAAAAATAAAATTAGGAATTTCCACAATGTCGGCTGAAACTTTCGCAAATGCCAACATGAAGAACATAAGATGCATATAATCAAAAAGAGCGTCTCAGCAGCTATCAAGGTCATACCATTGTCAATGGCCGAGAGGGTCAGGAGGCACAGAGCACCCAAAAATATGAACGTCGACTGCGAGGTCAATCAGAGTAATGAAGTCAACAATGGTTTCTGCGTAACAATAAATGTATCAGTCCATTTATAAATCCCATTAAACCCCGCGGCTATGAACGCTGTTGAATTGGGAGCGTACTCGCGTCAACCCTTCAAATGTATATATCCCACCACAGTCACAAAATTTATTTTTCTGCTTACGTATTCATAAGTTTCTGAAAGATAGTAAGGCAGAAAAACGGCCGATTATTACGATGAATGGTAGAGATATTATTGTATAATAATACTATAAATATATAATCGAGCTCCATATTAGTGGTCATATTCGCCGACTTCGGGATCACTGGACTTATTTCGTCTCCTAATAAACTGGGTGGATGTGAATGTATTACAATACATTCGAGTTCAGATCTGACGTTAAGCCCTTCATCCTGTTCCAGGTAAACCATAGCGCAGTCTTGCTATAATTATATAACTTGAATATAAAGCCTTTGTTCTACATATTATAAAACATGTATAAAGCTCATATCATTCACCTACGGAACTTTTTCAGTGAACAGAAAAATGACTGAGGAAGCTTTTTGGGGGAAAATTGAAGCGCGTTCGTGAACTTGTTTTGAACAGCACACATATTTCAGAATTTAACCAAAGAGTTATTTGATTTTTTTTTTTTCATTTGGTGGATGGAACCTATGTATTTGGCAATCAAACCCAAAATTTTTAACATACAATATTTCAGTGACTTTCGACGTAGACACCTGAAATATATCTGATTTTACTAATTAGATGTGAGGCACAGACTTTCTGTTCGGAAATTTTTTTGGTGAAGAACCCATATAAATAATTAAATTCAGCATTTTTATACATCTACCACCCCTTACAAAATAAATGACATATTCGACATCCTTACATAATTTGAACATTTTTTTGAATCAGCGGCGTTTTTCTACTACCAAAGGTTACAAAGATAATTCAGGTAACATCTATTCTAAATCACTGAATTAAAAAAAATAAGGAAAACTCATTTAGCCAATTTCAAATTTAATTAGAAATGTAATTATTTAAACTTATTTATAAAAATTACTCGAAACATACTTGTTTTAAATTAAACGTAATTAACAAAATGTTTTAATTAATAAACGTTATTATTTTACCTTTCTTTAAAGTTGTAATGAGTTATTAATTTCGCTTTAAATCCTTTAACGTCAGCAACTTCAATATTAATTTAACGAAATGCATACGTTCTTTTGCATAAAGAAACTTCAACAAAAGTTCTGATAATCTTTAGTTGAATACTTTTAAAAAGATATATAAAAAAAATCACTTAAAACCTTTTCTCGAGATTAAAAATATTCTCAAAAAGATCTTGAAATATATATTGCAAGCAAAAATCGTAAGTTCCAAAGATTTCACTACTAAAGCACTTCATCGCTGACTACCCTTTAATTTCAAGTAAGAAGTTTCATTCTTTTGTCATTATAAAAATTAAAGCCAAAGAAATAATTTCAAAAAAAAAAATAATCCAGGAAAAAAGTTTCAGAAAATTAAAAAAAAAATATTATATCTTCTTGACACTTTTCTTTTCTTGCCATAATGCGTCTAATTCAAATTGAAAATAACATTAACAACATTGAGTTCGTGTCCACAAAATATTTTTTTCTGTCACCTCAGGGATCCATTTTATGAAAAAAAAAATTGTAAAGTTGTTATATTTTCGACTTCCAACCGAAACTGTCTCAGACGTAATAAAAGTATATTGATGAATTTTACTCTTGAAATATGATTTTGACAATTTAAGAAATATTTCCAAAGTCTAACTGACACTGTATGAATAAAATACCCTAAAGAAAGCCCATATTCCATATGATTTCCCAACAGTTGGGTTAATTAACCATTGCCAAATATTTAGGTTGTAGTATATATTTCTAGTTTTATTTGTAGGCAAGCAGCTTGAAATCGAGGCGCCTCAATTTTTTTAGTGGTTTTCCATAAATATTGAACCCGCTATTGCTTTTAGTTTTTTTGTCTGTCTGTATGCATGTATGCGCGCAATAAAAAGGGTAAGATAAAGGTCTTCCTTAAATGCAATAATGGTGGCTATTATTAATGCTGAAAACCTACCGAGTTACTTGAGAATTAGAGAGTTGCGAATTAAAGAGTTGCGGATTAGAGAGTTGCGAATTAATGTTAATTGAAACCCGCTAAATTTAAATATCGACCTTAGGCGATTTCTTTCATTTGCTTTCTTTTTTTCTTTTTTTTAACAAGGAGGCTGGAACTTACCAGCTTTGTGTAAAGTTCGTAACTTTATATACAGCTGGCAAGAAGTGTTGAGCAAGATGGCTGACCAATGCAGTTGCTAGAAAACTCATCCCGTGTGATTTATGCTTCAAACTTTCAAATTTGGTACCCGGCAAAATTCAGTTGCAAGCTTCCCCGACTTCCAGGTTTTCCAGATCAAATTTTAGTCGTTTTCCAAGCACTAATTATAATAAACAACACATTACAACTCAAAACCACATATTGAGACCAAGCTCAACTTTTGGGTCCACTCGATAATGTCTTGGCTTCTTTTCAGTTATTGCATGCTCGGATTTCTTTTTCTGGAAAAGAGCTTCAATTGTCAATGTAAAATTTGAAAAAAAATAAGCGAAACACGTGTGACGGTCCGCCCCTGCGAACATCTTAATATAGTTGTACATACTGTGGTCGTTAGAGAGGCACCTGTTCGAACGAAACAAACCCATTAGCTTAGGCTAAATGACCTATCCTTTATAACGAATCCTTGTCGATGTCAGATGGGTCGTTACTGATCGTTTTTGGAAGGTATGTCCATCAGCGGTTGGGTGGTTCACCCTCAAGTTTCCATTGGCAAAAGGAAAAGCTGCTCTTTGCGGAGATCGCTTATCATATAACTACAGTAATACCCCGACTTACGCTACACCGACTTGCGCGAACTTGGAGTTACGCGGATCTTGATTTTATCCTTGATTAATTGAACAAATCCTTGATCTTGATTAATTGTAAACTCAAATCAGCTTCGAAGAAACCTTTTAGACAAATGAAGGGCCAGGATTTGACACCATGCATTCAAAAGTTAATAAATTTGTAGCTAATGAGTAAACTTTTCTATTATAACGTATATATACTATGATTTTCAAAATGGGCAAAATTTCTGAAATTTTAATTGCCAAAATAATACCAATTGATAAATCGGGGCCTCGTATCAATGTAAACAACTACAGACCCATCACATGCACACTTTAAAATTAATACGTATATTAGAAAGTAATTATATTTATTTTGTACAAATTAAAAATACATCCTTTTTCTGTCACGTCTAGGACAATGATTTATTATACTCGATACTAAGTACTTTTTTCAAAATCTCATAAAATTTTTATACCATTATAAATATCTATTCTTGTACTTACTTTTGTTTGATGTTTTTGCTTCAAGTGGGCAATCAAATTTGTCGTATTACCGGATGCTTTTAGCAGTATTCTGTTTGATTCGCATTTTGCAGTGAAATTGTCTTTTTCAGGCCTTGAAAAATATTTCCATACGAAACTTTTACTTGTAGAGGATGCCATTTTTGAACTTACATGTTGACCACTACACCAACACTCTTATTTGAAATAAGTTATTTCAAGGAATGCTTATCAACTAATTGTTCATTCTTAAAACCATAACGCAAAATTTATTAAAAAAATTTAGACCAAGATGAAGCAGAGAACACCTGCATAGGACAGCACAAGCCGGGAGGAGGGGGAAAGAAATGGACATTAAATCTGATATATATATCGATTATTTAAACGAAATATCGATACATTTTTGCATCCCTGAGTACAACAGTTTACTAAAACCTTTTATTTTTATATATTAGGGACCGCGCGGACGCAGTCCCCGCTACCAAAAATTTTGCACCCCAAGCAACCGCAATTTGCGGATGTGGCGAGTTTCAACCTGCCGAAGTGCAATGACAGGCCTCAACTCGGAAAATCACCCTTGTTGATCAGTGACTTTCCAGTGCCAGGTAAGTATGTAACAACTCCCATAGAGTGAGATTAAGTATAGACATTTCACTCATATTTGAACGTTAGCTAAGAAAATCATCAACGCAAACATATTTGGTATAATATATTTTAAAATAATCTGTTTTAATATAAACTACAAACATTTTTATACATATAAAAATTAATAATGATAAAACGGTTATTATTTGCGAAGTGAAATTTGTAGAATTATGAGGTTTTTCGCGCTAGATCGCCCTGCCATCTACTTAAAGACATGTATAACAGTAGACAGGAATATTAAAATAGATAGGAAAATATTGACCAATAAATCATCAAATCTTTATAATTGATATCGAAATCGATCTCAGTGATTATAATCAGTAGCTCAATATATGGTGTCCCGAATGGTGCTATTTAATCTAGTTTTCGTGCAAACCGAACTAAATTCATACAAAGTGATACAGTAATTCACTGCGCAAAGATCAACTAACAAAATCAAACAGTTCATACCACATTATTTTGATACCATTATCAACGGTAGAAGCAGCGGAGCGAAACCCCCCTATCGGATATCCAAACGTTTAAAAATTTGTTCATAGATGGCGCCACACAAAATATATTTAATACAGTTTTCTGAAATAAAAGTTCTATCCCAATTTGCATCATAACTTTGCCTTTTTCGTGACAGAAATAAATTATACAGACCGTGAACTTTTTATTATTTCCAGTACAGAAGTGAAAACGTAATTTTAAAAACTTTCATAAAGTTTGAGTGAGGCATATTATTTAAATTTCGTGCCAGTAGATGGAGCGCCAAGTGAGAGGCACTATAGCTATCTTGTATACTTTCGAGCAAATACACTCTATAACAAAAAAATCGACGCACCAAGAAGGAGTTGTCCGATTGCGATAAAAATTGGTGGATGTGAAGAACATACATAGAAAAAGAAACGATTAAAATTTCAGAACAATTGAATGATTTATTGCAGAGTTTGACCGTTACAAAGGGAGGAAGTCAATAAGGCGTTGGTCCACCTCTGGCCTGGATGCAAGCTGTCACCCGGCGTGGCATAGACTGATAAAGATCCCGGATGGTGTCCTGCGGAATTTCTTGCCAAATTGTCTCCAACTATAATAAACTATTTAATTAAGTGGATGACGATCGTTTCGGCAGTGAATGACTGCCTTTGTCGAATCCAGTTACAAAAGTGAAGGTAAACTTCACCGCACTTGGCGTATTCTCCGTAAATCAGTATGGCAACACGGGTTTATACGCCTAGTGCGGTAAAGTTTACCTTCACTTTTGTAACTGGATTCGACAAAGGCTGCCGCACGATCCTTATCCACCTAATTAAATAATTTTAACTGTGGTAGTCGTGTTTAAATAGTTCATTATTTTTTCAGCACAATGTTTCACGTTAGTTAATTAATTGTCTCCAACTGTCCGGCTAAATCGTCAACATTCCTGGATGGTTGCAATCGCCTTCCCATAGCGTCCCAAATGTGCTCTATGGGAGAGAGATCAGGAGACCTAGCTTGCCAAGGAAGTATTGGGCAAGCTTGAAGACAATTCATAGCAACACGTGCCGTGTGCGGCCGGGCATTGTCTTGTTGAAACGTAAGTCCAGGGTGTCGCAAAAGGAACGGTAACACAACCGGTCGTAGAATGTCGTCTACGTACCGCTGTGCTGTAAGTGTGCCAGAAATGACCACCAAAGGGGTCCGGCTATCAAAGGAGATGGCACCCTACACCATAACGCCCTGTTGTGGGCATGTGTGGCGTGCGATAGTAAGGGCAGGATCCCACAGCTGCCCTTGACGTCCCCAGAAACTTCTGCGTATAAATATATTATTAACGAATTTAATGATTAAAGTAATAATAAAAGATTTACATTGTTGTACCGCTGGATGTAGGTGATGGTAGAGAGTGAGATAGATATAGGCAAAAGAGTTATGGTAATAAAAACATTTTTTAGTTCTTCCCTAGTGGGGGCGAAACGCCTAGAAACAGCCCTAACCAGCTTGAAGCTGAATACCCAGAGAGGCGCCATGCGAAGATCAACTGCCACGTTTCAACGAACGCGTCTTCCTTGCTATAGTAACCAAATGCTATTCAATGGGCGATTTGCTTTAATTTTACGCTTTATATAATTGATAGAAAAATAGACAAGTGGGGAAAATATATTTTCAACAAGCCCATAAACTCCAGGTGCGGGTAAATTCAAATAAATGCGGAGAAATGGACTTCTGGAACCTTTTACATATTTTCATTTACCGATATCAATTCCTATTATATAGTAGAATGAATTTAACGTTCTTCAGATACAAATGTCAACAGTTATCAATTTTTTCTTGATTTCATTTCTTGATTGGATTTACATGTTTGAACATCATTGGAATGGCACCTTGTTTCAATTTACGTCTACCGTCAACTATTAACTGTAACCTCTGATCCTCATCAACGGGAATCTACAATAACGATAGAAATGGGATTCAGGGCTGAATTAAACTTCCATAAGGCGGAAATACGTCTGCTGCAGAAATATTTCACTGTCACTGAAGTTCCGGAGTAGATAGGTTTGACTGTATTTTATAAAAATGTTATGTTGGGATCCTATATATATTCTCGCTAATTTTATATAGGCTCCCTAATTTTGTGATGGGCCCCTTCCCCCTTACCAAAATTCACGGTACATGTCTGACTATAAGCTCTCTCGTATATTTGATAACGGTATATATTATAAAAAAATTCGCCCCTCACAAAGATAACTATTATTTGTAACCAAGTGCGTAGCTAAGATTTAATTTCAGGGGGGATTAAAAATTTTTTACGGCATATATCGATAAAATCACAGCATGCAAGGTCATAGCTAAGTCCCGTTAAAAAATTAGTTTCGGAGAAGGGGATCTCTAATAGTTCATTATAGTACTCGTGCGTACATATTAATACAAAATACGCAAAAATCAAAATCCGCGGAACTCCGAGTCCGCGCAAGTCGGTGTAGCATAAACCGGGGTTATACGATGTAGTTATATAATAAGCGATCTCCGCCAAGAGCAGCTTTTCCTTTTGCCAACGAAAACTTAAGGGTAAACCAACCAACTATCCATCAGCCATCTATGAACAAATATTTATACGTTTCGATATCCAAAAGGGGGCTTAAACTCCCTTTCCTACGCCACTGGTGAGAAGTAATTGTATCAAAATAATGTGGTATCAATTGTTTGATTTTGTTAGTTAGTTTTTGTGCAGTGAATTACTATATTACTTTGTATGAATTTTGTTGGGTTTGCATGAAAACTAGATTCAATAGAGCCATTCTGGACGCCATATATTGAGCTACTGATTAAAATCACTGAGATCGATTTCGATATCGATTATAACGTTTTTGATGATTTATTGGTCAATATTTTCAAAAGATATTTTCCTATCTACTTTATTATTCCTGTCTACTGTAATACCCGTCTTTAATTAGACGGTGGGGCCATCTACCGTATAAAACCTTGCAATTCTACAAATTCCTCTTCGCAAATAATAATCGTTTTATCAATATTAATTTTTATAGGTATAAAAACGTTTGTAGTTTATACTAAAACAGATTATTTAAAATACATTAAAGCAAATAAGTTTTCGTTGATGATTTTCTTAGCTAACGTTCAAATGTAAATGAGGTGTCTATACTTAATCTCACTGTATGCTCTTTGTCACATACTTACCTGGTATTGGAAAAATCACTGATCAATAAGGGTGATTTCCCGAGTTGAGGCCTGTCATTTGCACTTTGACAGGTTGAAGTTCGCCACATCCGCAAATTGCGGTTGCTTGGGGTGCAAAATTTTTGGTAGCGGGGACTGCGTTCGCGCAGTCTCTAATATGTGAAATAAGAGATTTTAGTAAATAGCTGTACCCAGGAATACAAAAATATATCGGTATGTTTACATCGATAAGTATTTCTTTCGATATATCGTTTGAACAATCGCTATATTTCAGATATCTTGCCCATTTCTTTCTTCGGCTTATGCTGTGCTATGCACGTGTTCTCAGCCTCATTTTGGTCTAAATTTTTTTTTTAATGAATTTGCTTTATGATTTTAAGAATGAACAATTAGTTGGTAAGCATTCCTTGAAATAACTTATTTCAAATAAGAGTGTTGGTGTAGTAGTTAGCATATAAGTTAAAAAATGGCACCCTCTACAAGTAAAAGTTTCGTATGGAAATATTTTTCTAGACCTGAGAAGGACAATTTCACTGAAAAATGCGAATCATGCGGAAAACTGCTAAAAGCTTCCGGTAATACGACAAATTTGATTGCCCACTTGAAGCAAAAACATCGAACAAAAGTAAGTACAAGAATAGATATTTATTATGGTATAAAAATTTTATGATATTTTGAAAAAAGAACTTTGTATCGAGTATAATAAATAGTTATTCATTGTCCTAGACGTGACAGAAAAAGAATGTATTTTTAATTTGTACAAAATAAATATAATTACTTATTATTTAATATGCATATTAATTTTAAAGTATACCTCTGATGGCTCTGTAGTTGTTTACAGTACCACGAGGTCCCGATTTATAAATTGGTATGATTTTGGCAATTTTAAACTTTTCAGAAATTTTGCCCGTTTTGAAAATCATGATATACAGGGTGGTCCTAAACTATATGTCAAAAATGTAAAGGCAGGTAGAGGGGACCTAAATAAGCAGATTTCGTATAGGATTGTGTGTGTGTGGTAATGCCGCCTTGAGCCGGTAGAGAGCGCTGATGACTGCGGCGTATAAAAGCGCTTCGCTAGCTGGATTCATCATTTCGGAATTTTCCCATATCACTAAGCTTACATAATGAACCAACGAATCAAAATACTGGTTTCACCATGCACGATTACGCGATGTATCGAGTCAGATTTAAAAATCATCGAGAGCTTTCGAGATTATTTGAATAATCGAGACAATCGACTAAAACATCTCGCAATCGCACATCACTAGAATGGATTCATTCTATCCCTCAACCTCCCCCTTCACAAGAATACCACCGAGAACAGAATGTTCCGGCACTGCTTAATTTACGACTACCCCCTTGCTGCTATTGGCGCCTATTATTCTGAAGTACTCGAAGATCCTCCAAAAAATCTTCAAAACGTCAGGAGTATGTAAAATTTGGTTGGATTTTGCACCAATATCCCCTCCATACTGCATCTCATTTATTTAGCAGGTTATTGAAGATATAGGCATCGAAATGATGGCACACCCTCTGTATTTACAGGACTTGTGGCTTCCATTTCATGCTTGAGTAAAGAACAAATTCATGGGCTTCAATCACAGCAAAATTAAATATTGAACTGAACAGTATTACGTTTGATTATCCTAAATACAATATTGGAGGAGGGCTTCAATTGCATCATCCGGAAACTGACAGAAAAGTAGGACAAGCATAGGCATAGAGTTATATGGGCCCGTGGGGCCTGAGCCCCCAATAATTTGAAATAAATTGCAATTTTACATATACTGTAATGTATAAATGTACATAAAATGTGTTTGCCCCCACCCATATAATAATTTTGAGATTTCTACGGTTATAAGGACAAGTGCATGGGGCTAGCAACAGATGGTTGGTTGTATTTTTATGGCTCAAGAACAGCAATGGTCATTTTAAGACAATAAAGGTGAGATTGTACATACGGTATGCACTAAAACAGAGAAACAATACTTAGAAGGTATGTAGGAAACACACACACCACCTTTGCCCCATGTATAAACAATACGCTTAATTTTTGAATGACCTATATGTAATAGACATTTTAATGACTGGCACAGTATAAGCATAAAGTACAAAATTGGATTTTATTATAAATATCAATTTTGCTTATTATTATTATTCTTGTTCGTTGCTTTCGAGGTTACATCATCAGTTAACCTCGGACGCGAAGAATATTTTGCTTCCTCTTCTTTATCACTGATATATTCTGCCCAGTCCTTCTCTGAAGCAGTTTTATTGTCTTCGACTTCATCTAAAGCGGAATTTCCCAGCTGAGACTGCTTGGGTGACAAGGTGTTATAAATAGACATTGCCTACAAGATAACAAAAGTAGGAATTATATAATGGAGTAGCATATGCCCTATGTTCCAAATATTAAGAGAAAAAAATTAAAATAAATATATAAAAGTTCACTTGGTGAATTTTTATGAAATTTTGTGAAGGCAAGAATTACATAATTAGTTACAGAATGACATAAAAATATCTATAAAAACACATCTTTGGTCAGAAAATTAGCATGAAGTGGAATTCGTCAAAAAAAAAATTAGGTATCTGGATAAAGTTGAGGTACCATAATATGAAATATAATCATCTCTCCTTCCTAACAGCAATGTTCCATGCGATGATGTTGTAGCAGACAATAGTATACGTATGATAAACATGTATACAGATAAGATTCATAACGTTGAAATGGTTCAAAAATCTTCTAATCAAAAATAAACATGTTTTCGACCACTCAAAATGATGGTTATCTTCAGATATACAAATGTTTTTAAATGTACATTTGTACATCTAAAGATAGTCATCGTTTGGAATGGTCGAAAACATGTTTATGTTTGATTAAAAGGTTTTTGAACCACTTCAACGTTGTTATGAATCTTATCTGTATACATGTTTATTTCAGTGGTAAAGTATTTGATTGTGTATCAGATAATAGTACAAGCAAACATAGGTAATACAGTGAATTCTCTCAATAACACCGTTGTAATTAAAGATTATTTCGATTTAATAACGATATTTTGCAATCCCAGCAAATACTTGATAAAATTACACATATTTCGATAAACTTTTTTTTTTTCCTGTTTGACGTTATTTCTCCAGCCCTTGAAAGGGTGTTAACAGGAGAGTTTGCTGTAGATATAGGCATATCGACGGCATCATGCTAAATAGATGAATTTGTAAATTTTTACCCAAGAACATTTTTGTGGTTGCTTACTGATTAACTATGTTCCAGCTAAAACATGAATGTGTATCACTAGTCAAAACGGTAGTAGTAAATCTTACATGCGCTTTAAACCATGTTAAAGCATAAAGGCAATAAATAACACAATGTGGTTTCCTCAGAACTAGAACTTTGCAGATTTCTTAGATTAGCACATGCAATATAAATGATGGTAGATATGGTAAATATTTAGAGTAATAATATAGATAACAGTAGATATAGCACATATAATACTGAAAACACATACCTGGGCAACAATGTTAGACACATCACCCGTATTCGAAGGCAAAATTAAAGTATTTCCTTTCTTTGCAAGATTACCGAAAGCTGCTACGTACTGTTCCGCCACTAATAAGGAAGCTGCCTTCCCTCCAAACTGTTTAAAAATAGAGAAACAAATTATTGAATTAAACTGTTAAAAACTATAGAAAATGATTTTTTGGTATTACACTACTAAGCTCATGCAAAGTACAAATAAATTACCCATTTTAACAATTGGTTACAAGTTTGTAAGGTATTATTACCCTTTTCACAGTTAACACAATTGCCGAATTGTCAATGCACACAAAGCCAATGGAGAATGTCTCCGCAATTTTTTATGGGGAATTAAAATTATTAATATTTTTGACACCCAATTCTTTTTAGCTTAAATTGAAGCTTTTATATACAGGGTGAGCAGAAAAAACCCGGACAAATATTTATCATATTTTTATTTATATAAAGAAAGTTAAAAAATTATCATTGAAATACAATATGTTAACCTTACAGCAGACTTCAAAGTGGCCGCCGCCCTCTGTGTCGATGCGCAGTCCCAGGCGATTCTTGAAATTTTCGGTAGTGGGCCGCAGTGCCTCCATCATAATTCGGTCCCTCCCGGCATTGCTTTAGTAACTCCAAACCTTCGTGGTGCATAGACTGACCTCCAAAGGTGCCCACATGCTATAATCCACCGGGCTTAAATCCGGTGAATGTGGCGGCCATCTTTGCTAAGTGACGAAACATGGAAAATGGAGCCTACACCACTCCTGAGTTGTTTTAGCTCTATGAGCCGGCGCTTGTTAGAAAGTCCATACCACGTCGCCGAAGTGCTGCCACAGAAGTAAGACGGTCTCTAAAATGTTGCGTCGGTACACGTCCTTGTTGATTTTTACCACCTTTCCATGAAACCAGGTGTCTTGCCGCTGGTACGAATTCCACCCCAGACTGTGACACACTGCAGTTTTTAGGGTGTTCGACGATGGCTGAGGTGTCAGGAGCCTCTGTGGACCAGTTCCTATCGTTTTGGCGATTGTGAGCCTGCTTGACTGCAGAAAGCTTTTCATCTACGAAGAGTGTTCATTCCCAGCACGTACCTGCAGCCTGGTGTTGAAGTTGCCAGCATCTTTGAAGCCAGACACTCTTGTTTTCAAACGTGAGGAGTTGAACTTTTGGAGGCTTGTAGGGCTTGAGTTTTAGCTCATTTTTAACCATTTGTCACAGCGATTCACGTTTCATTTCGGTCTCTTGAGTGGTTTTTCTCATTGAGACCTGCAGATGATTCTTTACTCGTTTCCAGATGGATGATCTGACGATTGGCGGAAGTGTTGACAGTTCGCTTTCTTCCTCTTCTGGGGCAGTCGCCTTTGTGGCCGAGCTTGTGTAAAAGCTTAATAGCATCAGACACCGTTTGGCGGGTAATGTTGAATGATTTCACACTGACGAAGACATTGACGAAACAACTCCAAAACAGCAGCATATTTGTTTGACATCGCTGAAAATATGGAACTTATTGGAGAACAGTACAAAATTGTAATTTGTTGTTTACCTTTCGAAAGCATGAGACATGATGCAAAAATTGAAACTATTACTTATTATATCTAGAAAGCTCTAAAGTTTGTCCGGGTTTTTTCTGGTCACCCTGCGTAGATGAAAATGGGGTATCATCCTGGCCTGCAGTAGAACCAGGGAGCTTCCGTATGAACCAGCATGCCTAGAATTTACCTTGACAGGCTTCCTCGGTAGTGGTTTAAACCAGAGTTTCTCAAATACAAGGACTTGGCACAAATTATACCGGATCATGAGGGGGTTCTCCTGGAATCTGTCACATTTTAGCTTGCTAATCGTTTTTCATAAATATTTTGTAGTGCAAATATTCTGAGAGGGATAAAATTTGTGAACAAGTCGCAAAGCTCCGATCCAGAATACCTAAATAACATCTGTGTGGCAAATGCTGTATTTTTAAACACGGAAAGCAGGTCATGATCGGGAATTTTTGGACTTCAAAAATTTTCAACATGCTGACAAAAATCAGCACAACTGAATTTAATAATGTTGGCCTGAGGAAACTGCAATATACCAAATGATTTCATTAGTTCAGTGATGGATAACGACTTTAAATGTAATTTTTCATTTGTCAACATGCTCTTTATAATTATGTCATAGTCAATTATAAATACTTATGTCAGTTTCATGTACAAACTTCATAAAAATTAGAAAGGTACAGTTTGTTGACGAAAAGAAGTCTGATGGAACAGTTAGAAATAACGGGAGGTGACGTCACAAACGGGTTAGTTCACTACAGCAGAGGAGGACTACAATTTCAGAACTGGCTTTTGGTGAACGTTTGTCGGCGCCAAAATCAAGTTCTGAAATTGGAGTCCTCTACTGTAATAGAATAGGCCGTTTGTGACGTCACCTCCCGTTACTTCTAACTGTTTCGTCGGACTTCTTTTCGTGAACGAACAGTATTTACAAGTAAATTTGTTGGGACCAGACTCTCATAAGAAAAGAATTTACCAGACTGCGATCTTACAAAGATTGAGAACCCCTGGTCTGCACAACAAACTGACAACCTGAAGCTTAGTGGTTAAACTCCAACCTACATCTTTCTGAAAGTCAATAAAAAAAGCAGTTTGAACTCAAAATAAAATGGTAACAGTATCTTAGAAACCCTAGATATGAAGAACAATATCGTTACTATGTTCTTGGTAGCCGAGCAGATTAAGCCTCCCAGTTTATATGGGGAGTCCACAGTTCAACTTCGGACCAGGATGGGCTCTCTTCCCTTTATAAAAAAAAAAGCCCTAATCTGAACTTATATGTGGGTGTCAAAAATTATTGGTCATCAAAAAGCAATTGCAAAGACAATTATGAGATTTTATAGCACAAGAACAAAAGAAATCATACTGCAAATATAACTTCCAATACCTTCCTATGCAAAATGGTTCTTACCATAACTATCTATATTTTTACATTGTAAAAGTAAATGACAGATAAAGTGAGATGGGACCCATAGCTCAAGGTGACTTCCAAACCACATTACATTTGCACATGTCTCAGCGTACTAAAATTCCAGGTCAGCCCAGTGAGGCAAAAACCATGGATTTGACTAATAGAATGTATGTTGTGAAAAACAACATAAATAAAATACTACAGAATTCCATTTATTTGGTTTATCCGATGGACTGGATCTCAATCTTTCACCTAAACGGTAGCTCGACCTTGTGGTGACTGAAATGGTCAGCTACTTGCTTTTTTGATGCATTACACTCAATTAACCGGACTTAACTATTATGCGGATCTGCATTGTATTAATTAGTCAGGATGATTGAAATTCTATAGTATTTAAAAATGTCCCGAGTATTAAATCCAGCAGAAATATTAAACGGCAAAGTTTTGAAGAGAAAAAAAAAATCACTATCAACCTCTTTCTCCAATGATGCAGCAATGATATTCAAGGACTTCGATTGAGCTTCTGCTTTTGCAAGTATAGCAGATGCATCACCTGAAATAGATTCAGGGAGAAAGTAGATAAACAGGACCACATGTAATAAACATACATAATAGATATATTAACACTAAGACATTGAATGTAAGAAAGCAAACAGAAATATTGCTTGTTTATTTCTATGATACAAGGCCAGTGAAGACAGTGCCATATTTCCCAATAGGCTATACTAGGCTATAGACTAGAGCGACAAAATTTTGTGTATGAAGTCTGATATAACAAAATCAATACCATACGATGATATAATCAGATGTTTTGCCGAGAAGAAAGCTAGACGTCATGCTTTCCATTTAAATACAAGTGTTCGATGGGCTTTTATTTTTTGCTAAAATTAAAATTTATTTCAATAAAATTGAATTTGATTTATTATATACCAAGAAGAGATAATACTTCAATATAAGTTAATATTGTTTAATGTTTATGTTTCAATTTATGAGTTTGTTTTTCAACATTTTTACTGTTAATATAAACTTTTGTAGCGTATATTGAATGTAACAATTTTTATGTTCCTACCACTGATTGGGGCAAGGGCAAATGAGTAGGAAGGGGTGGCAAAATGTATCCTAGAGGTGGCAAAGAGTAGTCTAGGGATGGAAAAAAAAGTAGCCTAGGGGCGGCAAAATGGTAAATCCGCCCATGAGTGAAGATCGTATATGCCAAGGTTGGTTGTATTTTTATGGCACAAAGACAGTGAAGGTCATTCTGCACCAATGTATGCCAAGAACTTGCAATTTCCCAAACAATCAGAACCTCTGCTACCCAAGGAATGGGAACCTGAAGTATAGATCACCAGAAATAAAATGGCACACACGTCAACAGAATTCGAAACGAGATGATAGTTTCATTGTGTTCTTACGGCTCAAGGACTACACCTAGACTTACAGTTTCCCCAGGGAATCTAAATCTTTGCTACCAAGAGAATGAAATCTCAGACTACAAGTGAGCAGAAAAACAGTAGCCATTCTAAGATATCAACGGCAATCTAATTTGGGTTGGTGGCACAACAGACGACTAAGTTATCATTACACCACTGTGGGGCAAAGTGGACCTACATTTTTGCAAGAAATCCAAACCATTTAAGGCCTAGGGAAGCAACCCCCAAACTGCAATGAACAATTAGTCTATAAACAGTTTTATTTATTTTTTCCAAGAAAGCATCATTGCGAGCTGAACTCGGACAAATGTCATGCTAGGTAAATGTCTTATCACTACATCATTACAAAGCATCACACCTGACAAATGGACTTATGGAAACCATAGAGCTACACAAGTTGTAACCGGATTGTCATTTATGATTACTGGAACAACATACCCTAATGCAATTCACAACTATACTGAGAATCAATTCTAGTGCAATGGTGTCAAAGGCCATAATCATAATTAATGGAGATAATTATATTTCTAAGTATTTTTCCAGTAAAACGTTACCTTAATTTGTAAATTTACCACTATTTAGTTGAGAAGCTGGAACAGTAAAATTAATTAATTTCCCACAAAAATTTTAACGGCGATAAACAATATTTTAACAATTCTATTAATGATCAAAAATATTGCAATCACCCAAAATTTAACGTCTGCCAATATTTACGCATTCCTTTGCATTTATAATACTTAGCATTATTTCTAGTCAATTTCAAAAACTTTATCGACAAGTATCATCGAGACTGATTTTAAAATTGTGGAAAATAGTCTGATGTAAAAGTTCATGTCGGTTTCACACATTTAAAAAGCAACAAAATTTTACCTTGAGCTTGATTGATTTTCTCCGTCCTTTCAGCTTCAGATGCAAGGATTTTAGCTCGTTTTTTGCCTTCAGCAACACTAATATCAGCTTCTCTTATACCTATATTTAAAATAAAACCTCTGAATTCTGAATATTTTCTACATAATACCTAATGACAATAACCAACAGTGGATTGATAAATAAAATTACACAGGCAGATCGAAAGGTTATTATAATATCTAGGGCTCAACAAATAGTGGTAAACCATGCTTGTCGGACAAGAATGGTACTCGCCCGTTTCAATAAGAAAGCCCAATAGAAACAAATTTCCTACTCACTGACTGCAAAAATTTAGTCGGTGATGGGATTTTTTGAGCTCTGATAATATAAATAGAAAGCAAATTATTTAGTTTTTTATATCATTTATAACATTATAGTTTCCATTACAATATATTATCATTATCTTCCTTATATCATGCAGTTATCATTATCTATTATAATCATTTGTCCTCTACAGATTATCATTATGTTCTGAGTATTAAAAAATAATTTTCACACAGAAACTTACTGATTGTTCTACTGTAAGGTGAATTTTCATAACCAAGTTGAATTAAGATCGGCAACAATAATGATAATATAAATTGTGGGACCCCTCAACATAATCTGCATAATAATGTCAAAATTAAGCAAATGCCACCAATCACATTTCGGACAAGACTTTTTTTTTTTTAATGAAGACACGTCGAACCTCTTTTTCTGACATGATTCTTGTCATCCAAAGTATTAGATGATAAATTACTACTTTAATAAATATTCTACTTTGTAAATATTATATATCGTTATTTATAAATATTGTACTTTAGTAAATACCTTCAAGTATGTTATAAATATATTAAAATTTGCTCTGAATTTTTTCTGATGTTTTTTAGCACTCACTGATGCACTGGATGGCAAAAAACAAAAAAAAAAAAAAGAGACTAATTTATTAATTGTAGATGAACAGTATCTGAAACACATTAACTTTAGTTCATATTAAAAATATAGTGATCGTGAACGGCTTTGTGCAGTTCGTTTCTTCCTTCTAAAGGTTTTTTTTTTTTATTTAATAAATAAAAGGGTTTAATCACTGTAATAATTAATATTGTCTACTTAATTTGAATAATGATGATAGATATATCTTATATGTAGGGTTAGAGCCAACGAAGGAAATTTGAAAGTCCAAAAGGACCACCTGGTCACCAAGTGGAGTACCCTTCTACAACATGTATTACCGATTAATAATCATTAATACATCCACGGAAATTTAACTTCCCATCGTTTGGGAAATTTTCATTTTCTTTCTATAGTATCTGCTTCCAAGTTTGAAGAGGAGGAGTGTGTTTTCGATGGAATCAGCAATTTAACAGACTCAGTCAACTTTACATCTTGGGGGTGCTGATGGCGAAGGAAAAAAGGAGATTAACGTTGTCTGCGAATGCAATACACTAAAAACGATAAAATGAAGCACAAATGCTTAAAAAAATAACACATGCACGCAGAAAATAAAACGTCATAAATAATAAATACCAGTGAAATCGCTTCACTTCACCGCTGGTCAACCAAGGGGAATTTAAAGTGAGGAGACCATCTCCCAATACGATCATAATCTTATAACGTTCCTTTAAAGTTTTGTCGTTGGGTGTCTCCATAAGACATGTTTGCTTGCTTGTGTACAGGGGAAATTGGAAAGGGTGGCAGCCGAAGACTGCGCTGTAATTCCAGAACTACAAGACCTGTATTTGTTGCGAGTGTCTTACTTACCAAAATATTGCACGGACTGAGCATGCAGGTGGACTTTTAAACGGAAAAAAAATTTAAATTGTTTGCATTGCGAAACTTTTGGCCAGAAAATTTTTTATCTTCGATGAACAGTAGCTGTAAAACCAAATTCACGATTTGCGTATGAAATAAACGGAAAACGCCCGCGCGTGTTTCAAATGACAAATTTGTCATCGATGTTTATGAATTTAACAACCATTGGTTATGAGTTGGCGACAATTGTCGCTTTGTCGCCATGCTGGCTCGAAGCCTACTTATATGTACCATTGATTTTTTTTATCGAAAGTAAAACAATCAGCAAAGTTCAATCATTTTTGTTCTAATTCTCGGCAAATGCAAATCGTTAATTATTCCATTTATCTCAATGGACTGAGGCTCACGCATGCCAAAATCTATAATAATATACTATAGGAGATTCAAAGTTACATTGATCAAACTATGGAACTTGACTAAAATGCATCTATCAGACCGCATTCTGAAAAAAATAAATAAAGGATGCAATAAGAAAATAAGTTGTAGTGATATGGAAATAAAATGATCAGGATTTTGTTTAATATGAAAGATCTGTGTCTCAACTTCGTTACAGAAACTTATCACTTCAACCCACTCAATACTGCCTTCCGTCAGAGACTGACTTACGTTATATAGAACGCTGTGAGGACAAAATTTGGTGTACCTCCTCCTTTTAAATATTATTCATTTTTGCAATAAATCTTTTTGGCGCCAAAGTTTCTAAAATGAGCTTTGTCATAACCTCTCCTGTAGAATTGAGTGCCTGTTGAAACCCAATACAATATTTGTCACTGAGAGCGTGTGTCTCTTTGTATGTCAGCGAACTAGATGACGAATGATACCTTTTCAGAATTACTTTTGTCAAGTGTACAGATTAGTATGATTGGAAAATATGTAGTTTATCCATTTAATAATAAGTAAAAAATGTAATCTTCCAATAATAAGTGATTAGATGATTGGACGGAATTTGGACTTGTCCACATGTTAGTGCCATTAGGTCATTTAGCACTTAGTGTAACAGAATAACGTACATTGCCCCAAATCCACCTTTCTGCTCTGATATTTCTATGGAAGACCTTGCACATGAATTCAAATGTGTGAAAGTCAAAGAAGTATATGGAGTTGTATAATAATTGCTAGAATACTGAACAGGCTATACCTTCTGATTCAAGGACCATGGCTCTTTTCTTCCTTTCAGCTTCGACTTGCATCTGCATGGCTTCATTTACTCTTGCAGGAAGCCGTATGTCCACTGCAAAAGAATAAATCTTGTATTCTACCACATCGACTAAATTTGTATGTCAGAAAGTGAGGACCTTGTCTTCAACATAGTGAATTTTTTAATGGACACCAAAAATAAATAAAAAGCTGGCATGTTTACTCCATTCTATTCAGCAGTGATTTTCCTTCCGAAAGAGCTAACAAAGTCAATAAAATACGTTAAAATGACACATTCTGTAAAATATATATCTCTAACTGACATATGAATAGAAGTTGATAATAAACAGACAATAATAATTTTAGACATTGTAAAAGCCATTATGAAAATATTGTCTTATACTTATAATCATTCTTACTAATAACTAAAATATGATCAATATTGATTACGACTAATGTACAATACCCCAATACTTACTTATTTCATATCGCTTACAATCAATACCCCATGCACCGCTTGCTTTGTTGATAGCATCTAAAGAGAAAAAAAAACCAAGTTCTTAATAATAATGTAATAATACCATCAAGGCATTATTAATGTATTTCAATTATATATATATATACACACACAGTTAAATCTTGATAACTGGAACGTCTATAATTCAAAGTAATTTTACATTCCTGGCCAAGAACATAGGCTTTAACACTGAATCTTTGTTCTATAATTCGAATTTCGATAAGTCGAATTATTCGATAACTCGAAGACATTTTCGTCTCCCAAACATCAAATCTCATCCATAAGTCAAATTTTCACAAAAAAAATTCTACTTAAAAACTTTCCATTGTATCAAAACAATGCCAATGAAGCTTTCTGTGTCCCTCAGTCCTACCTGTCTATCCTCCGCCAGAGTGGAAGTAGTCTTAGCCTTACGCATGCTTTTCTTGAAAGTTGTTTGCTTTGAAAAACCAGTCTTTAAAGTGACTTAACATTCGGTTCTGAGAACTGAAAGAGTGAAATAAGGATTGATCACATTTGTTAGAGTGTTTTTTATTTTTGAAGCGGAATTAAGATTTGTGCAAATAAGATCAAGTTCATCCTGGAAAAAAGAGTTTTGAAAACTTTGAGTGTCCATGAAAAATCCAAACTCGTCGACAAAGTAGAAAAGGGTACTAGAAAGAAGAAAGACATCGCTGCCGAATTTAGTATTCCTGCAAACACTCTGTCAACAATTTTGAAAGAAGAAGAAAAGATAAGAAAAGCTGTGGAAGAGTCTTGTCATGCGCCTGAAAGAAAGCGTTTAAAAGCATCAAGTTTCCGTAAATTAGAAGATGACATGTTTGCACGGGCGAAAAACATGAGAAATGCAAATGTTCCTCTTCAAGGTGGTCTTATTCAAGAACAGGCAGAAAAATTTGCAAAAGAAATGGGAATTGAATCTCTTCAAGAAAGTACCGGCTGGCTCGATAAGTTTAAAGTTCGTAATGGAATTGTGCAGAAAGTCAAATGTACCTGAAATTGATTGCAAAGATTAGTGTCGTAATGTGCTGCCTTCTCTGATAGCGGGCTACAATCCTCTTTATTTGTTTGCTACAATCCTGATGATGTTTTTTAATGCCAACGAAACTGGACTTTTTTTCAAATGCTTACCAGAAAGGACTTTGGCTTTTAAAGCAGAAAAGTGCCGTGAAGGGAAAAAAGAAGTAAAGTAAGGATAACTGTCAAGGTTGGAGCAAAGATGATTGGCACTGAAAAGTTGAAGCTTTTGGTCATCAGAAAGTCTGCGAAACTGAGATGTTTTTCTGGAGTTAAATCTTTGCCAACAAATTAGGAAAATAACAAAAAGGCATGGATGAGGAGTGCAATCTTTGAACTTTGGCTGTTGAAACGTGACTGAGATTCTCAGGTCGAAGGAAGAAAGGTCTTATTGTTTGTTAACAATTGTCCAACCCATCCTAAAATTACAGAAGATTTGCAATCCATTAAACTTGTTTTCTTTCCCCCTAACATGACATCGAAACTTCAGCCCATGGACCAAGATGTCATAAAAAACCTAAAGCTAATGTATAGAAAAAAATGTGTCCAGCGGCTTATCAGAAATATTGACACTGGCAGGGCCTGATCACCGCAAAGGCGTCCAAAGCCCGGGCTTTGGGACTAGACTCTAGCAGGAGTGGGAACTGCACGGTGAACAATCCTTCTGCGCATGTGCGTGGTCCACATATATGCACAAAATAGAATCTAGTCCCAAAGCCTGGGCTTTGGACGCCTTTACGGTGATCAGGCCCTGGACGCAGGAAAAGAAATTCATGACATCAATCTTCTTGACACCATTGTGTTAATCCAGAAATCTTAGAATGAGGTGAAAGCAAGCACAATTGCCAATTGCTTCCAAAAAGCTGGATTCCTCATCAAATCCAATGAAAACGAAGAAATCCAGGAAAATGAAGGAACTGGTGAGTCTGAGGATTGGAAGAAATTTCAAAATTGCTTTTCTATTGAAGTTGATTTTCGTACCTT
Organism: Dysdera silvatica; assembly: GCA_006491805.2. NCBI lineage: Eukaryota > Metazoa > Arthropoda > Arachnida > Araneae > Dysderidae > Dysdera > Dysdera silvatica. Next base: position 50,982,375 of record QLNU02015003.1, on the reverse strand, counting down.
CGTTGATGTCGATAAAAATCTCGAAACAACAAAATATCCATCAGAAACAGACATTCTCCTTGCGATTACTGATGAGAAAGAAAAATCACACCAGGACGAAGAGAATGATGAAGCAATGGATCTTAAAAACCGTCCTCCTATAGGACTCCAGACTCTCATGGCAGCAGAAACTGTTCATTCCTATATCCATTATCAATCCTCTGTAGAAGATAAAGTGTTTAATGCCCTAAACATTTTGGACAATTTCCTGGATAAAAATGTTCGCAAAGTATGAAGCAAAGGAAACTTACACACTTTTTTCAGAAGATTTAAATTGTAAGTACAGTACTGTAATTTTTTATTGCTACTAGTGATTAAATTTGTATGTAATAGTACATACAGTTAAATTAAAATTTTGCGCTTAACGTGTAGTATACATATTTTTAAAAGATTAATAATGTTCACGAAATATTTTAAAAACAGTTTCCTTAACGAAAATATCTGTTGTTATTTGCTTTTGACGATATTTTGCCTGTTCTCGTAATGAGAAAGCATAATTCATTTAATCTTCGATAGGTCGAATTTTAGTTAACTCGGAGTATTTTTGGCTTCCGAAGGCACTTCGAGTTATCAAGGATTAAATGTATATATATATATATATATATATATACAGAGTGAATTTGATCTAATCTGCCAAACAAAAGGGGGTGATTAAAGAGCCCACATGGAGCATAAAAACCTATCGTAACCTTGTCCTATCTCTAAATGTTTCCGAGATATGGTGGAAAGAAGGAAAATGTGCCAAGTCTGAAAATCCAAAATTTGTGAGGTTTCTGTAAGACTTACACGCGAAATAAGTATTTGGAAAGAGCAGAAAAAGTCCTATAAAGTGACATCATTTTCATGATGGATTTAATGCGAAGCTACAAGCGATGAAATATTGGCGAAATGCAAAATTGAGATATCGCCAAAACCTGTAACCAGAAATTCCGCAAACACCCTTCTAGCTAGGTCAAATTTACCAAAAACTTGCCCATTCTACTAGCTTCCGAATGAGCCTACAAAAAACCACATCGGTATTCTAGTTCAAGAGAAATTTAGTCTTATGTCTGAAATACATAACTGAAATCGGCATTCGATGAACATTTGCAGATGTCTTTCAATATTCCTGCACACGCATCCTACCTGGCTACCTAGATCGCCAAATCTGACTCCAATGACTCTCTGTTTGGTGTTTCCTAAGCAAGAGATTTACTGTACAGAATTTGCCAGTTTGTTAGACTTGAGCAGCCAGATCGACGAGGCATAAGTAAAACTGAGTGATGAGCTATCGCTAAAAGCTAAAATGGTTTCAGTTCGTAAGCGAGCAAGAGCATGTATTAGGTTTAGGGATGACCAATTTCAGCAGCGGCTGTAAGTTTCACACATCCTTCCGAATGAATACATGCTTTAATCATAGATAGACATGGGATATGTCTATTAGGGTTTTTTTTTCATATTCCTTTGTGACATATGTGGGGATTGTCATACTTCTTTTATTTCCATTGTGTTTGTATACTTCAAAACAAATGTTACTTTTATTGGTTAGCTTTAAAACGTGCATTCTTGCACCTAAAAAACATCAGACCTTTTTCGACGAATGCTAATTTCAGTGACATATTGCAAACAAAAGGGTAAATTTCTCCTGAACTAGAATACCAATTTAGTTTATTATAGGCTCATTCGAAAGCTGTTAGAATGGATAAGTTTTGGTGAATTTGACCGATTGCATTCAGAAGGGTGTTTGCGGAATTGCCGGTTACAGATTTTAGCGACAACTCGATTTTGTACTTCGCCAATATTTCAGCGCTTGTTATGGGCCATTAAATTCAAATATTCTGATGAAAATGGTATCACCTTATAGGACTTTTCCTACTCTTTCCAAATATGTGCTTATTTTGCGTTTAGGTCTTACAGAAACCTCACAAATTTTAGTTTTTTCAGATTTGGCACATTTTCCTTCTTTCCACCAGAACTCGCAAACGGTTAGAGATACGACAAGATTGCCATGGGTTTTTATGCTCCACATGGGCTCTTCTATCACCCCCTTTCGTTTGGCAGATTAGGTCAAATTCACCCTGTATACACACACACACATACATACATACAACAGTAAAACCTCTCTACAGCAATATTATACGGACCGAGAAATATTATCTTTGTAGAGGGAGTTATTGTTATAGGGAGGGTTCATTATACAGTAAAACCTCTCTACAACACTATTATACGGACCGAGAAAAATTATCGTTGTAGAGGGATTTATCGTTATATCGGATATCGTTGTAGGGAGGTTTTACTATATATACACACACACACACAGTGAAACCCCTAATTAGCGATCACTTGCTTAACAGAAAAAATTAGCTACAAAAGAGGGGCGTCTGTAAAAAAGGGGAGGGTAGGGTTCATTCTGAAGTAGCTGAAAACATTTCAATAATTTAAATACTTCATTTCGAAACACATATTTTTAAGTATATAAGTTTAAGATAACAAACATAGCACTTGTTGAATACAACAAGTAAATTTACAACGAAACATTAAATATCAAAATATATTTGCCTGGGGGGTGGGGGGGGGAATGATCAATAGTTGTTTGGTGGGTTTTACTTACCAGTCCTTCTCTTTCGAAATGTATTTTTAATTGCTAGATTCAATTTATCGTTTTCCATTGTTAAGCTTACAGGACCCGAGTCGAGTAAGCAATAATAATAAATATGGACTGTGGTAGTTCTGTGTTGATAATTGTTTTAGTTTCACGCAATATATCACTATAGTTTATTTATTATCAATCTTTGTCAAGTATTTATTAGATATCTGAATCCAGACGAATCAAAGTCAATTACCCCTCCTTGTTAAGGGGGGGGTGGAAAATTCTCCTTAACTCTTCATCTCTCACCTTCTATTTCCTGTTATTACAACAAGCCACTTCCGGGAAAATAGTGCCGCAGCAATGGACAACTTTCCCAAACTCTCTTGAACAATCAACAACAACCTTAGCTTTTATTCTGTTTATCGCTAGTTTTCTGTTGTGAGAAATGCTGTGAAGGTTGAAGTTCAATTTTGTCTATCAAAGTTCGTATTTTGTCCATACAGGAATACTGGTCTAATGGAATAAATAATGAAAACAGTGTCCGCATCCGCAGGTGACCGCTAAGCAGAGATTTGAAATATGTGACTGCAAATCAGTTTCTGCTGGGGAATTTTTTATCTGACTGTAAAAGCGGGGTGACTGTATCTGAGAGGTGCCTGTTAAGAGGGGTTTCACTGTGTATGTTTATATTTAAATACAAGCACACATATATTAACACCAACATAAGTAATTCCCTGTGATTCTTAATATCCTCTACACTTACACTGTGCTCACAGATATAAGCCATTCCTTTATCATAACTTGATATAAGCCATTCCCTTATCATAACTAGATATAAGCCATTCCCTTATCATAACTAGATATAAGCCATTCCCTTATCATAACTAGATATAAGCCATTCCCTTATCATAACTAGATATAAGCCATTCCCTTATCATAACTAGATATGCTTCATTCCCTTACTATAACTAGATATAAGCCATTCCCTTACCATAACTAGCAATTCTGTAGATTTGCTACAGAACAAAATACCATAAATACGGGAAATAACGATTCTTCCACAATACAACCGTTCTCGCAATACCTTAATTACATCTAATTTATACACTTTACATTAATTCTGCACTTAATACTGGCAGAATGGCAAATAGCTCAGTTAACTATTAACTGAAATATTTGCCTTTTACTATTATTATCCCCATTAACGCATTAAAAAAACAAAACAAAAAAAAACATTGCACCTTGTCCAAATAACCTGATATATTGGCAATATTGTGTTTTACTTAGTTCTGACCAGGCAGACGGTTGCCTCGCACATAGCTGAGGTACAAATTTTTTATACAAATTTGTATTTGCAGATTTTTACTTTGACGATGACAAATTTGTATTTTGATGCTGTTTGTAAAAAAAAGAAGCCAGCAAACTGTTTGTTGGAAAAAAAAAGAAGTTTTTTTAAAAACAGTTAAATAAAAAACAGATCGCATAAAGATAAAAATTTGAATTTCCCATAAAATGCTATTAATTATCATAATATTATTTACCCTTTTCATAACTGCTTTTATCTGTATATCAAAATTCTTATATCATATACCCAATTTATTCATATGTTTTAAAAATAAATTATACACACAATTTTAATTACAAACATTATGAACACAAAACATATTTAACACAAAAAATCTGACAAATTCTATTCACTTGGATGTAAAATAATTCTAAGAAAAAGAAAGCAAAGAAATAGCTTAAGAAGTTACCTACCACCACTACACACAACATGTTGTACAGTCCTCAAATAAAATATAATTTTTTCTATCACATAAATTGACATTTAACAATACGACAAACTCTAAGCAATGACAAAAGAAATCCAAAATCATTAACGAAGGATGATATTTAAATTTAGCGGGTTTCTGAACATTGAATCGGTCATAGTTTTACTATGTCTGTCATCAATAGAAAGGTCAATCAGTAAGTGCTGCCTTCGATATTGTCACTTACATATCTTTACTCAACAATTTTCAGAGAGCAAGTAAGAGTTGACTCACCAACTTTTGGCGAGTTGGAGTTTACTTCCAAATATTAACGTGCCAACTTCCGATTTTCTACTCTCAAATTCGCAATTTTCCACTCTAAAATTCGCAACTCTCCACTCTCCAATTCACAATTCTCCACTCTCCAAATCCCAACTTTCCAATTCTCATTTTTAATGTTAAAATTAGTGTACTTATGAAAAACCTTCACCCTATCCTTTTTATTGACAACATATGGACAAACCAAGAACAAATGTGGATTCAATATCTATTAGACCCAAATTTGGGAAAAGGTACAAAGATAAGCATGAAAACGGACCTTACAATAAATGGTGAAAGATGAAAAGCATCAGTGTTAACACGAAAATTGGCAAACTTAAAAACAAATGGAAAAACAAACTGCTCTCTGAGCCCATGGTTTCTGAAAATATTTGCTGTTCTTCACAACAGTTGTTTGTACTAGGTAATCGGTTTGGTGGTTTTGACACTTAGTGATCCAACATCTATTTTATTTCATTTAGAAAAACAGTTTGTTTGCTGTTTGTCAGAAAACAGTATTTTTCAAACCACTGAGGATTTTTGTACCCACCAATAATTTGCAGCTACATACAAACACTTGCTTTATTTTGTTTTCTGTAATGTCGTCGTGTCTTTAAAACAACTATTAACACAAACGGGCTATATGCTGTATCAACGACAACAATGCCTAATAAGAAGATAGTGCACAATATTACCCTTTAGCTTACGGGGCTGGGAAACAGAAATGTGTTGTTCCGTACAGGAAAGTATCGCTTCTCCCTCAACCAATCAACTTTTGTGACACCTGAAAGTGTCATTACATACAGTCAGGAGGGAGGTGTAGAGATGCTAAAGTACAAATAACACCAAATAACTTTAATGGACATGTAATAACCTACAGATAATCCGATAGTAGACTGTTAACTTTCGTACAAAGCGATGAAGAAGAAGAGGAAGGGAAGGAGGGAAAGGTCCTATTTGTACAATAGGTCTTGATTTTGTTACTTTTTCTGTTACCACCCACGATCAAGCCATTTGTACCACTAAACTGAACATTGGCTTGAAAAGATTGATAATACACAAAAGAACACGAAATAACAATATACACCACGAATAAGAACGCAAAGGGAGGAAAAGTTGCTGAGATAGGGCTTATCCCAGCTCCATTCTTTTGAGAGGTAAATCTGATGGGGATATACCCTGTGCCACCCACAAACAAAAGGTTAAATGGCAATGGCAACAACGATGGAAGCAAATCGTCCCACAAACTTAAACTTCATTGGCCCAATGCTTTCCCTGGTCCATAATGCTAATTGAATATAACATATGAGGGGTTTCATATGAGGAGTTCCATTTATTAGTGTGGTAAAGTTCAAGAACAACTAGGGTTATGTTGCACCATGACCTACAGTCCCCCACGGAATCTAAACTTCTGTTGCCTAGAGAATTAAACCCCAGACTATGGTGGGCAGAGGAGACAGCACACACTCTAAGGTACCACTGGAATCAAACAAAGGTTAACAATGCGATAGATAAGCGTATATTACCACTATACCAATGTAGGACAGGGAGTTGAGAAACAAATAGCGGGACATATATATGCACAAATTACTCTCCATTATCAACTCTAAAACTCTACAATGAGAATAAAGCTAAACATTAAAAAGTAATGGCTGTTATGAAAGAATTACCAACAATGGCGATATTCAAGGAGTCTCTCTCCCGGAACACACTATCCAGTGTGATTTTTCCCAACTCCGATCTCATTGTGGCTTTGGCTAACTGGGTTATGGCAAATTCAGGATCTTCAACTCCATAACTGGCCTATATTGGAGAAAAAAGAAATGAAACACAAATGAACACTTTCTCAAAATCAAAGCAAAGATTTTTTTTTTTTGTGATTTTGGGGCACAGAAACGACAAAGTTTGCGCCATGCTGGGACCAGCAGTTCTCCGAGAAACCCAAACCTTTACATAATGTTTCATCTAAAGCGAAATAGAAGGGCGCAACGCCCTGCTGAACCTATTGCCTTGCCCTTCCCTTCAACTTGTCCATCCTTGTGCCTCAAATATCCCTCCCAGCCCTTGGAAAATATCACCATCCTTCTTCGATGACAATTTAAATTCTCACGTTAGAATCCAAAACGCGTGACGAAATTTATTGGTTTGTAAAAATTCTGTAGTCCAGCATTTCATTTCCGTAATAACACTGATGGTTTTGGCAAAACGAGATTGCTGACGAATATTTGTAAACAAAGCACTGTTGCCAGGTTTGCAGACTTTCAACCACGGACTACTGCGATAAACGTTAGCGGTTCCACGTATTTTTCAGGTCAAATTTTTATTAAAATCAATTTGTTTGTCTTAAGCTTTAAACTAAGCATGTTTTACATCCCTATTTTATGAAGCTTATTTTGTCATATATATATACATATATATTGCTATATAGGATATTGTTTAACTAAATTATAGTTATATTAATTTAATTATTTTGTATGAAGTTGGGATTTTTTAATCTTGCCATCTGGCAACACTGCTGACAGATAGAAACCACATGCACTTTCCCCTGGCTGTTTGCATATACTTTAAAAAAAACTACCTACCTGTAAATGAAAACTAAAAAATTTAAAGAAAGCAGCAATAGGAACTAAACCAATTAAGACATTGTTTAAAGGAGTTATAGCAGTAAAGATGACATGACGTAACCGTGGATGTTCATCATGAGTATACGTGTATTTAGAGTAGAGAAAAAAAAACTTTCATGAGCCCATGCGCTCTGCCCTAATTTTTTTCTAGATGAAACACTATCTTACAGCCTTGGGAACGAATCCTCAGACCACAATGAACAGTTAATCGGGTATAAACATCCTTTTTTTTTTGGCACTGTTCGGAGACAAACTCAGGTTAATGACGCACCAAGGAAACATATTACCACTACGGGAAAACTGAACAACGAACAAGCACTTTAACAGATTAACGACAGTATTTAAAATACCTTTATTATACTGCATACTATACAATGCAATGTGTCACACAAGTAAATACATAGGTGTAACATGCACAAAAATTAGAGAATGAACAAGTTCTTTTACTGGCCATAGTACTAAACGATTCGGTCTATCGTTATGCAATGTACAGCAGTGATGCTCGAACATTTCATTCTGTGGAACCCTTTCCTTACCATGCGCTTAGCTACAGAACCCTACGATGAATGTTATTTAACACTAGAACCACGGCTGCGGTTAAATTGACCACTTGTGAAGTTTAAACTCAAATATCTTTTAAACCTTTCGTGTTTGAAAGCTAGAAATTCTTGACTTTTCCTAAAATATGTTCCTAATAGCATATATAAAGTTTTAAAAAAATACATTACAGAGAACCGTAGTTATAAGCATATGGACCTAGAACCGCGGAAGCGATCAATTTCATCGCGTTGTCGTTTTTTGTGTAAATAATTATTATAATAATCAATTAACAAGAATAATATGATGTATAAAGTAATAACAAATACGATATATATATAATTAATTAATAATGTATCATAATTATGCGAACATCGTGGAATTATTCAGATTTTTTTGGCTGATTGAAGTTCAATATGTGAAACGAGATAATTTGGCTTGATTATCACTCAATCAGTTTATTTACATGTATGAATGAATTAGATACATTAGAAATGTTAATTATTAATTGTTAACGCTATTAATCAAATAATAACGTTATTCTATCAATTTGTGAAATCAAGAAGAACGTAACATAAAACAGATGGCATTGAAAAACACTTGTCTTCCGCCCAACCAAATGCAAACCATGTGCGAAATAATTGCAACGGATGAGAAATGTTAGTTGTACACAATGTCAAATAACAACCTTGAAAAATTGAACATAGCTTTCGTTTGCTTATCATTTAGGCATTCATTTTAATTTCTGTTCCAATTTAACTTAAAATTGATAATAGCTGAAATTTTACTTATGCATCTATTTATTTATTTTTGCAATTTTATGACTATTAAAAACCCTTTCATTTTTCATGATACAATCCCGGCTCAAGAGGGGGCGATTGCCCCACCTCCCCTTGGATCTGCAACTGACATAAGATTATTTTTAGTTGAAGTTATGATTTTAAGAAATAATTTTTTCCCCGTAAATTATAGTTTCTAGGAAAAATTATGTGTGCTAAATTTTTTATTTAATTGCTAGAATTAACCTAGTACTATAAATATTAAATGAATATTGTGAGATTTAACCTAAATACGTTAAAATTGTTGAAATAAAACAAAATTGTATTTATTTATAGTTTTTAAAGAATATTCAAGGGTGGCCAAAATGACCGCAGCCGCAGTTCTAGTGTTAAGGGAAACCTTAAGGGTTCGATTTAAAGGAACCACTTATTATAGCTTGGTCATAAATATGAAAATAAGCATTAAACCAATATAAAAAGGTAAGTAGAACTTTTTAGGAGATTTCAATAGATATTGAACCTGCTATTGCTTTTGGTTTTTCTTTGTCTGCAATAAAAAGGGTAAGGTAAAGGTCTTCCGTAAATGCAATAATGATAGCTGTTGTTAACGTTGAAAACCTACCGAGTTACTTGAGAATTAGAGAGTTGTGGATTAGAGAGTTGCGAATTAGAGAGTTGCAGATCAGAGTTGTGCATTAGGAACTGCAGATTAGAGAGTTGCGAATTAATGTTAATTGAAACCCGCTAATTTTAAATGTGGACCTCAAGTGATTTTTTCACTTGCTTGTCTATTATTGTAGTGTATTGATTACAGTTAGTTAGCTCTAAATCTAAGAGGATTTACGGGGGGGGGGAAGAAGGAAATCATAGAATTTACAGATTTTTCTTGTTTGTTTGTGGTTTTCTGATAAAGAACTACAATGGTCATGCTACTTGCCCGGGACCACTACTGTTTCCGAGAGTCCCGAACCTCTTATGGCCTAGGGAACCAAACCCCGGACTACAGTGAGCAGTGCGATCTTTTATGAGATCTCTGAGTAAGCGTGCTTTGTACACTGTTGGGAGTCGAACCCGGATTAACGGCGTACTAGGCGAACGCGTTACCACACTGCGCCACGCGGGCGGAAATTTTCTTGAAGATTTCGAAAATATTTTACAAATTGCTAAAAACTCCTGGAATGTCATTGAGGACACCAGGAATTCCACAAAACGCACTTTGAAAGACACTGATGTTCGGAAATGTTTGGTGATCAGCATAGGCATAGAGTTATATGGGCCTGTAGGGACTGAATCCCCCCCAAAAATTTGCAATTTTACATATGTGCAATGTATAAATGTCCATAATATGTGTAGCTCCCCCTGGTATTTAGAAAGCTCTACGTTGATGGTGATCAGTTAATGAATGACTCTGCCCTGAGAAGAGAATCATCTATTACAAAAAGTGGGAAAGGAACAACCAGCAAGAAAGTATAAGACCACAGTTAACAGCAGAAGTGAAAGCCCTAAAGGATATGGCTAGTCTTAGTTTGATACACAGGGATGTCTTAGACTGGAAACAATAAGAATACCAATGTTATGTCTCCGACTATGAAGAGAGAAATGGCGAGGAGGAGGAAGTACATAATGGTACAAATTTTTTAAGAATTCAAACAGCTGAGAATGTCTTAAAAGTAGTGTCCGCACATAGATATTGTCAGCAATAATAAATAGTGTAGCATTACTTAAAAACACAAGACAGTGTTTCACAATTCTAGCACAGAAACCTGTGCAATGTCTGTTGAAATATTAGTCATAGCGTACATGGAGATTGGTGCAGATGAAATTGGTGCAACTGCAACAGATAGGCTTACTTATTATATATATTTATTTTATAAACATAATACAAAAAATATTGCAAAAATCACCCACCTTATAAGGATTCACAACTCGTAAGTAAAGAACGCCATCTATATTTAATGTTACATTATCTGAAAATCAAAAACATCAAAGTATAATAAATACAGTTAGTTACAAAAGTATTTAGCCACCCAATATTTCTCTCAACTTTATATGCTTAAAAGTACAAAATCTAGTTAATAACATTGTCACATAAAAAATTATATAATACATATTCATTGTCACATAAAAAATCTTTTTATGTGACATTTTATATTCATTCCCTAACATTATATACAAAAATAAAAATACTTGAATATAGAAACTTTAAACAAAACAATGCACTACACGAGTCACACAAAAGTATCTGGCCACCTGTCACATTCCTTTGCTATACTTTTGTCTTTATACTTTGCTATACTACTGTATATGCAAATTGCAGTTGTAAGTTTGACGTCAGAAGACATTTATACAAAGCTAATAAAAGAACCTCATCTATATCGAAAAATATTCATGAAATCGAGTTTTAGAATGGAAAAAACGTGAGAGCTTAGTTTAGGTGGGAAAAAGATTACTACCAAGTTAGAAAACAGAATGTTTCCCAAAGAGATATTTCGAAAGTGACTGAAATTCTATGTTCAACAGTGCAAAGCATATTAAAATGATGTCAGCAAGAATATCTAATAAATAGACGCCGAACTGGACAGTTAAAAATACAAACTGATCGTGAAGAGAGGAAACTCGTTTGATGTGCCAAAGTAAATCCTGTCGAATCAGAAAGGGGAGTTTGTTTCAAAGTTAAATTATTTTCTGGAAAACATGTAAGCATTGAAACACATCGTTGAATGCTGCGAAGTAATGGATATCATGGACGACTTGCCAGAAAAAAACCCTGGACTGCTGAGGCAAATAGAAAAAAATGGATTCAACAAAAAAATTCATCAACAGGATCAAGATTTATGGGACACCGTAATGTTTAGTAATGAATCAAATTTAAAGATATTAAACACAAGCAAAAAATTGTGTGGAGGAAGCCCAAATCTGAGTTTGATTGACATAATCTCTGTGCTATTGCGGAATACGGAGTGGGGAGGCTGTATTATTGTCTGGAGTATGCGTGTCGGCGACTGGGGTAAATACACTTAAATTCATTGACAGTACTATGAATATGTATACGTTGGTATTTTACGAAGAAATTTGAGAAAGAGTGACGATAAATTGGGAATCAAAGGCAGGTACATTTTCCAACAAGACAATGATCCTTAGCATGCCGCTTTCAATACAAAGTTGGGATTGCTGTATCATGCACCCAGACGTCTTGGAACCCCACCTCAGTCACCTGATTTGAACCCCATAGAACATTTATATGGAGAACTGACAAAATTACTTAATGAAATTGCCATAAAAAATGAGTAAAAATTGCACCTTCAGAAAGAGTGGGACAAAACTGGTCCAATTTGACCTAAAAACTAGCCAATCAAATACCTTCGACACTCAAATGAGTAATAATTGCGAGAAGAAACTCCACTAAATATCAGACAAATTATTTTTCATGTTTTTGCTTTACATTTTCATTTTCCACATACTGCTGAGTCATCTTATGTGTTTGTGTGTGTACATATGCTTAATAAAAGTCTAACCTAAAGTAATAGCACTCTGCTTCGGTATGTCGATTGCCAGTTCTTTCAAGCTCTGTACATATTTGACTCTATCTACAATAGGTATCAGGAAGTTAAAGCCCTAAAAGAAAAAAGAAAGAAAAAACAATGAGAATTTCATCCATCATATGCAATCGTTATCTATCCACAGACAGATTGAGATCCCCCCCCCCTCCCCTGAACGTCTTCTCCTTAAAGTTATTCCATACATACTTATTCTTCATGGGTTGCATCTTCCTTATTTTCAACCTATTTTCCATGTAATTTCTTGCATCCATAACATTCCAAATTTTAGTTTTGTGTTTTATAGCACAGCTAAAATCAAGCTGCGTTAAAACCAACAGTTTTCAGAGAAATACGAACCACTGTGGTATATGGAATCGAACTGTGGCTCAATAGAAAAATATGGAAAGCAATGGATATCAGAGACAGTCAAACATGGGACATGCGCATGGTTTGACAAACATGTTACCACAACAACGTTACACTTACAATAGCAAGGCACTTGCTTGAGAATAAATTCCAGTTTTTAATGCTTCCTTGGCATTAGTTTGACATTTCTTAGTCGTTTATGCTGTTACCAGATTGAATATAAAAAATAAATAGAAACTGATACTAGTTTCTATACAGTTTTTACTGATACCAGAGGGTTCCTCTGATGATAACTGATAACTAACTAGTTATTGAATGTTACACTACTACTATATTTTACTTTTTCAGAAATAGAAGTTCGACTTCTGTTGGTAGCCAGAACTTTTTTTTTTAAATATGTAGTTCAGAGTTTCATTCCTCAGACAGATCATTCGAAAAACAGTAGGTCCTGCTGGTGCATGGTCTTTGTCGTTCTCATGCCATACAACACAAACTCCTTTAGAAAGCAAAAAAGAATGCCAAAATTGTATCCTTGCTTTAAACTCTGTTGTTTCACAAAGTCTTTTTATGATAAAAATAAGAATTGTTTTTGTAAGTTTCATAGCACAAAGACAGCAAAGGTCATGCTGCGCCAGGACCTACAGTTTTCCGAGGAATCCGAACCTCTTAAGGCCTAGGGAACCAAACCCCGGACTACAGTGAGCAGTTAGTTCGCAAGCACTCATTTTGTGACACAGTTTGGAGTCGAAACAGAAACAAGAATAACAGGGGTGATTGTAAGTCTAAACCAGATTCTCTGAACATACCAAAAAATTCCCTGAAACGTTATGTAATACTTTTAGTAAAGACACTGATTTCCACAAGAATATAAAAAATTATAGGAAACAAAACAAAATTTTTGTAATTTTTTAAAAAGAAATCCCAGAAGAAGCAAGTTGAAATTGCCGGAATTTACGGAAATCCCAGAATATAATCACCCCCAGGATAACTGCCTACTAGACGAACACATTACTACTGCAAGGCCCCAAAAAATAAGTACTAATCTATAATTAATTCACCACCATATTTTATAAACATTACTGCTGCACCACTGTAGAGCAAGTGAGTCAATTCTCTCCACTTGTAATTTGCAAGAGTAGATACAAAGATTATAATCTGAGCTGTAATTAATACGTGGGTGGCAAAAATTATTGTATAATAAATTCCCCCACGAAAACTCACAAAAATCTCGCCCCGGAGGCTTTCTTGTGTTGACCATATTTGGCAATTGTGTTATCCCTGCGGAGGGTAATAATACCTTAACATCTTTACATACGGAGAAAGAGAGCGTTGTTTCCTGTCCTCATTCGTCTAGCGGTCCAAGACACTCCGGGCTAAACGGAGGGACCCTGGTTCGAATCCAGGATGGGGAAAGCGTCTCTTTTTCTCCAAAACGAATAAAGCTCTAGTTTGAGCTAATTAATACGTGGGTGGCAAAAATTATTGTATTATAATCTGAATAAAAAGAAGTGGAATATCCAAAAAAATTAAATTCTCCCTAACCTCCATTCTGCAATTAGTGAATTCATCTCTCTGGCAGAAATAATTTATATACTTACTGGTTCCAGTATTCTATGGAACTTCCCCATTCGTTCGACAATCCATGCTTCTTGTTGAGGAACAAACATTATGACAGTGTTAATAGGAGTGTGTTGTGCATGTCGAATTGAAGTCAACTGAAAATTATGCTGAAAATACAACATACCTTTAATTTGATAAATATTTTAAATATATATAACGTATGATGACATCTTTTCACTTAAGAATGAAGCAGTACAGCCTTTTTTTTTTTTTTCATATATGTTGTGAAATATAGTTATATAGTAGGTAGCCAAATTTTTTACGGAGTTAGTCAGATTTGTGTTATTTACAGATGCAATGTGATGAGCTATGATGAGAAAATGGATCAGAATGAAGAACGTTGGTGACAAATAGTGCAGTAGCTACCTATCTCTAATCAATGTAGATTTCACTGAAGTTTCAGTGCAGTTGTATAAACCTAATTACCTTTAACTTATCCCTCCACCACCCATGTCTACACTATAAATAAATTGTGAGTTTACTCCAGAAGTGCCAACCTGGCCATTTTAATTAGTTCTGCATCATTTTAATCAGATTTTCAAGGTAGGATAAAAATTTGGCACTTCCAGTGTTAAAAATAGTAATGCAATTAGTAAGCTAAAGCCATGTCACCTGTATCTGTGTGCAGAGTTCAGGATCTCTCTTGGAGCAGAACTTTAGTGATGTAAATCTGATGGTCATTCAGTGGCATAGGCAGAAAGTTTATAGGGGAGGGAGGTTACAGAGCTACAACTCATATATTCCTATGTTAAATATACAAAATTTCATTGCGATGGGGGCGTTATAACCCCCAAAATTGCCTCCTGGCTACGCCTCTGTGGTCATTGCATTACGATCAGCCTAAGGTGAAATCGTTTCTTACCTTCCCCGCCCCTCACTCTTATAGATCAAAGAACTGTAGTCTGAGCCAAAAAACATGGACGTATGGATCCTATAATTTTACCTCATATGTTTGTACATGAAATGCAACAATTCCCAGAATGCACCTGTAGAAAAAATATTTGTACACCTGTGTACTAGTAGTAACCATCATCTTCAAAGTAATCACCTTTCACAGTTATACATTTAAACCACTGCTAAAACAAGTTTTCACTTTTACCATTGTGTTCAATTGCCACTTTGAAAAAGCTGGATGTCAGAAATATCTGAAAATCATTGCCTTTTCATAGCAGTTTATATTTTTGGGAGGTGCCAGAAAGTGCACAAGTAAATGAGGTGGGTGATCCAATTTGGTAATCGATTTCTTTGAAAAACTCATGAATACTGAGAGCATCATAGCTTGGTGTTTTGCCATAAAGGAAAATTCACTTATGGGGATGGAGTTCAGGTTTTTTCCTTCAAAGAGAAACCTGTCATCTTCGCGAGGAACCTTTAAATAAATTTATTGGTTGGTTACTTGTCCTTACGCTGTGAATTATGCATAATGATCCATCTTCTTGTGATCAATAAACCGTTGGTTGGCCGTATTTTTATGAAACAGGGACAATAAGAATCATTCTGCACCTGTAATCAGTAGAACACATTATAGCCTTGAACTGTGAATTCGACACTTGCAAATCTGTACCATATACAAGATCACTACATTTTATAAATGCTTTACAATCAAATGTAGTTGAATGTTCCCTCAACTCTTTGTTTTCAAGTCCTCAAGAGATGAAACAAGCTGTAATATTTTCTGTTATTTCTGTATATTGTCAAGTACGCTCCTCACGTTCCTACATCAGCTTCCCTCCATTTGATAGGAGATTTGCAAGAAGGACAATGGATTGCAGTTGTATTTGATAAGCATTGGCGGCCTGGTCAAGTAAATTAATGAAGACGAAAAATATCTGACTATGAAACACATTTTTAAGCCCATATCTGAAAACAAATTTAAATATTTGGAAAAGCCACAGTTTGAGATAATTCCGCGTCAAAGTTATTTGTCTGTGTTGCCTTCTGACCCTTCGCCTGATCAAACAGAACATTTTTTTTCTTTCCTATGATTACAATATTGCACAAATGATAAAGAGTATCATGAATAAAGTCTAGAAGAGAAGAGAATTTTTCAGTTATGCTTCCTCTGTAACCTAGTTTTGGGCCTTTCCACACTTAGTGATGTCTTTTATGTAATTAATAATGAGTAAAAATTAGATAAACAGTTATTTCGACACTGGCGTAAGGTTTAAAAACACGACGTTTCGGGAGCCAACTGCTCCCTTTGTCAAGTGAAGGCAGAATTGACAAAGAAAAAAACTTGACAAAGGGAGCAGTTGGCTCCCGAAACGTCGTGTTTTTAAACCTTACGCCAGTGTCGAAATAACTGTTTGTTATGGAATCTCCTGGTGAAACTCTGTATTGTTTCGTTAAAAATTAGTTTAAAAATACAGTAAATGAAACATGTTACACATATGCATAACCACATTTTTTCTGTGTTGCATCGCTGAAAGGCTATTCCAAAAATTATATTGAGATATCTTGTATATACTATAAGGTAATATGTATTAATAGATATTATTATACATAAAAGTAGTTTTCCTCAAATTAAGTAAAACTTAAATGTAAAGGGAGGATGAACTGTACATACATACACTAGTGCACTTACTGAATTCAGTAGGTCGGGATGAAAACCAGCACATGTGAATGGCCTTAGTGAATGTTTACAAAATTTTATATATGCCGCACTATGATGAGAACATGCTGGAAGGTTTATATGACGTAATTGCTGTAAACAAAACAACATAGGCTCAGAAACATTTGACCATTTTACATAAGAAAAATAAATGAAGTAAATCTCAAGTGCAAAATTTTTAAAAACATATACTTAGTTTTATTGCCCATTTACTAAATTTAAGGCAAACTTTTGGCATTTTACACTTTGAAAATCATTACATTGTTCTATGGTTTGAAATTTGAAAATTATACATAAGATGAGAGATGACGCCACTAGTATAATATGACTCACACGCCTGAATGAAAAATATCATCTTACAATAGCAAAAGGTTGCCAGATTGCAATAGTATATATTTATAATGGCAATTTTATGTCAGTTCTTCTATTTACATTTTATGGTAAATAATAGCCAAAACAATGCTGTAACAAGATCCACAGAGATTCCAGAGATTTGGACCTCCATCTCATCCAAGAAATCAATCTAAGTATATGAACCAACAGAAAAAGAAAGTATTTGGTAGCAACGGAATTCAACTTGGGTTTTTAACATAGTATACAGGTTACCTATACAAAAGGGGTTTAACCCTTTAAGGTATTTAAGTGCTTGGTATGCCTAACATTTTATATTGCAGTTATGGATTTTAAGCGCCCAGTTGGACGGGTTGAGGAAGTTATTTTTAGCAACTGGAAATAGAACCAGTACTAGTCAACAATTTCTTAATTGTAAGCTACCATTGTAGAGCAACAGAGGATATAGTGGAGGACAGAGATATATTGTGCACTATGCTGGTTTGCTAACTGACCCATGAAAGGAGATGACAACGAAGTCTTGTCTTTTGTATACCCGCCATTTATTTTGAAACTGGACACAGACTTGCCATTTATAAGTTTGCAGTTTTGAAATGCCACACGGTGACCCACCTGATGGCCACTGTATACAAATAACTAAAAGTCAGTAGGGGTAAGCAGAGGAGATTTGGACGAGTCCATTATTTTTTGCGCGCAACACGAAGCCTGAGATATACTTGGTTTGTCGACCATCTAGAATATTTAAAGAGTTAAGCTGGCTCAAAAAATGTTGTCTCAAAAATGCACCTTTGATCGATGACAATATTGTCAAGACCATGATAGCGCAAGATCCTTTTTCGACAACATCGGAGATTGCAGAAAAGCTTAACTCAGCCCAACAAACCATTTCAGACCATATTTGGAAACTAGGATTGGTCTATAAATATTCCAGATGGGTGCCTCATGAGTTAAGTGAGAAAAATGTGCATGATCGAGTCGCCATATGCACATCTCTGCCTGCTCGGAACAAAAACAAACCCTTCTTGGACCAGATGATAACTGGTGATGAAAAGTGGATTACATACGAAAACATCATTAAGAAAAGAGGATATTGTGAGCCCGGACAACCTCCCCCCACCACCTTTAAACTGAGCTTGAGCCTGAATAAGAGAATGCTGTGTATATGGTGGGACATCTAAGGACCCATATAGTATAAGCTTTCAAAACCTAACAAGAAGCTCAATTCAGAGAGACACTGTCAGCAAATGGATGATTTAAACAAAGAAGTCAAAGAAAAGAGGCCGGCGATATTCAATAAGAAGCACATCATACTGCACCATGATAATGCTAGACCACATGCTGCTTTGGGGAAGCATCAGAAACTCAAGCTAGGTTAGGAAATTCTGCCACATTCATCATATTTCCCAGATCTAGCACCCTCATTTTATCACTTGTTTCTCTCCTTGCAAAATTATTTGAAGGGGAAAAAATTCAAAACTGAAGCAGGTGTCAGTCAAGCACTACTTGAATTCGTCGCCTGTAAGAAAAAGACATTTAAAAAAAATGGTATTTACAAATCACCATCAAGTTGGCAAGAGGTCATAAGTAACGTCGGAAATTATATTGTACAATAAATGTTATTGAAGGTATGAAAAATTCATTATTTCCTTTCACTTCCCAAATGGACAGAACTTTCCGGTCGACCTAATATATATACACACACTGGAATTCTGATTACCTAAATATATTCATTAAGTCTAGTGCCTCCTTGGAAGACAATGTGCATGTGATGTTACATATGACATCACAAATCTACTCACAGCGACTTTTTGACTTTTTCTAGAGGAAAATTGCACTGTGGGACGAATTCTGTACTGTCACCGTTAACCACCATATTATCAAGAAGTTGCTTATTTTGTTAGGTAACCATTGCCTATATCTTCATTACAAGGAATATGCATATTTGTATAATAAATCATGCCTTGCTAAAGGATATATTTATATGACACCTAATAAACCATACCATAAAGCACAACAAACATGCCACGAATTTTGTGTTCTCGGGGATTATTTTTAAGGTATAAGAATAGCCAGGATCATGTCGAGACCCAGTTTCCCAAGAATCAGAATCTTTACAGCCTAGAAAACCAAACCTCAGACTACAGTGGGTAGAACAACCATCATACATCCTATGGTAGGATTGGAATTAAACCCTGGTTAATGGTATGACAAACCTGTTATAAATATGACATCATAGGGCTGTTCAAACTTTAATGACAGAATTTATGTACTGTATTTAAAATTAATTCTGTGAAATCAACCTCTTATCACACTGCTATCATACACATAGAGTTATATTTGATGAGCCCCCAACCCATCCCCAATAATTTAATCTTTAGT
Organism: Dysdera silvatica; assembly: GCA_006491805.2. Taxonomy (NCBI): domain Eukaryota; kingdom Metazoa; phylum Arthropoda; class Arachnida; order Araneae; family Dysderidae; genus Dysdera; species Dysdera silvatica. The sequence goes on along the minus strand of QLNU02015003.1, from coordinate 50,962,892 downwards.
TTTGAGGATGGGACGACGTATATCCAAGCAGATTTACCTCCCAAAAGAACGGGGCTGGGACAAGCCCTATCCCAGAGATTCCTCCCCCTTTCCTGTTCTTCAGAAAGTCAGTGGTCAGTTTAGTGGACAAATGGCTCGATTGTGGGTGGTAAAGAAAAGGGTGACGAAATAAAGGCATATTGTAGAAACATGACATTTTCCCTCCCTACCTCTTCTTCACCGCTTTGTACGAAAGTTGAGGCTCTGCTATTAGATAATAAGTAAGTTTCTAATCTTTCACTAAAGTAATACAATACATGCACAACGAAGTTATTTATTTGTACTTAAGCACAGCTACACATCCCTCCTGACACCAAGTAGCAACGCTTTTAGATGCCACTTAGGTTGATCTGTAGTGGGGGGAAGGGAAGAAGCGATATTTCTCAGTACGGAACAACAAATTTCTGTTTTCTAGCCCCATAAGCTAAAGGTTAAATTAAATTGCAATTTTACATATATCGTAATACATAAATGTAAATGTGTTTGCCTTCCCCTCATAATATTGAAAATTCTACATTGCTGTATGTTATAAATCAGTGA
>QLNU02015003.1:50937016-50962213 GCA_006491805.2 Dysdera silvatica | reverse complement strand
GGATATTGAAGTTGATTATGACCATCGACAAAGAAGTGTGTAATAAAACCTAATTGCGCGAGAGAATGGAGGAGTATTGCGCATTCTAAGAGTACACTTCCATTGGATTTCTATTGCCTAGGTCTGTTCTCAAGGTTATACATTTTTGCAGCAACAAATTTGCTTATCTAGAAAAGTGCATTTTCGAGGTGCGTTGTTCCAACTAGACACACTTTTTGCGCGTTACGCTGATACAGGACATAATGCGTACTCTAGGAATGCATTTATATCGAGTCTGAAATGTATGATAATGACGTTTTAACGTTATTGCGTATTAAAATCTGCGCACTTAGGAAAATCCACCATTACTCCACGTTTAATTCATATTTTCAGAAAACAAAACTGAAGATTTAGCCCTTTTACCAAAATACTAAAAATGCATCTACTAAAAAATAATTTCAGTTTAAGTGCTATTATAAAATATTAGTTTTCCCCTACGTATCCAGTGTTGCCAGATCTGAAGATTAAAAAGTAGCAAACTGTGCTCCAAAAGTAGCGGATTTGAACTATTTGTAGCCCAAACATAAAAATGAATTATTTTGCAACTATTGGCGACGCCAGCCCTTCGATACGCTCTCTGGCGGTCATTGATGCAAACTATACAACCGATACTCTGAATTAGTATATAAGTTGCTTTGCATCTGTTAAACAGAGTAAACGAAGTGAAGGAAAAAAAATATATAATTTGCTTTGACGTAAATTTATTAACCATTCAGAGTCTAACACGAGAATAAAATAAACAGGGGGAACGGGGAAATTACCCACGAAAACCATAAAAATACCTTGAAAATAAATTAGTGGGGGGGGGTCCGTCAAATTTCGGGTTCACACCGGGCACCATATGAGCGAGATACGTCTGTGAATTGCACAAATTTATTTTTAAAATTTCCTTTATTTTATAATTCAAAATATTTCATCAACACCTCTGTTGGGAGTATGGGCAGTTTCTATTCCTAACAAACATAGCCTTTCTTGTTAGAGTCAATAATTTAAAAAATATTTATTAATCTACATTTAATCCTTTTAAGTTATAATATATAATGAAATCAATGGCGCTCTTTTACTATACGGTACCGGCCCCAAAACTTTGTTTAAGCGAGTGTTTCCTTCTACACGTTTTTTTCTACTTGGATGTTTTCGTGTGACATGCTGTTTTATTACGTACTATGTATTAGAGTGAAAATTATTTTATTTTGATGAGCAGTTCTACATTTTTGAAATAGCGTTATTGTGCCCTCTTTACATTTTATTAGGGATATATCAATAAAGATTCCAGAGAATGTAAACTGCCGTAATTATTTACTGTATAAAGTTTTCCTTTTATTGTACATTTTTGAGACATGGGAATAAATAAAAAATAACGTACTTAAAAAATACATTTTTAATAATAGTTTATTTTTTCGTTCAACCCAATTTCATAAAATTTAGCCTATTTATATCTGCAGTATTAAGGACACAGTAAGTGTTTATTCTGTATTTTGTTTTTCGGTGACATGCTGCTTTATTATGTAGTTTGTATTTTCAAGTAAAATTATTTTGGAAAGAATTGCTATTCATGAATACCTGATACTTTATTTTTATCATGCAGTGTATTAAAAATCTGACTTGTGTCAAAAGTTATTAGAAATTATGTATTATACATTGTGTAGTTATATCATCAGTTTATTGTAAATTCATGTGTTAATTTCATTAACATTCCATTAAAGTCTTTCCAAACAGGTGTCAAGCCTTCTAATTAATTCTTTATTTTATAATTAATTATAATAAAAATAATTAAATTATTAATTAGTTGATTTAAATTCTATATAATTCTATTTTATTAACCATTAAAATAAAGTCTGCTTTTATATGCATTTTGCAATTTAGCTTTCAGTGTAAACTATCAATTCATTATCAGTTATTAATCATGCCTGAGAAATCATTTTATACGGAGAAATCATTCCATCCAATAAACCGCCTTCAGTGTAAATAAAAGAGTAGAAAAAGGTATGTAAGATTTAAATTTTATTTTAAAATTTGTTATGAAAGGTTATCATATCACGATATCAACGTCGTTGGAAAATAAAATACGATAAATTTTTGAGAAAAAGGCAATATATTTCTGTATGTAATCAGAAACTGGGCTATTAATTGGCATTTATAGTCTGTTAAATTGAGAATATTAACCCAGGTAGCAGGCGCCATCTGTCGGAGAAAAACTGCTTGAGAGAATCGCCACTGATAAAATTTGGGGACAGGTTTTCTATGGCGTTGGGCTCACGTGAGCGGGCCTGTGACAAAACAAAGTTGGCTGTAACGAAACGCAGAAAAAAAATGCGCCTGCTTTATTGAAAGGCAGAAAAGCTCAAAGTTTGTAGCCTTCGCCATAAAAACCCGCTTCCAGAAGATAAGTGTCTAGGGAACAGGCTGATGAAGAAGAAGAGTGTTTTAATTTTCAGTCATTCTTCACTCTTCCCAACTACAATCGAAAGCACAATGAAAGAAGTCACTATTCGGTTATCAATCAAAGCTAAGAATTCTTTTGTGTCTTAATTTTCAGTCATCATTACAAAAAATAAAAAAAATAATTCACGCTTTTCAATTTTCAGTCATTATGTCCAAAATTATTAAAAAAAGAAGCAACCGCAAAAAAGTTGCTAGTCTTATACTGTTGGTTGCATGTGCTCCAATATGTGTATTTGGTTCAGGTGAAACGACGTTATTTTCTAAAAATTTGTGTAAGTTTTATTAAATATGTTTGACAAACCTTACTAATATGAATTAAAATGCCATGATTAATGTAGATAATTATTAATTAGACTATGCATTTACGGAATATCTACGTTGAATATATAAAATTTCATTTCGATGGGAGGTTACAACCCCACAAAACCTCCCCCTAGCTATGCCTCTGTGCTATGTCACATGGTCTTTTTTAAAGCTACTCAAGCCCTCATAATTTTTTAATCGTCATGCCTATGTTAATTACAACCTACTTTTTCTTACAAATATTAATCATTTATTGGATCTCATACTATTTTAAACATTTTAGAATTGTTTTAGTGGAAGTACATTCTGAAACAGTTTGATGATTATTCTAGGTTTCATTTGTATGTTTAAAAGTTACCTTTTGCAAAAATATATTTCTTATAATCGCTTTTATTTCTTCGCAGATTCTGATCTGCTGCTGCTGTTGCCGTCCACATATTTTTTAACATGTGTCTTCAAGCGAACCTATGTGTTTTTTGAAGAAATTTTTCATTACAAAACTCGTTATAAAGGAAGTATTCGACACATAGTTAAAATTTGCTTCGGGGACCGTTACTTTGTGCGCTTTCTGCTTTTATATGTGTTTTATCTTTTAATGATGGTAATTAGTTTAATTATTAATTTGAAATGTTAATTTATAATTAAACACGATCTTCTAGATCAGTGTGGTTTCTAAACCTCTTATCTCATCGAAACCTTTCCTCATTGCATGCCCAGCCACAGAAACTTTCTGTAAATATAGAAGGAAAACCTAAAGAGCTATTTTTTATCGCTGCTTAGACATAAAAATATGCAATAAATGTATCAGTATATAAATCAAGTAATGCTTTTTTAACGTTGCGGGATATTAGTTCATGCTTAGTTAACTCTTAAGTTGTGGTCGTGCGGAGAGTGACAGGTTTTCTCGAAATTAATGGCAATCTTTTGAAAATGGCTTGCTAAAACCCCAATGGCTGTCACTGTACTTCGGGATTCCGCAGAATACGCTTTGAGAAATGATGTTCTTGCCGTGTATTTTATAGTAGTCTGTGTCTAGCCTCTATAGCTTTGTAGTTAGAACATTGTGACTGCAGACCAGAGGCTGACGATCCTTGTCCTGTTTGTGATACGATTACTTCTTTCTTTTGCTAACTCTTGTAAGTTACGGAATGTGATAGGCTGATGATTTTTAAACTGAGCACCATCTCCATTTTTGATCAGGGGTGATCTGCAGGTTTGATGAAATTTGCATCTCTTTGATAATCATTCATATACTTTCATTTATTTTTTGTAATTTTTTTTCTCTACATTTCTTATCTTCACAAATTTATATATAACAACTGTTTTTACACCTTTTCAAAGAAAACTTGCATTATAAACTAGTGTTTCATAATGAAGAACTTCTAGGATCTATTTACAAGTTAAAGGAACTGTTGTCCCAAAAAGTTTGGAGTCATTATTCAAAATTAAACTGAACAAGTGTGGATGTGAACAAAGGAATTTGCCTGATTTATTTTGCCCAGAATCTTTCTTTTTAATCTAAGAAATCCCTCTACTTATATAACTACTTAACGAAAATAATCTTTGTTTTGTTCACATGTATTCATGGATGGACTGGATCTTCTCAAAGGTCATATACCTTGGGTTTTTTTGGGGAGGGGTCACAAGTCCTTTCCCATTCTGAGGCCTGAGTCCTATCGTCCATGAGGGCACACAAACCCATGGGCCAGAGGTCCAAGTCTATCTGAAATGTACATCAAGCCTTTGTTCATCAGTTGTTACTTACTCCGTTTGATATATATTTGTAAATACCTTCTTATGTATGGGCTAATTTACCTTGAAAAGCTTACCGATAAATCTGTGTGTAGGCATATTTGTTTTGTATTTGCCAATTTATATATCCATATCAGCTATTTTAACATTTAACTGGCTACATGATTAATGCTGAAATTGTATTAAGTATTTTGAATTGTACTTTTGTGATTAAATTTTTCTCATTTAAATATTTGTGGGTTAATACCTTGTTACTGTGATGCTTCAGGAACTTGTTTAATTAAGCATACTGGTTTTCGTAAACTTAAGATAAAAAATCACAATTCATATAGCATATCTCAATTGTGTTAATGCCATGTTTAATCCATGCATTTCTTCACAGCTCATTGTCTTCTATATACCGCCTATGCTTTCCCGGCTTCCACGGTCTTATCCTGTGAAGCTTAAATCTTTGTTCGACCAGTCTTCAGTTAATACAAATGCTAGTCTTCATGAATACATTTTCTTCATAATTTTTGTGGCCCTTTTTTTCGCTTCATGGGAAACGGTAAAGCAATTCACTAATTCTTAATTATTGTTAATGAGTATTTATTGTGTATTGTGCCTCTATTGTCAAAATAGCGAACTTGCTTCAGTTTTGAAATCTCTAACAAATTGCATGTTTTTGCCAAAACATCCATCCAAAGTAACAACGGAAATTTTTCCCACTTTCACTTTTGCCAGAAAAGTTTGACTTTTACTACCCTATTTATTTCCATACTGTCGTCTCACAGTGTCTAAATTTATGCCAAGCATCGATGACAGTGCTGTTTTGTAATCTTGGTTGGTGAAGTATGTCCATCGCTATCCTCATGTCATAATGCAGTGATTCCCAATATGGCATCTGCAACAAGCATGTAAGGAGTCCCCGAGAGTTCCGTATGTTACAGAACTTTTTTGGGGTTAAGTCTTCCACTTCATTATTATTGTTTAAACTAAAACATATTCTTTTTACTCAAATAGTTAAAGAAGAAGAAAAGAATTGTCTCTGCACATTCAGACTGGAACCGAATCAGAGGCCAGATTACCACTGTAATATTTTTAATAGTGAACCATTGGTTCTCAGTTGGGGCCATATTGTATTCCTCAGGGGGAGGCACAGTTGAAAATTTAAAAATTAAGAGTGGTCCACGAAAAGTCCATTTCTGAAATATAATTATTGTTCATATGAAAAAGTAATAATGTCTATACAAGTATTTTACAAAGTGTGGTCCGCCACAGCTTATCGAGTGGTCCACAAGATCATCACCAAATTTCAGGAAAAAAAAAATTGAACTAGAAATTGCAGGCGTCGCTAGAATTTACATTTGGTTAAGATTTAAAGGAATTTCTCATAAATGTTACTTGTTATAAACCTTACCTTTCAATGTTTCATGGAAGGTTTAAATCCTCATAATACACCCATGCTGTCTACATTGCTTATTATTATTATTTAAGTTAATGATGTCATTTTCATTGTAAATTTGACAAAATAAGATCATAACTGACACTCTCTTTATCAAATAGTGTTATTCTAAAAATTATTTTGTTTCAGGTGAGCAGGCCTATAGCCAGGATGAAGGGGTTACTGGGGCAAGGCACAGTGCATCCTGTGATTTTTCTATATATATATAAATAGGTCGATGGGGCACAAGTATGGGACAACTGGAACCATGCCCTGCTGATCCTAGCTTGGCTACAGGCCGTCAGCTGGGTTTGACAATCAATCCATATTTTAAGAACATGGCCGAAGATTTCTGCCAAAAATTGGTGCTCTTTTAAAGTAAAAAAAAAAATTTAAATTTACCATAAAAGAGTTCAAACTGACTACAAATTATATTTCAAGGGAAAAATAAATCTCTCCTTCTGGATCTCTTATATATATATATGTATATAAGCCTTGCAATAAATCACATAAACCAATGGTTATTTTGCTTATGTCTTTGTCTTTACTTGGGAGAGATGTGGTGGAGGAGGATCAGCATGACTATGGTGAAGTAGGGCTTAATATTGATCATGTTTGGTTACCTCAATTTTGGGAAATATATTTTTTTTTAATGGGAGGGGAATTCCTCCCTGGGATATTTGCGATAAATAAAGGAATGCTTAAAGTGGTCCATGAGTAGCATGACCGTTTATTTTTTTCCTCAAAACGGGACATACGGCGTATGTCCCGTTTTGAGGGAAAAAAATAAATGGGACATCTACTAATTTTTCGGTAATAGTATGTTATTCAAGAAAATGAATATTTTTCATAGTTTTTATTTGTTAATGAAAAGAACAGGAATGAAAATGTGAAAATAAATAATTTATGTGGTCTTATATTTTTCTGAAGAACAAATTTGCTTAAGTATATTTGGATTTGATTTTAAATAAGAATAAATTTCTTGGCATGATTTCTTAAAATTTACTTTAATAATTACCATTGCTTTAGAAACTGCGACTAGTAACTGTGTTTTTTCGCTCATCCATAACTTATTCATAAAAAAAAAACTTTTCTACTGGTGCATTAGTGCCTGGCAGGCATGAGATATATTCAATAATTATACGAAAGTTCATCTGATTCAAATCATTGGTGTGGAAGTGTTTGAACGATTTCACCCAACGACTTACAGTTGAAACATTCACTGTATTCCATTCTGTCACTTTTTGTGATATAATGTAGTTATAAGTGAATAAACATCAAATATGTCTGTATGTTGGTTGCAATTAATAAATCGCTTTTCAATCAATACGCCCATTAAACTTTGAATTTCTTCTCACGTAGGTATTTTGGTTAAACTTGTCCATTGAAATATTTTTAATTCTTCAAAGAAAAAAGTTCACTGCTTCAAATATTCTTTGCTTATTTTGTAGAACTCTGCAGCTGTAGGTTCCACACGTTCTTTATCAACATCACTGCTGCCACTTTCTTTCAATTTTGCCATTAAATTACGAACAGAATTCAGAAGAAACTGAGTACTTTGTTTCAAGGCCAAATTGTCTTTAAGATCGGAATTTTTATGCTTTCTGATTTTAGATGTTGGTTAATATCGCTGACACTTCCATGGACTATGCTAAATTCTGTACGACACTTTTCACATCTAACATCCGATGGAGTGCTTCTTTGCTTTATAAACTGGTACTTTGTACATTAACATTAAAAGTGCGCTTGCGTGTGGGCATTCTTAAAATGGAGGTGTCACATAAAAATAATTTAAATTGAGTACAATAGCACACATCGATAAAAAAAATAATCAGTCTTTAAGGAAGATGCGCGAGCTAGCAGGCTTCTGACCGACTTATAATTCGTTCACGAAAAGTAGTCCGATGGTACCGTTAGAAATAACGGGAGCTGACGTCATAAACCGGCTAGCCCAGTGGTGTTAAAACTATAGGTCGCGACCCCAAATGGTGTCGTCAAAAATTACCTTGAGGTCACAAGGTGGATGGAAAAATTGTAAATTTAGTTGAATGCAAATACATCATTGACAAACTTTTTTGAGAGAAAATATTGGTTTTTAAAATGTGAGATTTTATTAAATTCTAGAGATATTACTATATTTTTAGAATGACTTCAGAGAGATAGACTTGTGGCCGAGCCCACAAGTGAGCTTCTCTGCATGGTCTCCTTACGTAAGATAATGAAGAACCGATTTCTCCCAGAAGACCAGCGAAAACCGCCAAAGAGAGACAAGCAGCAGCTTGCATACCGAAGATAAAATATCGTGGTTCGTGCGCTTCCTTTATCGTCAGCACACAGTCACATGGTGCTCCGATAGAGAAGCACTATGTGACTCTCTTTGAAATCATTCTAAAATATAATATACATAATGTAATATATATAATTAATATAATTTTGTATTTAATGTGTTTTCTTTACTCGGTTAAAAATACTTTTATTATGGAGAGGTGGCGGCGGCGGCGGACAAAAGGGGGGTTGGGGGTGCGGATCTTTTGCTTACTATAAAAGAGGGTCGCGGCTTAAAAAGGTTTGGGAACTACTGAGCTAGCTGATTACAGCAAAGGGAAAAACGTCATTTCAAAACTAGTTTTGGGTGCAGACAAACGTTTGCTAAAAACCAGTTCCGAAATGACGTCCTCCCCTCTGCTGTAATCAGCTAGTCCATTTGTGACAGCTGCTGTAAATTCTAACGGTATACTGTAACAGATTACTTTTCGTGAACGAACTGTACATATGTGTGTGGGACGTATTGCGCATGCCTCGTCATCGACGCGCAACTAGGGTTTCTCTCTTTCTGAAAACAGGACATTTCAGCACCCCAAACCTGTGCTTGGGGACAATGGGACAGGCTATATAAAAACGGGATGGTCCCGTTCAAAACGGGACGTATGGTCAGGTTATCCATGAGTGCCCAAAGTTTGAGAAACACTGGTCTATACGATAGTGCTTTTATTTTATTATTATTATTTTATTTTTTTTTCTTACACTGACCAATTTTTTTTTTCATTTCAATTGCATGCTAATTAATTATAACGCTGCACATACTATGTTGGTGTAATACATACCTGTTTCTCCTCCTAAATAAAATTAAGGTACATTTTTACAGTAATAAAGATGTATTTTATATGTTGTACCTTTCGTTCTCAACTAGGTTTTGTATTCCTGTATTTATTGTCCATTGATTTTGGAAGGGCCCACAAATATTCGTTCGGATGAGAGCTAGAGGGACCTAGACCCTTTAAAGCAGTTCTCAAACTTTGGTCACTCGTGGACCACTTTAAGCATTCCTTTATTTATCACGGACCACCAGGCAAATTTCTCATTAATTAAAAAAATATATTACCTGAAATTAAGGTTGCCAACTATGGTTAATAATATTAAGCCCTACTTAGCCACCACCATACTGACACCCCCTCCCTCACGCCTCACTTACGGAAAGACATGATAAAAGTAACCTTCGATTTATGTGATTTATTGGCAATCATATATGTATATAAGAATTCTGGCATGAAGGGTTTACTCATCCCTTGAAATATAATTTGTAGTTAATTTTAACTTCTTTTTCGGTAAATTTTAAGCTTTTTTAGTTTTTTACTTTAAAAAAACACTAGCTTTTGGCAGAAAATCTCTAAAATATCCGACCATGTTCTTAAAACATGGGTTGGTTGCCAAACCCACCTGAAACAAAATAATTTTTAGAGTAACACTATTTGATAAGGAGAGTATAAGTTACGATCTTATTTTGTCAAATTTACCATGAAAATTACATTTTTAATTTAATTAAATAATCAAAAGCAATGTAGACAGCACGGGTGTATTCAGAGGATTCAAATCTTTCACAAAATGCCGTAAAGTAACGTTTATAACAAGTAATATTAATGAGAAATTCCTTAAACCTCACCTGAACGTATATTCTAGCCACGTCAGTAATTTCTAGTTCATTTTTTTTTTCCCCCCTGAAATTTGGTGATGATCCATTGCCTAGATAAGCCTTCGCGGATCGCACTTTGAGAAACACCGCTTTAGAGTTTGTGTCCCGCGTTAAGCAGTCGGTCCCTTCCTTTTATGACCGACCCAGCAACAAACAGTCTTGAATTCGTTGAGTTCCTTGTGGTGGCACAGTGGTAAAAGATTCATCTAACATGCTGTTGATCCGAGTTCGACTCCTAATGTATTAAAAGAAAACCTTGCCATCTAAATGCTCACTGTAGTCCGAGTGTTAGTTCACTAGGCATTAAGAGTTTGTTTCCTCAGAAAAATGTAGATTCGCTAGCGTGGCGAGTCGTGTGGTGGTAGTAATGCACATTCACCTATTGTGGCATTAACTTTGGTTAGGCTCCCAATGGTATCGAAGAATGTATGCCCTTTTTTTTACCCATCATAGTGCAGGGACTTGGTTTTTTTGGCAACAAAGTTTCAGATTCCTTGGGAAATTTTAGGTTCCTGTGATGCACTTGTGCCGTGAAATCACGTACAAATGAATTCACTGAGCTGGACTCAGTTTTCAATTACCTTAGTTGTGTATAGACATGTGGTTTGCAACCTGATTATCCACTTTACAATCTTGACATTCAAAATAACATACCACGAATACACCTAAACATGTTTCAATTTTTCAAGAAAATATAACAGTCCAGAAGCTGATTCCCTAGGCCTTGAGACGATGACATGCAGGGGGGGGGTTGTAACCCCTATTGCGGTGAAATTTTGTATGTGTACATATGAATATATATTGTAGCTCTGTAACCTCCCCCTCCCCACCCTTATAAACTTTCTGCATAGGCCTTAAGAGGTTCGAATTCCTCTGAAAATTGTAAGTACCGGCCCAATATAATCTTCGTTGCCCCCTTATACCGTAAAGTGCAAATAAATAAATGAAGATATAGCTGTTCACTCTTTTCTGATTAATAGTTGTGTCTAAAATAATAGCTTATCTTAATAGAAATGGCATTAATGTACAGTGCATTAACATGATTTTGTTAGGTGCAGGAAGAGATCTCCACTGCAACTTGACACTGCAGTACTTGTAGACCAGGGCTTCTATTTTAGATGGGAATTTTTTTGGGAAAAAATAATTTCTTTCATGCCCAAGGGATATCAACAATTTTCCAAAAAACATCATAACTTTGGTTTTCCAGGAAATCAAATCCTGGCAGTAGATATTCGGTGAAAACGCTCTACATGACCACTGGGAGTTAAGATTGGATTTTGTGCCATGGAATAGGAAAACTTTGTCCCCACAAAATGCTAGCAGTTTTAAGTGTGTGTGTGTGTGTGGTGGGAGGAGATACTCACATCTGCTTCAGGAAAACTTAATGGTTTAGGAATTGTGTTGTTATTTCTATTATATGGGAGTTAGAAAGGCTAATACTTACATACTGTCATACTAGTTTTATGTTTAGTTAAATATCAATTGATGAGATGGCTAGAATTCTTAAAGCATAGCATCCTCCCCTTCCCCAGCAGTTAGTATCACTGTGTTTACAGGCATTCTGAGTTTCACTTGAACCCTAATAACCTCTGTCATGGTAAATGTATCATGGTTTGAATATCCCATTAAGCAGCCTATCACATCACAAATAGCCCATAACACAGTTTTGGAGCATTAAATATACATGCTTCCTTAAAAGTTATCCAAGGTTTACACTTCAGTCAAGATCACTCTTATATCAAGACAATTAAGTCACTCTTGTATCCAGACAATCGTCACTCATATCCGGACAATTGTCACTCTTATATCCAGACAATCATCATTCTTATATCTGGACAATCGTCACTCTTATATCAAGTCAGTTATATTAAGTCAAGTCACTCTTATATCAAGGTTAGCTTGAAGAAAAATAAGTGAATGGCTTTGTCATAACTAGCTTGTTTAGTGCTATTTATTGCATTTGTGCCGTTTGCTCGTTACTTTTATTGTTCATCGACAGCTACCTTGTTTGGTGCAAAACGACCTTTGTCCTTTAAATGATGAAAATTCAACCAATCTAATTCATTGACAGGATTTCAGTGTTCAAAACACAATTATGATTTTGTGCCATGAGTCTTTTTATCTGTGGTTATAGAGTGTTTTCTTCATTTTTATTTTTTTTTTAGTTCAGCTCACAATTGTTTGGCAAAAGCAATGCTCATGCTAATGCGGAGTTGAAAACTGGTCCAAGTATGGGGTCCTTATGGGCCAATGCAGCCTGCAGATCATACTACAAGCCTGTCACCGAAAGTAAGATTGCTTAGCATTTGTCTCGGTTACGCTCGTTTTACGTTGCTCTCTTTTAGTCTTGTAATAATTGGAACGTTATATTGTAAAATTCCAATTATCCAGAGACCAGGTCATGTCCAGAAAATTGAATGTAATAGTAATGCGAGAGCTACCAAAAAATTTAAAATTTTGTGTTATTTTTGTTTTTTATTGGTGAGAGTTATGCCATTATATCAATACCTAAAGTAGTGTCTTGTGTCGTTTTTGAATATGTATAGGTGCTGTCTAACATTGATCAGATGATTCCTAGAAGTTCTTAGAATAGTCTCACTTGGAACAATTGACTAAGCAAAATGGGGTAAGGGTGGCAATCTGAGAATGTTTATTTATCAAGTTTGTACAGAAGCTGATAGACCCATTATATTTGACAAGCAATCGCTAAAAAATAGGTTATCTATCATGCAGCCTCCCCAACTCTCCCGCAAAAAAAAAAATCAATCTGCCTTGATTGACTGTTACATCGTGGCTCCTCTTTTCAGCATTGAACTGTGCATAAAATTACATTGTCATATATAAAATACATCGTCAACTTACAGGGTAATCTCATCACCTTGTTAGACTAATTTTTACAAGTGGTCACAAACGAAGAAATATTTTCAATTTTTCCTTGTTTATTACCAAGCATTTTTTCATAATAAATGTCAATGACTGCACATGCCCATTTGTACTGTTAGTTTTAAGATTGTTTTGCCTTATGTAAAGATTGTCAACGTTAGTGGCCTGCACGTTTGTTTTATATATGCATGTGTTCAATGACTCTAAAAAGGTCATAAGCATAATTGTTTTAAATGAAGATCAAGATAGCCAGTTGGATGAAGAAATGTAGATTTCAATTTTGTTATACCTTTCAATTTAATTATAGATGCTAATATAATTCGATTAGAAATTTAACTTGATTGGAACTTTTGATTTTAATTCTGAGATTGAAACTTTCAATTGTGGATTTCAGTTTATGAATTTTAATTTTAGATTATTTGAATTTAATGATAGATTTTAACATTTTTGGTTTTTGCTACATCTTTACAAGATATCCAGGTGGACAGTATTGTAATGTGTTGGCCTTAGTGCGCTGTTAACCCAGTCTTGGCTCCCAACGGTGCAAAGAACGCTTACTCAGAGATCTCATAAAGATCACACTGTTCACCCTAGTCCAGGGTTTGGTTCCGTAGATGTAAAGAGGTTAGGATTACTCGGGGAAATTGTAGGTCTAGAGGTTCGGATTCCTCGGAAAACAGTAGGTCCCGGCGCAGCATGACCATTGTAGTCCTTGAGCCGTAAAATCACAGACATAAAATTCAACTGGTGAAAGATTGTTTTCACTATTACAATGAGTAAAAAGTTACTATGAAATTCTTTAAGCCAGTTAAAGGTAAGTTGTTTATATGTATTATGTGTAGAAAAAGATGATATGGGTAACATTAATGCTGAAGAATTAATCGATAATTTTTCTGAAGAAAGATCAAGTAAAATCTTTTTAATATAAATTTTACAACATCTGAAAAATAAATAAAGCTTTCAAATTATTGTCTCGTTTTTTTAATATTTAGAAGTGATACAGGATGTCTTTTCAACTGTGGTTAACATAATAAAATGAAACTTCCAGCATTAAAAATTGGATAATTTCTAAGACTTCCCGATTTTTTCAAAATATGTAGTAAGGGGTTCATAAAAATACTTTCTTGCATGAGGCAACGGATTTCACTAATAACTAGTTATTTAATGCATTAGGTATTTTGCACTGAAAATTAAATGAATGTACTTACCACAATATGAAGCAAACAATTACAGATTGTTTTTTGAGCATCTGCAAATAAAGCTTATATATTTTGGGAAAATTTACTAGCATAATTTTCTTTATATCATATTTTTTTTTGTTAAATTGAAATACAAGTGGTGATATAATACGTTCATTAAAATTTAAGCAAATTCAAAGCTAAATGTTGTATGTATGCATGAGTAGATTTACCATTTAGCTGCCTCGAGGCTATTTTTGCCGTCACTTCCTACCCGTCCGCTCCTCCCCCAATCAATGATAGGAACATAAAAAATGTTGCATTCAACATAAGATAAAATACTGTTGATTTAACAATAAATGTGTTGAACATAAACATCAAACTATATTAACTTATATTGAAGTATTTCTTTTTGGTATATAATAAATTAAATTTTATTGAAATAAATTTTAATTTTAGCAAAAAATAAAAAGCCTATCGAACACTGGTATTTAAATGGAAAGCATGACATCTAGCTTTCTTCTCCGTCAAACATCTGATTACATCATCGTATGGTATTGATTCTGTTATATCAGACTCAATACACAAAATTTTGCCGAGCTAGTCTATGGCCTATTGGGAAATACAGCACTTTGTGTATGTTGTATATGAATGTTACCTCTATGGACTTTATTTTCAAATTTTAAATTCAAAAACTGATTTAGCGAATACTTTTAATTGGTCCAAAGTCTTCATTATATATGGGTCTTACTGTAATTAAACAGACCTACTTCATACTCGAAGGTGCCGGGAAAATGATTTGTCTAAAGCCCCATGAACCATACCCCAAAGATACCTATTCACTTTCAGTCTCATTTATGGTATGAGCTATAGTTCTTGCTTCGCTTCATATTTGTTTACAGTGCTATCTGAACGAGTGGACAAATGACACCCCCAATTCGCAAAATTTGTTATATATTATATTATTGCAAAAATTTGGAAAATGTAAAAAGTCAGTGTAAAAGGTCACCCAAAATGTAATAAAAATGTTCAAGCAGAGGGTCACCAAATATGTCTTTCCATTTTGCGCAGATATTATATAGTTATGTTTGTTTTATAGTTTTTTTATATAGTTATGTAGTACTTTATATATTTTTGTGTATATTTTTATTTTATTATATATTTTTATTGTTTTATATAGTTATGTTCGTTTATGCTCTGAAGACGATTTATAAAGCATTTTATTTGAAAATAAATGGTTGATTGTCATTCGTTTATACAATGTTTGTCATTTCTATTATAACCTCATGAAAATATTAAAATTGGCTTGCTTTTTTAAGTGCTTAATTTCAACTTCTGTTTCAGATATTAGGGAAAGGATATATGAGTTTGAAAAACAACACAGTGTTACAATACCAATCAAGAAACTTGTCATCATCATTCCTTTGTCATGCGACGTTAGAGGGGCCATCGATACACATAATCGAAACATCAGATACGTCGAAAATTTACCAGCGATCATCACGGATCAAGGTGCCAATGTAAATAGGAAATATTTAAACCCAGTGTATGAAGTTACATTTCCTTCAGAAAAGGTAATTGTTGTCACTTGCATACCATGAGTGTTGTTACTATTCTCTAGCACTCTTGCTTTTAAGGTGCATGCTAAATCTTATTTTTGGTTCAGATTAGTTGGAGGGAAAAACATCGCCTCACGCTCACCTTTGGAATCGAATGATCTATCTTTGAATTCCTGCTCCAATGTCATTTCCATTTCAGCCTAAGTGCGTGGCAAATTTTCTTATCACCAAATATTATGAAAAAATATTTTCAATATATCCTTCAAATATTGTATTCTCTAAAGTAA
This sequence comes from Dysdera silvatica, assembly GCA_006491805.2. Lineage (NCBI taxonomy): Eukaryota > Metazoa > Arthropoda > Arachnida > Araneae > Dysderidae > Dysdera > Dysdera silvatica. Next base: position 50,946,374 of record QLNU02015003.1, on the reverse strand, counting down.
GTTCTAGATCGAACTGTAAAAGCAGGATGTCAGTCTTAATCATAATGATTAATTCCTTCACATACTTCTTAATTACTTACAGAAGTAAATTCAGTAAAGGTAATTGTATTGTTATGTTTTATGAATTTTTAAATTTTAGTTTAATTTTTAAAGCAGTCGAGGTGGACTTTTGGCGTAGATTTTGCAGAAAAAACAAGACTAAAAAAAGTGAGAAATGACTCCATTTTGAGGTTAGTGGAAAAGAATAAAACAATTGAAGGAAAGATACAATAAAAGGCCCTTAGCCACTTTGGACACCTAATGAGAATGAGCGATGAAGAATGGCTGAAAAAGTTGTTGCAATATGAGCCAGTGGGGAGAAGAAAAAAGGAAGGCCACGTAAAACATGGTTGGCAGGGATAAAAGGGGCAATGGAAAAAAGGAATATTGAAGCAGACACTTGGAGTAACAGAAACCAATGGAAGAAATGCATTGCATGATGGGAGATACCCCCAATGGGGAAAAGCCCTGTAAACTGAACTGATGTTTTACGAATTAATAAAAACTGTTCTATTTGAATTGACGTGTGCAGCAGTGGGTGAACTACCTTCAAACCTTGTTAATTGTTTTCTAATTATTATAATTATAACGAATTAATGAAAAGTTTCTCAACGAACAAAGCTGCTTGTTTTATACTATTAGAACTTACAAAGTAATTTTTCTAGTCTTTTATGCTGCCAGGTGTATCTGCAGTGGTCATATGGCCACCGTAATAAACATGATAGTGTACATCAGTTACTGATGTTAACATATTTTACTAATATATTTATTTTAACCAGAAGTTGCATTATGGGAAGTATGATGACACATGCAAAAGGTCAATTGACCAAATACTCTGTTGAAAGTATATGGGGCCGCTAAAAACTGACTTCTTGGTATTTACACTACACTTTTTCGGCAGCCCTAAATTTTAGCGGCTCTGAACGACTGCCCAGCTTGCACCCCACCTAAGCATGGCCCTAGTGGTACATGTGCACACTTCGATGGTAAATTGAAGACTGATTTGATTTTAGAATTCGGAAAACAATTATACACACTGTTGCCAAATATAGAAAGTGAAACTATAATTATACAAAATATATGTTGCCAGATGCGGAAAGTGGAATTATGTACCTTTGGAAAACACCGTATAAAAATGAAGCAATTTGGCATTTTGCCAATTTTAGAAATTGAACTTATTTTAAGTTTGCTTTCCTTGTGTTTCTAAGTGGCAACAGTTAAGGAAACCTGCAAAATGAGCATAGCACTTTTATTGTGAGAGCCTACAAGGATACTTGGGCGGCAATCAAATATTATATTCAAATTATCCTTCAACAAACCGATCAGTAAGAGCCAAAATTAGGAAATACGGGTTTTGGAAAAACAATTAGTAGGACAATGAAATTATTCTTTAATGAAATATTTTCAGTCCACAAACCGTAGTATGCATATCCCATGCATGCATACATCTTTCAAGGAAAAAATGAAAGGATATGGAGGCACAAGTGTTTTTTTTTACCTTGTTCACCAGCGTTGCCAAATTCTTATTGTCCCATGTCACGGCAAGGAGACTACGATAATAGTCGATTAATACCGTTTCCCAAATTGTTCTGCAATCCTTTTGCAATGAAATTATGTTTCTTTGCAATCATGACTCAACTGAATTATTGTATTTACTGTATATATTGATTGAATAACGAGGAATTTTGTCTTATTCAATTAGAAAAAAAAATTCTATCTTGAAAAATGAATTCTAATCAAACAGACAACAACCTGATGCTCTAAATCTATAAGGAAATTAGAGAAATCAAATCGAAAATAACAAAAAAGACACAGATAATAAAATAGATTCACTACTATCAAAATTGAACAATCAAATATAGCCCTAAATCAAATTAAAGATAACCAAGAAAAACTTAAACTAATAAGCGAAAATATCATTATAACGAAAAAATTATTGGAAATATCAACAGAAGTTAGCGATCATATAAACAATAGTAACAATGATAACAACAACATTGATAAGGAAATACAACTTTATGAAATCTAACATAACATCGAACAAAAAATTTATAAATCAGAAATATATGGAATGAGAAGGGACCTAATAATTGACGGACTACCATCAAAGCAAAACGAAATCACATTGATGAAACCTTAAAGATTAGCAAAGAACTAAACATAGATTTATCAGAAAAAGATAGATACATCACATAGATTACAGGTCAATAAACAACGAAAAAGTATATTACTAATTTGGTTTATAAAAAATAGAAAAAAGAGACGAATTCTGGAATCAAAGAAAAAATATCAAATTCAAAACAGGCATGTGTTCAATGCAACTTAATGAAAATATACATATAAATGAACATTTAACTGAAAAAAATGCAAAAATCTTTAGAGAGGCAAGATTATTTTAAAAAAATAACTGGAAATTCATATGGACATTAAAAGGATGTATAAAAATGAAAAAAAAATGAAAATTCTGAAATTTATGAAAATCTGAAATTAATATCTTGAACAATTATCGACAAAAATACCATGCAAAATGGAGAATGATTAACAAATTATTGAGTAAAACAAATAACAAAATGAAAATAAATAAAACAATAATAAACAATACCAGAACAGGTAATATGAGCTTTTAGTGGTTATATGCCATCTTAGATTTAAACTAAAATCCCTTCTAGCATAACCCTAACTCAAACTTAATTGCAGATGAATTTAACAATTATTGCACAACCATTGATAAGGAATTAAATATAAGTCAATCAGTAACTGATAACTATAAAAAGTATTTAAGCACAAATATTTGCGAAACCTTTTACTTAGAAAACACAACTGAATGTGAAATAGAGAAAGAACTAAATAAAATAAATATAAAAAAGGACCAGGATTTGACGATTATCTCCCAAAGTAATTAAACTATGCAAAAACGAATTAATAAAAACACATTATCGATGATAATAAATTACATATTTAACACGGGAATCTTTCTTGATGAATTAGCTGACGATATCATCTAGTTAACAAATGGAAATAACATAGATCAAATAATAACACAAATACAAAGTTAACATCCTGTGAACAATGGTTTAATGACAACAACTTAATAATAAATACAAATAAAACAAAATATATAATCTTCCATACTAAAAATAAAAAATTTACTAATCAACCTAACAAAATAAAATTCAACGATAACATCCTAGAGAGAGTTAACTCAATTAAATTTCTTGGATTAACAATCGGAGATTAATTAAACTGCAACCTAAAAATGTTTGATATTGAGAAAAAAATTAGATCTAATGGAATTCTAACAAAACTTAATTCATTACTAATATTAAATACAAAAATTTTGTACTACGCATTAATATTTAGTCATATAAATTACGGAAATATAGTATGGGGAAATTTATCCCAAACAAATTTAACTAAACTCAATAAACTACTTGATAAAACATATCAAAAATTATGTTTCAAAACAGGTAAGCATAAAGATAAACTGATTTACGAAAACAAAATATTAAACATAACTAATATAAATATTTTAAAAGTAGCATTATATATTTACGAAAGATTATACGAAAATAAACACCTAATTTTGATTAAAATAAGTGAAAATGAACATAATTATAATATAAGAAACAAAAAAGAATTAAATAAAACAAAAATAAGAATCAACATATGTAAAAATAATATTAATTATTATAAAATAGACATATGGAACAATATCCCGCCAACAATTAAAGAAATTAAACCAAATTAAAAGACTATATTTTGGAGCGTCAATTAAACAAAGTGCCATGGTTGCAAGTGTTTTAAATAGTCTTATTTTTAACTTGTATCCAATGTATTTCATTTTGTGATATGCATTGGTATTCTGATTAGTTATTAGCTATTTCCAATGGCAGTTATTAATATAATAATGTACGTACCAATAGTGAAAACTTTAAATAACTTTTGTACATTTGAAATTTATGACTTATAACTTTTATACAATATGTATGACTTTTTATGTTTAAAACTATTTCAATGTAATAAAAAAAAATAAATAGCAGCTATTGGGAAATTTTTATCTTGAGATATATAGGTGTACACAGGAAATTCATAAGGGGAGTTTATAGACCCAATAATTGGGGGTGTTAGTACAACTCCACATATTCTATAATTGTCTCTAAAAATTGCATTACAATGGAGTTCAACTACACCCGATGTGTATCTGTTGGGTGTACATTAGACTTCTTGCCAGTGCCAAAGGGTACAATCAAAAAAAGTTTGAGAATCACTTATAAAATTGATGTGTCATAGAATATAAAAATTTTAAAATATAATTCTTTTTGATAAATCGTCTGATGACATGTTAAAATTAAGGAACTCTTTCCTTTTGATAAAATGGTTTTTCAGTTATCCTGTTGAAGAAAGTGAACACCCATACTTTTTTTTTTTAAAGATGCACGTTTGGAAAATTGGTATTTTTCTTTCTAATCTAGCCATTGTACATTGCTATGGAGCAACCTAGCAGCATACTAACGCTATGGAAAATGCGGAAAACAATTGCACCTGACATTCTTCGTTACCAAGCCAGTGTTTTTATAACTGTGTTACGGGATGAACTACAGGACAGTGATTGTGTGATTTTAGAATACGATGATGGTAAGCAAGTCTTAATTTTAATTGGTATGCTTAAAATCATTGATAGTTATATAGTGTTTTAATATACAGGGTGATTCAAAAAGATGGTACTGCAATTATCTTTTTAACCATTAGTCAGGGGAAAATACTTTTGAGGAGACAAAAGTGCTTAAATTATGTAAGAGTGTTGACCATGTTATTTATTTTACAAGGAATTGTATATGTATGGAAATATGGAGTTTAACTTTTTATGTGGATCATCTACCGAAACTTTCCAACAAAAAAATTATTAGCCTATATTCAATTAGTTAATTAAAAAAGGGTTTCTTGTTTCTATATGAAGTATTCACTGAGGTATCATACATTTGAATGCGATTTTAGATCATGAATTCCATTTGATATCCGAAGCATTAGAGGCCATTTACAAATTGAAAACGTAAGTTAGTAGTTCGATTGAATGCTGAAATCATGTTCATCTCACTTTTCTTTTCTTTTTCTTCTTTTTTCGAAAATAGTTCTTAAGTGATGCAATCATTCCACCAAAACAGCGATATATGTGTCCAAGTGATAAAATGTAACTTGTAAGCACTCCAGGACTATTCGCCTTAGAAACATGCATTTTTTCCTAATTTGATTAAGTATAAAGCAATATTTTTCTTATTGTATATATTTTGATAGATAACCCATATTAAAAGCTAAATTTTATATTTTTGTATGCGTGTGTGTGTATATATGGGCAATTCTATGCACATAGAGCATTTTCATATATGACAAGAAAAAAAAACCCACATTTTTCTGATTTTTTCAGGCAAGGTACTGCTCAAGGTGCTTGCAATGCAAAAAATAGTGATTCAGCTTAATCTTAAAATATAACATAGTTATAAGGTTTTAAATCTTTCATTAAAATGAGGAAATGATCACGACAGTGAGGAAATGACAGACTTTTTGGAGAACCTGTAAAATGCAATTTGGAGTAAATAAATCTACTGAAAGATTAAATAAAAACTGAGTTTAAATTTCTGTGTTTAATTCCTTCTATTGCCATTTTACATTTATTATTTTAACCCTCTAATGCATGATATTTTTTTTTCTGATAAACTCAACATAAGATAATTTTGGGGCATAAAGCATGAAACTGAAGTCAAAATTAATTTTGGAGACTTGTTTACCTGTTGCAGATGAAAATATGAAGTCCGCCTGTAGGCGGACCAATTCAGTACACAGCAGGTACACAGGCATTCCGTTTATTAATTTCAAAAGAGAATATACAATATGAAAATGGAACGACAATGAATGTGAAAGGTAAAGTGTAAATGTAATAAAAAATCAATTAATTTTGCACATTTTGTTTGTTGTGGAAGTCATAGAAACACGTTTTTGTTGAAGAATTACACAAACTGAGGTTGCATTTGATATAAAATACTTGTGTTTCTGAAGTGTATTATGGATATTTACACTGCTTATTTCCGGATCTGTCACGGAAGACGCATCAGTGGCTCACCTGATCATAGCAGACATCTTCTGTTGGAAAGTATGCCCTCTTTGCTAGTTTTGAAAGGGCCTTGGATGATGAGGTGGCTGGCCGACCAACACCCTTTTTTTTTCCGGCACTACTCCATACATGCAGAGCGATTCAGCTACTTCAGTACGGAACATTGGAAACTCCACTTTTTCCTTCTCACGATGTATTCATATGTTAAAGTATATAGGCATTCACCAAAGCTACATCGATGAGATAATAAAAGATACGATTAAACCATTTTTTAGTTTTCATACGAATATGATAACGCCCGAGCAATCCATCCACCAAATCGACGCCTCCCATATGCCGATTATACTCCTTGATGATATGTGGACAATCGATTTCATAGTGCTTCCTCTCTTTTTTGTTCCACTGAGTTACTTTTTGTGGTTGTACGTCATTTTTTCTGGATGCGAAGTGTTTTATGCCAATGTAGGTAGACAAAAGTCTCACAGTCTTAGTATCATGTCACAACACAGAGGAAATGCTGATGCCATAGCATCGCATGGCCAACAGACTCTTCGGAATAACCACGTGCCACATTCTTTGCACTCAGGGCCCTATCGCTCTAAAGCTTGCAATTCGGCACACGATTTGTGCACACTGTACCCAAGGTATAAATTCCTCTACTACAAAGATACACCATTATCCCCATAGACGTGTAGAAATTATCAAAGTAGATGATATGGTTTACGAAATTTGGAATATGCTTTGAAAGACGAATGACGACGTTGGACTATGCACCAAGATCTGGAGCATCGTCAGGAATAATGTTGTCGCCAGCACCCAAATAAATTTCAAAAGCATATGAAAATCCAGCAGAATCTCGAAGACTAAAAAATTTTATTCCCCACTTATGTGGTTTATTCGACATATATTGCCGAAGATGGGTCCCTATCATTTTTGTTGCACACATTTGTTCATCCACACAAAGCCGATGAAGCATTGGCACTGATAAAAACCGCTCATTGAAATGTGTTATGAAGGGCCGAATTTTATACAGACGATCATATCCTGATTTACCTTTCTCAACTGCCAACGAATTATCATTGTTATGCAGATAACAGCAAGCTGCCTCACATCTTAATGCTGTCATTGTTTTACGAATCACTTCGAATGCATGTCTTCCCCAATATGATCATATATTTGGGTAACGATAAACCGATATGGTAATCATAATGCCTACAAATTTACGTAGCTCGATGGGATCCACATTGAATTTCATTTGAATATCTTGTTGTCGTGCATACAGATTCGTTTGTACGGCAAGGTGCTGGAACAGGTCATCATTCATGAAGTAGCGAAATCAGTCATAGGGAGTGTTCAGTTGCTTCAAACTTGCGGGCAATTCTTTTGTTCCACGAAATACAAGTTCATTAACGTGAAATTGAATATTTCTCTTCTTCCAATTGATTATTTTGAATTCTTGGGCATCGTTCTTCAATGCCATAACATCACCAGTTAAAGCATCTGTTGTCGAAATGTCCGGTCCATCTTCTTCTTCTGAAAGTTCCGGTGATCAGGGATGTTTTGAATGTCTGAAAGTTGGAGTAGCTGGTGCTCTAGCAATTAAATCATCTTGTACAGGTGTAGAAGCCGCATCCAGATGAACAAGCGCCTTTTCTAAAATGTGAGATTTAAAAAAAAAAGATCAGCTGTTGACAGATTGTCCGGTGGATCACCGGTGCTCACTCAAAGTGTCGATATTGACACCTGCCTTGATGGCCCCTGTGAAAATTTCAAGCGATGTGGCATTTGTCATTCCTTCAAGGCACTCGTCGATGTCTAATTCATCTTCAGCAGGGCACTACATAATCTGGATCTACCAGGCTATCGTGATCACTACTTAATTCACCTTCTTCCTCATCACTCATGCCTTCGTTATCAGTAGGAATTGACCATAAATTTATAGATACCCTCATCTGTCATTTCAGATATATTGAAAACTCTTTGCTAATGAGTCATGACTAAACTAAAAAAAAAGGTATGTATATATGTACATATATAAACCTTACAAACAAACTTTATGTATATATAATCAAACTTTAAATTTTAAACAAAAGAAAACAGCGAAACCATTTTAACAAAAAACAAACATACAAGGAAATTACCTTATTTTATCTCATTTAAAAAAAAGTCTGAAAACCAAATTAAAGGTCTCGGGACTGGTTTCCTAGGTCTTGAGAGGTAAATTATAGGGCCTGCCATAGCGTGACTTCTGCTGTCTGTACACCTTAAAACACAAACAAATTTCATCAGTTTCGAGTCGTTTTCGATCTGCGTAAATAACATCAAACAAACTTATGGGATTGATATGTTTGCAGAATTATTATTAGTTGGTTTTTATTCATGGGGGGGAGGGGGGCACTTTTGCAAGCATTTTTCAATCTTAAGTAAATATTTTGAAACTACCATGTAAATGTAGTTTTATTTTAACCGATAAGAAGTTATAAATCTATGCGTATATAACCTTTTACTGGTAATCATTTCATTTGAATAAATGTGATGATCGGGCATGTTTGTTTTGCTTTTAATTATTCATCTACAATTCTTGTTTGAACAGGAAAGGAATCCCTCTGCGATGTCCTGAAGCGGAATATTGACCAGATTTTGATCGAAGACCGAGATAAATGCCAACTGACCGTGCCGTGAACGAATGTGGGATGCGTAATATGAACCTGGTGTTTATTGAATCGCATCTATTTCACTTTTATATGACGCCATTATCAATGATGCAATTTTACATATAAATTTATCAGAGATGGTCTTTGCAACGAAATACTGTGATAGTGAGAATGTTTTTAAATTTTGACATCAAAAATGTTCCTCATGATCCATTATAAAACATAGTGAAACCTTTCTTGATGGACGCTCCACAGATGTGGTCACCCAGTTTTTACAGTTTAGTGAATATATCCCAGCAAAAAGTCCCTTCACAGTGATACCCCTCCCTTTTACGGGGAAAAAAAAAAATCTGTCTAGTGTGGCCCTGCGATTGTACAGTGTTTGCCTACCTTGCAGTTAACTTACGTACAACCCTTACTGATTCCCCAAAAAATAACACTTACAGACTAACTACTCACTGTAGTCAGGGGATTTATTGCCTGGGATATAAGAGCATGGGCACCTATACAAGTATTCTTGAGGGGGGGGCGGCTGAGGAAAATTAACTACTTCTAGGGG
>QLNU02015003.1:50916557-50932347 GCA_006491805.2 Dysdera silvatica | reverse complement strand
CTAAAGGTGTCACACTCAAGGCTCAATGCAAGGACCCTGGTTCGAATCCGGGATGGGGACGGCGTCTCTTTTTCTCCTAAAACAAAAAAGCTCTAGCTTGAGCTAATAAACGTGGGTGTCGGAATTTTCACGTATAATTATTCCTCATGAAAAAACAAACTTGCACTGGGGGCTTTTCTGTGTTGACCATTATTTGGTAATTGTGTTATCCCTGTGAAGGGTAATAATACATTACATCCATATATATATATGGAGAAAGAGTGTTATTCCTGTCACTGTTCGTCTGCCAGTCAAGACACTCTGAGCTTAAGTGAGACCCTAGTTCGGATTCAGGATGGGGATGGCATCTTTTTTTCCTCCTAAAACAAAAAGCTCTAGCTTAAGGTAATAAACTTGAGTGTCTGGATTTTCACGTACTTATAGATGTCCATAGATTTTTAGTTAAACCATTATTTCTCCATGCCTCTAGTTACCTTTGTCAGGATTGTATAGTCATTAATTAATAAATATTGAATAAAATTAATCTTTCACTATGCTATTTTCCCCATGTTTATATGGGGTCAGCATTATGTTCTTTTATTCTTGGTTTTCTGCAATCTTCTATCTAAGGCTTCATCATTATGTCATCCATACTCTTCCAGAAGTTCCGTCACTCCATCTTTCCATCTCAGCCGTGGTCTTCCTCTTTCTTATCACCAACAGTCTATCCATTACCTTTCCCACATATTCCTCATTTCTCCGCTCCATATGCCCAAACCATCTTAACCTATGTTCTTGTATTTTTCTCCCCATGGGTCCCATCTTGACCATATCCCTGATTAAGTTGTTCCTTGTTTTATTGGTATAGCCCAATCTTTACTAGGAACCTGTCTATCATACTTGCACTGATCCTGCCTGACCTTAGTCTCTACTCCATACATTTCCTTTAAGGGTCTTACATATTTCTCTTCTATGGGTTGCTTACTTCCCCCCCGCTTTAATGTGTCTGTATATGGTGTATTTATCCTCTTAAACTATGTTTCTGACAGCTGGATGAGGCAAAGCTATCCCATATAGCAGATCCTTTAACTTACGGGCCTGAGAGTATTTGTATGTGTGTGTATATATATATATATGTGAAAATGCACAGAAAAAATTAGATGCATTCATAAGTGGAGAGGCCAAATAGCTGAAAAAAAAATCCATTGTGTTTAAAGAATCCATTTTCAGTTATATGTGGCTTTCCTAATCGAACGTGTTTTGCTTTTCTGCATATCTTCATATGTATCACAGAAACAGATGAAATTTCCAAGTCTATTTCAGAATTGAATTTCAGGTTACTAAAATTATTTGTAATATCTCTTTAGGAAAGGAACAGTGAACATTGTACTTATGGCAATGGTACTTACGAATGCGGTGTTTGCAGTTGTTACAGCAACAAATATGGCCGTGAGTGTGAATGCGATGCCAAGGACAGTGTTCAAGTAACTGATGATGCTGGTTGCTATTTGTAAGTATAGTTTCTGTCGCATGTTAAAGGATGTTATCAGTCTTATAAGTGATTATCTCATACTCTGCATGCTGAAAGCTCTTTCATGAGCACAAATTAGTTAAATTCTAATAGTTTCCTACTATAGAGTTTCTGCAGTGAGAAGTGAAACTCCAAATTGGCACTTTTAATTTTTTTCAACTTCCAGCGGACTGAACAAAGAGCTAAACTTATTGTGACACTAAAATTTAAAGCAGCAAGATTGTCATAATACACCGTCAACTTTTTAAGCTTGTCATTTAAATGATCTAAAAGCCTCAATTTTTAAAAGAGTGTTATAATGTATTTCAATGATGTCAAAAAATTTTATTCCTATAAATTTTCCTTATTTTTTATATACATTTTAATAACCCTCCTGAAAAACATGTGGTACGCATGGGCTATAGTGAAGAGTGTAAAATGTTTGCCATAGAGGACTAACAAAGTTAGTCACATTTATTTGCTGTGAAGAAGAATTTAATACAAGGGTAAGAATAGGAGTTGGTAAAGAAGGCTGTAGTTGAAAGCGAAATTAACAATTATTTTCGTTCAAAAATTTGCAATATGCAAACTTGGCATATGTACCCAAAGAATATACAAGTACATATTCATCATATACATCAAAATCGTGCATCGGCCAAACTCGTCGTGCACTCCGTTTCAGGATTAAAGAACACCGGGCATACGTACAAAAACAAGAATTGACTAAATCACCCATAGCCGTTCATTGCTGGTCTTTGGACCACAAATTTAACTTCGATGAAGCGAAGTTAATCTACAAACCTCCATCTCCAGCTGATCTTAATTTTTTTTTTAAACTTTTTTAATCCATCAAAACATCGAGCACCTGGTGAACGATTTATCTATTACGGCCAATATCCATCCGGCGTGGTCACGTTTTCTCCTCTTAAAATTTCACCAATAATTTTTTGTCATATACTTTAATTAAAAAAAAAAATTTAACACAATCCAACTTTCCCCTTATAGTCCACATTCATCTGGCTCGACCGATAGAAGGCGCCAATCCACCAACATCACCCACAACCTTACCCTTTATACAATAAACAATCGTACACTCGCCCTTACGAGCGATGTACGCTTAGATTTTTTACTTCTTTGATGAAAGCTCAAGGCTTTCGAAAAACGTTTAAAGCCGAATAAATTTTCGTTCCAAAAACTGTGCCTATTGTGTAATATATTATCCATCAAATACATATGAATTTGCATTTATGAAATGTTTGTGGATGTTCTATTGAATTGACATGCAGGTTTTTTGTTTTTTAGTGGAAATGATACAAAACCATGCTCTGGCCGTGGTTTGTGTCGCTGTGGAAAGTGTGAATGCTTTAAAAGGTTGGGAAACCCAGATGAAGAAATCAGCGGAGCATTTTGCCAGTGTGATAATTACTCCTGTGATAGATTGGATGGCAAATTGTGCAGTGGTATGCAAATTTTCTTGCTATCAGAAGTGAAGTGGAAGATATTGTTGTCAATCCAGTGTTGTTTATACATATTATATGATATATTTAATATTTTAAAAAAACTTGTTATGTTTACTTTTCTTTACTTGCTTAATTTTAAATTTAAGGATCAACTCACGGAGAATGTAAATGTGGGAAGTGTGTCTGCAAGCCTGAATGGACAGGAAACGATTGCAGTTGTCAAAAATCAAATGAATCCTGCGTTGCACCAAATGGGGTAATTTATCTAAATACTATTTATAATGAATCATTAAAACATTTAGTAAAAATGAAACCAACAATTGGAAATTAATCGATGAATATGGAATTGCATTCTCTTTCAAATCACTGGTCCAACAACCGTTTAACAGTTAAATCACTGGCACACCGATGGTTTAACAGTTGGGCCACTAGCTTAACGTTTTTAGCCTCATATTCTTGGGACCAACTTTATGATGAGGCATTTGTGTTTATAAATAATATTAAGCAGTCTTAATGCATTTAAAAAAAAAAAATGCAGATGCAGAGCCAGATTAAGGTTTCGTAGGGCCCTAGACAAAAAAAATTCTGGGCCCCTTGTAGTCTAACTTAAGTCTGTGTAATTACAGTAGGACACATATGTAACGAGAAGCTTGGGACCAGAAATGCTCACTGTATCCAGTTACTCGCTAATTCCATTCTGGAATTTTAAATTTCAAACTTTGCAAATGAAATCAGTACAGATAATATATTTACATACGATATCATATCTGCCAACTGTTACGGATTGTCTAGAATTATTACAGGAAATATATATATATATCTCTCCACACACGTGTGTGTGAGAGAGGGAAAGAGAGATTGATTTCTTCATAAAAATGTGTAAAGAAGAGATGGGGGCTTTCTCTTGACTAAGCCAATAACCTTTTTTTTTTAAACTTTTATATAAACACATTGGCAATGATAGTTTCTTTGACTATCTTTTGTTTAATTGTTTAGGCAACCATATCACTTCCCTGGTTTTCGTTGATGTGTTATGTTTTGCTGTGCTAATTGCCTAGTGTCGAAGTAATTTCATCGGTGACTGTAAATAAACCTAAGCGATTTAAAGAGGAATATTCGAAAGAATGACCATGTCTGTTGAAATCCAAATTAAATGCTGCATACATGTTTTGTACCATGTGGTCCTATTTTATATCTGTTGCCCATGGTAGGCGAAGTGATTGTTGTGGAATATTCAGTCAGAAAAAGCATCAAGGTAATGGAAGGGTGTGTGAAAGTAAACCTCTCTAGTTTTTCTTCCAGAAAACTGGGGAAACTAATATAACAAATGCAGAATTGCTCTTCTCATCCTTTATTGTGGAGAATAGTTTACCCCTTGCATATACTGACCATGCTGATCCGTTATTTTGTGCGACTCTTTTTCAGACTCAAAGATTGCTAAAAAAAAGTAGATGTGCTAAGACTGAGACAACTGTGCCCATACAGAAAATGGCACTCCATATGCAAATATTTAGCGTGAGTGCATTTAAAAACAGTCAGTTTCCTTTAGCAACATGTGGCAGTACGAACTGCCATGATGTGAAATTATACCCCGTAGTGGTATCTTTGATAATGAAGAGAAAATTGACCCAGTGTTACTCTCAATTATAGTCAGTAGACAAAGCTTGGAAAGGTATTTTTACTGCTTTAAATTCTGAATTTCGAAGAATGGCGATTCCTTGGGAAAATTGCATATCATTTTCAAGTGATAATGCTAGCACTATGTTATGCTTGCATAAAGAGGTGTTGTCCTCTATTAGAGTATATTAATACTTAATTCAATACATACGGCACTAAATGCAATATGTAAATGGTCTCCAATACCTCATTCCATGCATATAGTACAAAATGCAATACATGAATAGCCCCTAATACATAATTTGATGTATGAACAGCCTGTAGTACAGTATGCAATATGGGAATGATCCCTAGTGCCTAATTCAATAAACCTAGTACAAAATCAATATGTGGACAGCCCCTAGTACATAATGTAGTATGTCAACAATCCCCAGTACCCAAGTCAATAAATCTAGTACAAAATGCAATATGTAATGTGGGAATGATCCCTAGTGCCTAATTCAATATATCCAGTATATCATGCAATATGTGATCAGAGTCTAGTACATAATTCAGTATGTGAACAGCCCCTAATACATTATTAGCACAGCATGGCACTCGCTGCTGTTGAGGTCATAAAAATTCGACTAATCTAATACATATATCAATATCTACACTGTTCTTAATGCAAAATGCAGTATTTACGAGATCCCTAACATGTAATTCTAAACATACAGGTTCTCTATATCAATACACTGGCTACCATTGTTATATTTACGGGAGACCTTAACCTTTTTATTGTCGACAGAAAAGCCAAAAGCTGGTTAAATGTCTATTGAAACCCATTAGTTACAATTCAACTATGCGTATGCAATAGAACCTCGATAGTTCTAAACTCAGTCGAATGGGATTTTACTTCCAATCATGTACTTTTCAAGTTATTGAAGTTCAAAGGAAATGAGTATCACTTCATACAGGAGTGTGTTTACGGCGCTAGCAGCCCTAGGCAAAATAAATTTTAGCGACCTGCAAAAATGTTTCAACGTAGCACAATGATTAAAAAAAAACTGACCAAGGTTACAAAATGAAGTTCTTCACTGGTCCAAATGCCAAAGTTATAGAGAGCATAATGAAGTTAAGTTAAAAATAGACGTTTCTAAACGAAGTTAGCTAGGGATGTATCAATTACTTGGCATTTCTTAAGTTCGATGTTATGGACAAATGAAAGGGTTTTATTTAGGTCAACTGCCACATCATAAACAAAAAGAAAAACCAGTACGGTGTAATTATAAATTTCTGCTTCTCAGAACTTTGCGATAAGTTCTTTTTTGTCGGAAACCAGGAGGGTATGTATAGTGGCTACCACCATAAACATTGTAAGGTGCATAGTCTACTGGTGCTAACGCATTTGACTATAATAACGTACGTATTTATTTTGACCACCGTTTTTGTAGAAGCTACATGGGCATTATGGGAAATGTAACGTCACACACAAGATGTCAATTGACCAAATATTCCGAAAAAGTATATAAAGGCCGCTTAAAGCTCATTTCTTGGTACTTATACTGCATTTTTAGTGACCCTGGATGGCTGCCCCGGTGGCACCCCCTAAGCATAGCCCTGACTTTGTGTTATTAAGGTTAAATGTATCAAGGTTCCACTGTGTAAAAATACAGTCGTGTGAATGTAACGTATAAAAATACAGTCATGTGAATGTCATGAACATGAAAGGATCACCACCTTTTGGTCGTTATATCTGAGTTCTCATTAAAACTGAGTTACCATTTAAAATTAGATAAAAAGGGAAAAACTAGTGAAACAGCGAAAATGAATATAATTAATGTACATTATATATTTTTTAAAATATCAGATTTTTACATCATGTTATATGAAATTTCTGATGGTTCTAAACACACTAAGACAATCTTTGTAAAAAAGAAGAAAATCTATTTTTTGGAATCAACGTACATCAATTAAGAGAGGGATTTACTGCACTGTTGCCCATTATAACAGTTTTTCTCTCACAATAATCTTTCAACGGCATTTGCTTAATTTTTTTTCGTACAAAGGGGAGTATAAAATGGTGCAAAGTGTGCTTAATGTAATACTTAAACGGCCCAACCCCCTATGTATTTATTTGTGTAAAAGATGCTTCCACGACTTTTTAGTTTATACTTTCTTGAACAGATCTACCCTTATAATTAAGTGTGCATTGACGCATTTTTTAGGAAATATGCAGTGGGCATGGGTTTTGCGACTGTGGCAGATGTGAATGCTTTAATCTCGAGGAAGGAAGCTACAGTGGACAATTTTGTGATAGCTGTCTGGTAAATATTTTCCTTTCGTACTGATTTATTTTGTATAACCTTTAACTTTTTCAATTGTGTAATTCTCTGATTTGCAACATTTGGCATTTTGATTTTCAACAGTTTTACTTCAGGGTTTCCCATGTACTTGGAATTGGGAAGGATTTTGAAATTATCATTAAAAGTCAAAGAATAGGGATTTTTGGTTAAACCTGGAAAAATTAGGGTAAAACGGGTCAATTTTAGTCAAATCTGGAAAAGTCGAGGAAATCATCTTTGCTTCTGTTCTGAATGGCTAAATTTCAAAATTTCCTGAACATACAGCTGTTTTTCACGAAACCGAAGTTTAATTCAAAGTTTTGTTTACGATTAGTCAAATAATTTTGGTGGAAAACTTACGGAAAAATATGGAAAATTCAAGGATTCTTCTCCCCCTTCAAAGTGAGTGGGAACTATTGTTTTGAACTGATAAAAGAAATTTTGTTTCAGACTTGCCCACTGAAATGTGACGCTTTTCGTGATTGCGTCGAATGTCAGATCTTCCCCGATGACAACAATGTACCTCCAGAGAATTGTACCCGCTGCACTTTCATTCCTATTGGCGATAAAACAGTTGAAGGTAAGAGTGATTCATAAATTTTAAATTTGTTTGTTTTTCTTGCACAACATGGACGTGCCAACAAATGTCTTTGGCTTCCTGTAAGGTTGGTTGTGTTAATATATCATGCACAAGTTGTCAGCATTATCTTGGAAAACTCGTAAAACAGTCTTGGGGTTATAAAATGTGTGTGTATAGAACATAGGCGTAGCCAGGGAGTGGTTTTGGGGGATGTAACCCCATCACAATGAAATTTTGTATATTTGAATTTTTTTTAATATATGAATTGTAGCTCTGTAACCTCCACCATTGAGCCTATAACCCCCCTCTTATGAACTTTCTGCCTATGTCTATGATGTAGAATATGCCTTTCGTTTTAAAAGTATATATAATTTTTAATAAAGATGTATATGTACATTGCTATTTTTGTTTCTGATTGTTGTTTTTCTGAACATTAAATAACTAAGACCAAGTGCATGGTATATTTAATAACTAAGACCAAATGATTCACCTATCCTTAAAGAGTGGGGTAGAATCATCAATTTGTCTA
Organism: Dysdera silvatica; assembly: GCA_006491805.2. Lineage (NCBI taxonomy): Eukaryota > Metazoa > Arthropoda > Arachnida > Araneae > Dysderidae > Dysdera > Dysdera silvatica. Next base: position 50,924,348 of record QLNU02015003.1, on the reverse strand, counting down.
CATGACTGGGTGAATAGAGTGATAATGTTTTATATATACAGTGAAACCCTGATTTAACATAATTTAAGGGACCGGAAATAAATGACATATGCGGGGGGGTAAGAAAACATTAAATCAGGGCAGGACATTTGGAAAACAAAAAAAAAGGTAATTTAAGTTGCATACCTTTTTTATTTCTTCCTTTACAATGATTTAGCTATCAGTTTTCTAAATTATTTTTGAAAAAAATTGGCTATTTTACATCGTATTTTTTCTCAGCTACTGCACAAATTGCATTCTCAATATATATATATATATAATTTTTTTGTTAACTTTTTTCTTGGCCTGCACTGTTTGAAAGGAGTGCTTTCACACTATTTTCAAATCTTGAATGGTTCTCTCGCAAAGGGAATTTCTTGGATCGTATTCATCGTCGTCCAAACTATCCGATTCTGAGTCTAACAAATCACTTAGTTAGAGTCTCAAGGTTCACAACGTTTATATTGCAAGCTAGATTTATAGATAGTATTGCACCTGTTGGCAAGAAAGGGTTTTTTTTTTTTCACAATTTCTGACCTACTTTATGAAAATTGCCCGAGTTCTTCCCGTAAAAAACATTAAATGCAGGAAATAATTCTCAGTTATAATGTTAAATCGGGGATTCGTTAACATAACAACAAGTATAAGAAATTATTTGGGACCAATAAAAAATGTTATATTCAGGGAAAACTTTAAATGCAGAAAACGTTAAATCGGGGTTTCACTGTACTGTAACTATCTCAAGAATTGCAGTATTTAAAAAATCACTTTTTAAAACTGAAATCGATGATACCCCATGAGATGCTATCACCAAAGTGACATGTTAGAGTTATTATTCTTCACCATGGGTTGATGCAGCATGGCTGTTGTCCCTTTGCATCTTAAAACACGAGAACTTGATTTTGGATTCCATTCCAAAATATGTTACGATTTGACGGTCGCTTTAAACTCATTTCTGTTACCATTATGAGAAATTCTATAAAAAGATCAAAATAGCTTTAAATTTTTAATGTTGCTTTGAGAAAGTATTTTTGGGAACTAATTTTCCAAAGGTATGATTTTTAATTACTAAATTTATATATACAATATCCTACTGCTATGAAAGAAAAACAAATGTTTTTATCTGTTTGCCTTGCATCATACCCTGAAGAGTTATTAGCATCGAAACGAAAATTTTCATACATGTAAAAAAAGTACTACTTTTAATATTGGTAACAATTTATTCGATTCTTTTACTCCTGCAATCATTTTTATCCTTTCATCTGATTTTTTCATCACTTACTTTCTAGCATATTTATTGCACTTTTTACTTGTATACAATATCTTAATTATCTTGAAAAGATCATGTACACACAGGGCCCAATTAAGACGTATGGGGGGGGCTATAGGTGCCATTTTAGTTAAGGGGGGGGCTGATGCACGGTGACATGTTCAGAAAGGGGTCTGGAAGCATATTAAAAAATAAGTACTCACATATACTCATTCTAAAACACCTCAGATTTTTAGTAAACTATCCAAAATAGCCCAAAAAATAAACTTTTACCTAAAACTTTTCTAGATACTGATCAAAAGTGATAAACCAAAAGTCAGCTTAAAAAACACACAATTATGGGATCCCCCTTCCAACTGGGGGCCCTGGGCCTAGTCGGTAATCAGGCCCTGTGTACACAACTTTACCCTCATTGGCACAAAAAAAAACCACTTTGCTATCTTTGTGCCATAAAAAATTCAACCAACTGACATTAATATTAGGTGTATTTTTATATATACAGTGGAACCTGGTAAAGTGACCACCTTTATAAATTGACCACCTGAATAAAGTGACCACTTTTTATAAGAGAGAACTGGTAGGGACTTAGCCATTGTTTATACGAAAGTCTGTTGTGTATGGTGACCATTGCAGTCCAGTCCCAAAGGTGGTCACTTCAGGCAGGTTCTATTATATATAGAGGGAGAGATGTCATACATTTATTTTCATTGGTTTTAGTGAAAGAAGAGAACGAGAAGCTTTGTGTGTTCAGAGATGAGAAAGATTGCCAATTCACCTTTAAATATAAATTGGATGAAAAAGATCGCCCAACTGTCTATGCACAAAGAACAAAAGGTATGTTTTTGTTTGTTTGTTTTTAAATGCGTTTTTGCAAGTTGATTTGTTCCGAAATTTTCTTTTAGCCCTGTGATAGTATAGTGATAATGTGTTTAGCTGTTGTATGAATTTTCCAGCAGGTTTTCCGTACTTGCCTTTTTTCCCCTTGCAGATCTGCTATTTGGGATTTCATTCCCTAAGCAAAGGAGGTATGGACTCCCCAGAAAACTGCAGATACTAGTGCAACATGACCTCAGCTGTTTTGTTTGTGCTATAAACGGGCTTCCCATGCAACCAGGAATTGTCAGGGAATCGTCCCAGAAAGTCAGGGGAAAACATGATTTTTTTATTCAAACATGGAAAAGTAGGGGACAACCTTCTTAACCGCTGTGTTTTGGATAGCTAAATCTCCCACAAACGTGAAGCCATTTTCCCCATAACTGAAGAGTTGAAAGTTGCTTAAATTGGTCAGGAAATTTTACTGGAAAAGTTGAGGGAATTTTTTTTCTTCATTGTGAGTGGGAACAAAAACATAAGCTAGTGAAACTTTGTGTCTTCTATTTAAAAAAAAAACTGCTTCTAATGGTCACAAGGTTTAAAAAAAAAGAGGTTCAGTGTTTCATAATGGGGAATTAAGTTTTTGATGAACTAAGTACCATCTGCTCATGTAGTATACTATGATTGTATAGCCGTAAAACATTCGCATGGCATGCTGTTAGTCGGAATTTGACTCCCAATAATGAAAAAAAAGACCGACTAACTGCTCAGTATATTTGGTGGGGGATCTCTAGGCCTTAAGGGCAATTGCAAATCCAAAAATTTTTCAGAGGGGCGATTTGGTTTGGATTCCTGTTTTCAGCCAAGTGTCTGGTACTTTGCATTTCCCATGGTATAATCCTGTTTCAAGTGGGGGGATTTCCCCCCATTGAATCCATCAGTGTTCAAGACATTCATATTCCTTGGAAACACAAATATGCAGTATGAAAGCATCTTAGAAATATGGCTTTACATTGAATAGGCTGGTTGATGAGAGAACTTGCACATTTCTGAGAAATCCGAATCATAACCAACTTCTTTTACCTTGAGAACTGAATCCAGAAAGTCCATTATTTTCTTGGATTATGACCACACTCCAAGTTATTAAAGCTTTGTTGATTAGCCTTGACCCTGTATTTTAAGCATGGTGCGATCCTTGGTATATAAGCACACCAGACAAAAAATTATTCAACCCTTAAAAAATCGCGTTAATATCGTGTGACTCCGCCCCTGTCCTTGATAACTGCCTGAATACGATTAGAAAGGGGGTCCACAAGGTTCTGCAAGTATGTCGCATCCAGTATAGCCACTCTCTGATGATTAGATCACACATATCAACCAAATTTCGGGGATGCTGATTTCGGCATTTTACCTGCTGTTCCAAAAGATCCAAAACATTTTCTGTTGGGTTGAGGGCAGGTGATTTTATAGGTCAGGTGAGGTGTGATAAGAGTGTATGAGTGTTCATCATACCAGTCACATATGCTTCCAGCCCTGTGCACTGTGCTGCTGTCATCTTGAAAAATGGGGCGTGTCAAGAGCATACTCATCATGAAGATGTTGACTGAAGGGCAACACCTAACCATCGATAATGTTTTAATAAATATGCTGGTTCATGTTATCGGAAACCTCAATGAGCAGGCCTAATTCATAGTCCGAAAAACACCCCCGAAACATCACAGACCCACCTCCGGCTTGATCCTGACCTTGTACATATTGAGGATGAAATGCTTCATTTGGCCTTCGATGCAATCAATGCCGTGTATCATTTGAATAAATGCAAAAACATAAAAAATGATTCTCTGAACCACATGACATGCCTACAGTCGACTACTGTCCACGTTCGGTGATTTCTGGCCCATTGAAGACGTGCAACTTCATGTGCCTATGTGAGCAATAGCTTGTTACGAGGTATCTGACTCCAAATTTACAGTGCATGCAGTTCCCGTCACAATGGTTTCTTGCTAACAGGTTGGGATGGACCTTCATTAACGGACTGCAGCAATTCTTGTTGGGTTTGAAAGTGATTTTGATTCACAAGTTGTGAAACTCATCTCCGGTCCCTCTCGGTTAGGATCTTTTTCCGACCACAGTTCTGGCTTCGTGTTTCATGACTACGCATGTTACATCACTGCTTGTAGACAAGCTGAACAGTCCTCTGCGAAACATCAACAAATCCGGTAACTTCACTCACCATATGGCCATGGACACGGTCGAATGCGATTGCTCCTTTTTGCCAGTCTCACATCCTTGCATTTCTCCATTTTGACGCACAATTCCCGCTTGTAACAATAATGTCTCGCTTAACGTTACTGCCTTATGATCACATAGAGGCAGTGCACGTACAGTTGAGCATGTGACTGGACCACTGTTTAACCACTCCTTCATCGGTCTCAGCTCTGGTGGCGTGCGGATGTCTGTTTCCGGGCTGGCGGGTGTTGGTTCCAGCTCGCTTAAGACGGAGTGCTTGGGATATTCACTTTGGCCGCCAAGTGGCGGTGGATGGATGCCTGCTTCTGCTATTCTGGGACCGGACTCCGCCCTCCCTCGTAATTCGGACTTCGTCGCTAGGGCCGTGCTTGGCCTTCTGTCCATGACGGGCGTTCGTCATTGTCTTCGTCCGCTGCGATCGCTTGGGGGCCAGCTTTCGCAAACAGTGGATGATAATTTGGTATGTAATGCCTGTCCGGACTATGCTGGTCTCGCGCGCCCTGGTTGCGGGGAATGTTTTACGCCTGTTCGCTGCCGCTCGCGGCACCTCACCCACTCAACGGTGTCCGGTGGTCTCCTGTAGGAATACCGGCCGGCCCGGGGTGTTCTTCCGCGCCATCCATCTATTTCGGCCGCTCTTCGGGGCGGACTGATCGTGGATGGCCTCCGGTCGACGTTGAATGACGACAATCATGTGAGCTGTGCGTCTCTGTACGCCTGTTTCGATCGACAATCCCCTGCAATGCCCCCTCCCCCCCAGTGTCCCTTCTCGGTCCACTGGTCGTCATTTTATGTGACAAAAGCCAGTCTGGGAATACAGCGCTGCCCCATTCGGCGGCCACCTTTCCCATTACACTTCTTGCGAAAGAACGACGACGACCACTCCTTCATGCTTGCGCACAGGGGTGAATAATTTTTTGTCCGGGGAGCTTATAATACATAATGTAAAATACCTTTTTAAGATAGTGTAATGTTTTGAAATATTCGGATTTGATCCATTTATTGTCTTTCCAGATTGTCCCAAACCTGTGAAGGTCTTGGCCATTGTCTTGGGTGTAATTGGAGGAATTATTGCTGTTGGACTCGCTTTGTTATTGATATGGAAATTGCTGACAGAAATTCATGATCGCAGAGAACTCGCCAAATTTGAGAAAGAACGACAAATGGCCAAGTGGGATACAGTAAGTTTTTATTATTATTATTATTCACATATGTAAGGTGCATCCGAAAAGTCCAGTGAATGGTCACAGAAATCTGACAATGTGAAGTACTTGAAAAGATACACCTGAAAACACACCAAAGATGCACATGGTTATAATCATTATAACCATATACATCTTGTTAATCAAGGCTATAAAGTAAAGAAGTATTTATTTCTAATTAAGATGGGTTGCAATAGTATGGAATAATAAATTATTCCCTCAAATTGATTTCTCAATTTCATTCAATCATTGGCTCAAAATGACCGACTTCTCCTAAAGTGAACAAGTTGCAAAGATTAAATTGTAGTTTAAAGAATTAGTCCCAGAATGCATTCGCTTGAAAGAATGGTTTTGACTATCTCTAATTTTTAAAGATTTTACCATTGGCACTTTGAAAGTTTCACGACCCATGTTATATTAAGGCCCCATTACATAGTTTTTTGCTTCAGTTCAAGTTTCCGTTCTCATTGCACTTCACATCAACTGACCATGTAATGATAGATGTAAAGGATAGTTGCAGGACAAAAAACGAAGGCCAGTTTAGCAGGCATCCATTCATGCATCATCTTGCAACAATAAAGTATTTTAGAAGATACAGAAAACTGGTGTGAGGTTTCACCATCTAAATACGATACAAGGCCTTAAAAGGGAACCTTTTACCATATGTTCGTCGCAAATGGAGTCAACACTAGGATTATTTTGTATAGTGTTTAACACTGATTCAGAATATGTCTTTAGTTTTTTGCAAAATTCATTTTTTGAGCAATTATGACCTCTTAAATGATAACGAGTTGACGACTTTTTGGTTCGAACTTTTAATCTCAATTTCGTTAAATAAAATATTACAACCTTCTAATAGTAGTGAAACTGTATGTAAAAATAGGAATAATACGAAAAAAATTATGACAATGCCTACATTTTAAAAATGGATAGTTGTCATAATGCAAAATGTCACAGTTCCCGCAATTCAATTTAAAAGATAGTTCTTGGACATTGGCGAATGAACTACTACACTAGTTGAGTGAGCACCTGGTTTAGACTACGTTGGTTACGAAACGACTTCGAACCAAATCTTAAGCATGTCACAATATAAATTTTTCGCCAAAACGTCGGCAACTTGTCAGCTTTAAGTGGTCATAATTGCTCAAAAAATCAGTTTTATAAAAAAAAAAACAAAAAAAAAAACCCCCCAACATATTCTGAATCAGCGTTAAAAACTGTACAAAATAATCCTAGTGTTTACTCCAAGTGTGACGAACATGGTAAAACGACCTTTAGATTTGGGAACAATGTCCTTGTAAAGAGCTTATGTTCTTTGGAACTATTTGGTTAAGTTTGACTTCAAGTAAATATTGTTTTGGTTAAATGTATCGTGGTTCGGCGATCACACTAAGCTTGTCTTTCCTAGATAGCGAGTCAAGCTGCTTTTAGTGCATTAAACTATGAAGAATTTGAAAACTGAAATGTTTTTATCAGTTAAATTGTACATTATTTTTTGGCATATTCTAACGTTATCAAAGTATTGTGCAAAGGCTTTAATACAGTGAAAATTCAAGTTATCGTTTCCAGGTCTGTCGTTTTCCCCACGTTCATCCTTCAATTCCTATGATCCCTGCAAAACCCCATGTACACAATCTAAAAAAAAAATCTTCTCACATCTCAGTTTCGGATTTCCAGTATTCCCACGTTCATCGTTCAAAAAAATTTTCCCTTTATCAGAAATCAAGGCTACTTCCCCCCACCCACAAGAAGAAGAAAGTTCAAAAAAATCTGTTTTTGTAGACAGGAAGTAGATAATGCATAACCTGCATCACATGTACGTATCCAAATATGTATGGAAAAGGGTGGGGTGTATTCTTGTAAAAGAATAGGGGAATTTATATTTAGTCACTAAAAAAAAAGTATCGCTGTAGATTGTAAAGTGTTAATTAGTGCTTTGCAGCTTAGTTGTCAAAGGTAAGGCCCTACAGTTGTGCACTGGTAATGTGTTTACTCATTATGCAGAAGATCTTGGTTTTAAATCCGAATGTAACCAAACGTAATCCAAATCTTGACTTACCTTATGTGACAGGAATGTGTATTCCTCGGAAAATTATCAGCCCTGGCACATGGTCTTCATCTTCTTTAGCATAAAACACAAACTTTAATTTGTCGCCCTTATGCCATAAAAACACAACCAACACCAACCACAAACTTTAAACCTTGCCAAAGATAAGACCTTAACCTTCCTTCAAATTT
>QLNU02015003.1:50896157-50909499 GCA_006491805.2 Dysdera silvatica | reverse complement strand
AACCACATCAGGGCTTTCACAGATGGATCTTCAGACTCCACTTTCACCAACGGTGGTGCGGGAGTGTGGTACTGCTTCTACCTGATGATCAAAGACGAGAGATTGCAGTTGGCGCTGGAAAAATTGTGTCTAACTTCACGGGAGAATTGACATCCATTTCTGCGGCTATCGAAACTTACACCAATCTTGGACCTTCGCAGCAGCTTAGTGGTATCACCATTTTCAGCGACTGCAGGTCTGCCTTACAAGCCCTCAGCAAAGGTACTTCAAGTCTAATTTTGAATATCCTGGCACAACTTAGACAACTTCACCGTCTCCAGAAAAAATGCTTCATGCAATGGATTCCTGCCCATGTGAACCTTGAGTTCAACGAAATTGCTGATTCTTTGGCTAAAAGTGCCAGAGATCTCAACCAAAATACAACAACCCCAATTTCGCTGGCAGACGCAAATGCTTTTGCAAGGTCAAGACTATTCACCCCCTTGAAAATTAAGGCCCATGATCAAATAACTAACCTTGACATTGACAGGAAGACAGCCGCCACTCTCATCAGACTAAGAACAAAACATCATAAAAATATGAAAATTTCTGCAGATGGGACTAAAAAATATCAAAACTGTGGCAGCTGCCTCGACGAGGAACTTACACCACATCATGTTTTCGACTGCCCTGCAGTAGCTGCAGGCCTTCACCTCTTAAACTATCCTACAGAAGAAGATTTATACTCCTTTAATGCCATTGCCATTGCAAAGACTATACAAGCACACCATGAATTATGATTCTATGGGGGATACGACACCAACCACCAACCAACCAACCAACCAACCAACCTATAAATGCTTTTCAATCCGTAATGCAAAGCGACAATACTATCTAATTAATAATTTTTTAGCATAAAATTATGATATTTCGATGAATATATTGCGTTTTTTACTTAAAAAAAACATACATACATAGACAACGTGCACAAAATAAGACTCATCAAGTGACGTCATGAGGGTTTAAACCGACGCAGTAGCAGGCCCGATCAAGTATAACGATGCTCCTGGACCGCCATCACTGCCCAGGATGCAAAATAGACAGGTGAGCCAACTCCCCCTTTTCAGTTGTAATAAAGAATCGGTGCAGAAGCGGTTCAATAAATGTTATCCTGATATTTGTACCGTAAGGCGGCGCTATCAACTGCGGACCTAAGAAACGAAACTTTCTAGTTGTGATCTTTCAGTGATGTTTTGTCACGGGCGCTGTTAGCAAGGAAGACAGAGAGGACACGTCTCCCCCAATGTTAGCATTTGGGTTCCATATCCCCCTTAAATTTGAAACAAAATGCCTTTTAAAGGTATATTGTCCCCCCCCCAATGTTTTCATGTCGTCGGAGCGGATGTGTTTTGTCTTGTTTGAATTGCTTGCTATTTGTTCTAATTTCTTTTTTCGGATGTTTCCTTATTTTATGTTAGATTATGGAACTATCTAATACACACAATTTTGGCCTTCAGGAATATACCATGAACTGTATGTAAACAACTGTAGTGAAAGGAAAGTTGTTTTTGCCTGTACTGTGTTTTACAAAATGATAAGAAGAAACAGTTATTTTTATTTTAAATTGTATATTCCTAAGCATTGAAAACGCAATTTAAATCTTCATTACATCAGATTTAAACAACTGATTTAAACTTATTTTAAAAAATAAATTAAAAATTCGGTCTGGTACGTTCGCCCGGCTATACCTGTCCGGAGCTCGGTCATAACGAGCATGACACATATGAACTCAGTTATAACGAGCATGATGGGTGTGAGTTCGGTTATAACGAGCATGATGAACATGAGTTCGGTTCTAACGAACATTATATATGTGAACTCGGTTATAACGGGAATGATGTATATGAGCACGCTTTTAACGAACATGATGGATATGAACTCGGTTATAACGAGCATGGACATGAGTTTGGTTATAATAAGAATGCTCGTCTTTTCCATCATGTTCGTTATAACCAAACTCATATCCATCATGCTCGTTATAACCGAACTCATATACTTAATCATCGTTATAGCTCGTCTATAACAAGCATGATGACTATACATTCGGTTATAACGAGCAGGATGGATATAAATTAGGTTTTAACGAGCATGATGGATATGAGTTCGATCATAACGAGCATGATGGATTTGAGTTCGGTTATAACGGGCATAATGGATATGAGTTCGGTTATAACTAGCATGCTCTGTTAACACGAGAATGAATGCTCGTCCTCTCAATCGTGTTCGTTATAACCAAGTTCATATTCACCATGATCGCTAAAACAGAGTACATATTCATCATGCTCGTTAAAACCGAATTCATATCCATCATGCTCCTTATAAGTGAACTAATATTCATCACGTTCGTTATAAGCGAGCTCCGGACAGGTGACATCGGGCAAGGGACCTGCTCTCAAAAATTCAGTTTAAAGCATTTCATTTACAAAAAAAAATGTCATAACAATTTTTGATTTTAATAATATGATTTTTTAAAAAAATCGCATAATTAAAATCGTTGACACTCAGGTATAATATATAAATTAAAGTATTTAATTTATTTTCGTATCTAGATATACATTACAATGCTATAATATTTATGCGGAGACGGATTTAGGTCATATGGTATACTGTGTGAAAACCAAATTTGGCGCCCCGCTATTCACTAAGTATTAATTATTTTTAATATGATTTCTTTTGTGGAGTATTATCAATGAGTGAAATATTATCAGTGTGTAATAGATTATAATCCTTTAATATTTTCCTATTATTTAATACATTTTTTTTATTATTGTTAGGAACCATTTCTGAGATTCTTCTTCTTCTTTTTTTTTTCAAAGAACTGTATATCGCATTGCAATAGTTTAGAAAACAATTTTCAAATTTTACATATGTATTCAATTTTGCTACAGAGCACAAGTAAACTATTTCATTCAACATTTAATAGTTGAGTTTAAATTCTAAAATACGAATTACGTTCGCGGAGGTGAAACATTCTATGAATGTGATAAGATGGGTTACTGTGCATGTTATTTTTTATATCGTAGAATAGGCGTGCAGTCGCGAGCGCCATCTAGTGGAAAATGACACTTTTCCGTTAATTTTTCGGAGTTGGCTCCCTGTCTTTCATGCATCATGCCCCTGCCTTTCCATAACCACATTTCAAGAGTGTTTCAGTCTCTACATGATCTCTTGCTATAAACTTCTGGACTTTGTCCTATCTTTTTCTGGAAATACAGCGCCGCTTTTGCGGTCAAACTTTCCAATTAATTAATTTTTCAATTGTACAAAAAACAAACGCTCCCCCCCCCCCCCCATCTTCTCTAATGAGAGAGAAGATGAATATTTAGAATAGGGCTGACTTAAACTTAGGAGATGTACGAGGAAATAGTTAGAGTTGTAAAATACCCGGGAATTTTTGGGCACATTAGAAACTTTGAACACAGAAACCAAGGTAGCTAGAATAAAGGAGGTAGTCCCTTTCGCATATTTTTTCTATTGGTCGATACAACACAATCGACCAATACAAAGAAAGGTGCTGGGATTACAGCGCCGCCCCCGGCGGCCACCCTTCCCAATGAAACCCTTGCAAAAAAGAAGAAGAAAGAAAGGTGCGGACGGGACTATCTTCTTTATTCTAGCTATTTTGGTTTCTTCCCATCAAAGTTTCCAATGTGTCCAAAATTCCCGAGATTTATTACAACTCTAGTAATAGTAAGGTTACAGCATGGAGATATGAAAGTTTTCTTTCCTACGTAGTTTACAGGGAGTAGAGTTGTAAAAAACCCGGGAATTTTGGACACATTGGAAACTTTGATGGGAAGAAACCAAGATAGCTAGAATAAAGGAGGTAGTCCCGTCCTTACCTTTCTTCCTATTGGTCGATTGGACACAATCAACCAATAGGAAGAAAGGTGTGGACGGGACATACGTCCTTTATTCTAGCTATCTTGGTTTCTATGCCCAAAGTTTCCAATGTGCCCAAAATTCCCGGGTTTTTTACAACTCTAACAGGGAGTAGAATAGATAGTAGAATAGGTAGTAAAGAAGTATAGGTAGTAAAGAAGTATAGGTAGTAAAGGAGTAGAATAGGTAGTAAAGCGAAGATGCAGCCAACTGTACTTCCGATTCTCAGAAATCCACGCTGAACCAAAAAACCTCCAGTTCGAATGATTAACGGCCACAAATTGTGCTCCTTGAATCAGGAGAAAATCAAGAATGGAAACGTGTTTTCTACCTAGTATTTACCGGTCTTTGCAACTAATTTATGTTCCTTAGTTCGATTCCTTCGGCAACAAACGCTTAGATTTCTTGAAAACTCCTCGGATTACGCAGGTCGTTGCGCATAGTAAGTTCCTGATGAAACATGCGGCTTTGCGAAATAAAACTAACTTATTTGGAGCCAAATACAAGCACGTGTTTAACACATATTTTAATACATTTTATTGTGTTTAGGGGTTTCGGTAAGAGGCTTGGGAATTCATAGCATCTATTCGCAAGGTGCAAAGTTTTATTTTCACTGTATTAAAATATGACTATCTTGCACTGTATGAGCGCTTTTAGGAAGAATGCCCTAAATTGCTGTAAACAGTTGACTTCAATAGTTCACCCAGATGGTAAGTGTTATTTTGTCTCACACTCAATTTTTTGCAATTTGATTGGCAACTCGTGGAGAGAAATACTGCATATTAAAGTTTAGTCGTCAAGCAGATTCGAAATATCGCCAAAACTCATGCTATGTTCTAAAAATGAAGGGAAAGAAATTTTGAAGCATAGCTCCACCCCTTTCATATGTGCAGAGTAGGTGCACATTCGTTCCTAAACGTTTCCATGGTTTTTCTTATTTAGTTTTTTCCTGGTAATATAGTTTTATATTTAATTAGTATTTTACCTGAATCAGTGAAGTGTAAGTGGTGATGACGCAATTCCATCATGAAAAAAAAAATCTTTCAGCTGTTCATCCATTTCCAAACGCTACAGCACACGAAATACGCCCAAAAACAATTTCTGGCATAAAAAAAATAGTGATGAAGATGCTACACTCATACGCTTTACAACAACGTGCATATGTTGGGCTCGCATGAAAGAGATGGAGCTACACTCGAAAAATTCTCCATTCGGTTTCAAGAGTAGAGCACAAGTTTGGTGATGTCGCCAGAAGGAGTTGGCGACAAAGTGTGGGATTCATCTGTACTGTTACCTTATTTCCTATGATTTTGCTTTGGTTTTCCACTGTAGTTTTACTTCCCTGTTTGTTAGTAAGGTGTTTTATTCCAATTTTATCCTTCGCTGTGACTGTATAACAACCCAACCCTTTTGTTGCCAATGAGGTCAACTTCCTTCCTGCTTGCAGCTACTTCCATTGTGTGACGTCATGATCAATTACCCCAGAATGTTTAGAAATGTATAAAAAAAAGACTCTCCTATGTTTCTAGAGGCTGTTGTTGAAGATGTGGCCACACTACACATGAATCCCATGCTTGCTTTGTGACTAAAGGCACGTTAACCTCCTTTCTGGATTACATCATCGTGGTTCGTTGCTTTTCATGTTTGCTTTATTTCCGGACATTATAGTTGTTTATAAATGAACCACTTATTTGTATTATACTGATAACTGCCTATTTATATTATACCGATATGGAGACATTAACATACAGATCATGGGAATGACACTCCTTCATCTTACCGACTTCGCTAAAAGTTCCCCTCTAGCGCTAAAGTTAAAACAAAATGTGTCGCTATTGCACGAGACGTTACCCCATAAACCTAGTTTGTGTTTCCAAAAACTGTCAATCAGCACAAGGTGACCAGCTTCCATGTTGTTTACACCGGTTTTTTGAGATTTTCGTCCTCCTTTTCCTCCTACGAATCATGAAAAGTTGTTTACGTTTTTTTTTGTGATTTTCATCCTCTCCTTTCTCCTTTTTCCTTCTTAAATTCACACATATCTTACCTTGCATACCTAATCTATAAAAAAAGAAAATCAAATGCTCGGATATTTTTGCTACAAGGAACACAACCAGACAAGAGAGCAATGTGAAGCAATCACTAAATGTCATCTTAAACCAGTTATCACTGTATGACACATGCATATGTGATGCCAAATTCTGTTCCAGTAATTCTGAAACATGCTATAAATCAGCTAGATTTGCTAAAAAAAAGCTAGATTTTCTAAAATATTAGCTAGATCTACTAACGTACCTCTGTTAAAATACCTCCTCTAAGATGCTTTTAAAATACTTCCTCTAAACTACCTCTGGGTTACTTCACGTCAAATCAATCGATTTTAATTTTCAACTGTGCTCTCAGATCTTGTGAAATATTTTTGATTTTTTTTTATGAGAAGGTACTTATGAGGTAATGTCAAATTTGAGATTTCAATTACATATTACATAAACATATATTACATGCTGGGAACATATACTTACAGTACTTTGACCATGTTTCTGCAGTACATAAAGTTCAAATTAACAAGTATTTCAGAGACTCAGCCAAGAATTTTGTGTGAGAGGAGATCATTAAAAAATGAATAGGCTTAAAAATTTGCCATTTATTTCTTAAATCCCCCCCCCAACTATGCCAATGTAAGATTCTGAATAGCATTTTTTTTCTCAAATTATAATTTTTAATTTGAGAACCACTAAAAACACTCTCTTTACTTTTTTAAACATAAATAGTACATGGTCAACTCATTCTACTATAAAAAGAAACACAGCCGTTAAGTTTACAACTTCTTTCCCTATCTGAGTCGATGTCGTCAAAAAGCTCTTCATCAGATAAATTGAGATATTTTATTGCCTCGTCAATCAAAAGAAGCTTTCGTTTACTCGTTTTTCTTTTCAAAAAATGTAAAAAGTACTTAAAACGTACGACAAACGTAACAAGTTCTGTGGATACGAAAATTGCGCCAAAGGTCTGAAAATTGTGTGATTAGCACTATGTTGTAGAAATTTTGTAGAAGCATAATAATATGGACTGGGATGCGCTGAAAAGTTAATAAATAAGTCACTGTGCATGCTGCAACAATATAGAAAAACATTGCGTATAGGATGAGTTACCTCGTCCCTAGCACACAGCGAATAATCTTGGAAGACAAGAGATATCTCATCCATTATGGCAAAAGTGTTAATAAGTTTTTTAATTGTTTTTGATTTAAGACAATAACAACAGTGCTGCCGAATGCTGGCGAGGTCTCCTCTTCCTTACATTGATGGACTGTGTAATGGAACCCTATACCCTTTCGGTTACTTAATTAGATATGATACTGATATTGAGACATTCATGAGTATTTTATTGCAATCCACAAAACACCTCCACCAAGAAACGCAGACAATGACAAAATGGCTGAACAGTTTCTATGACGCTATAATACAACTACCATGCACATTGTCTATGCTAAAAAAAATCGTTAGAATATTTCATTTAATTCACGTTTTGGGTACATGCAGTCAGTTTTTATGCAAATGCTATGGCATCATTGTGGACCATCGCTGCCCATAAGATCGCGGTATGCATGCATGCCTGTCTACATTGAAAAAAACTTTCGTTAAATCACCAGTTATTTTGAAAAGTCACCACAGTTATTTTAAAATATTAAGACCTAATTTTATTTTGGAAATTCCATTACTTTCCATGAATTAGTGGATGTTTAGTAGAGGAGAAATTCCCCCCCAGGATTGAACTTAGGGCCCGGCAGTCTCCTGAAGAAAAAAATTGTACATAAGTATGGGGAAATTGTAAGATAGAAATTTAAAAAAAAAATGAACACCTTATTTTTTTAAAAGTCCCAGTACATTTTATTTCTTGAATTGATAAATGCTTATTGAAGAAACTCTCCCCACACGCCCACCCCTGCTTGAACTGTGGCATTTAACCATGAGCCCCTGCAACTTCCTTAATCACTGAATTTTACATAAGTACCAGGGAAATTTATTTATAATTCATTCAGATGTTTTTTCCTCCAAAATAACTCATCTTTAGGTTTCTTCCTTCATGTTCTGCCAAAGAAAAATAGCCTTAATTGTTTTCAAAATACCATAATTAACTTTCAAACCTTTTCTATTATTCATCTTTAAGATCGTATATATTTTTTTTCCAATATCATCTCCTTACTTTCAGCAGCATGGGCTCCGTCAGACCCCTTGGTGTTTTTCCATTGTTGCCCAGGTTGACAATTTGTAATAAACTTTGTAAGTAGACATGTTTCTACTTGAATAAAGTTATTGTATTGTAATATTGTGATTCTTATGATAAATAATTTTGACACCCATGTTAGCTCAATCTAGAGCTTTAGTATGGGAGAAAAAGAGACATCGTCCCATCCCAGAGTCAAACTAGGGTTTCTCCATTGAGCCTGGAGTATCTTAACCAGTAGGCCAACAAAGACAAGAATAGTGCTCTTTAAGGCTATAAAATATTGTTAGCCTTGAGAAGAGTAATAGTATCTTACATCGTCATCCTTATGTCTACAGTTTTATCTAATCTACAAAATATAAATTTAACAAAAGCTTAAATGTTGATGTGCTGATGGTCAAAAATCTAAATATTGGCAGTCATTTTGTAAGAATAAAAGCATCAATGTCCTCACACACCAAAAAAAAAAAGAACAATTTCTTCAAACTAATTCACCAAAACGCCATTAAGGTCTATACTCACCAAGAAATTGGTTTACCTCATTCAGTAAATAAGAAAGAAATTGACAGTAACTTTGGGTTTTGGTGAATTGGCTTCGTGCAACTTCCCTTAAATCTCGCCATGGGCCCCACTGAGGTAGAATCAGTAGCATAGCTGGGGCACCAATGAAAACCAAGAAATCGCCCTCACAGAGACATGCTGATCCAAATGCACCCAGCTTAGCAGATGTCCGAGCTGAGACGACGATACTTTCTATGGGAGAATTCTCTACCAGGAAAAAACTACTACTCTACTCAGAAGAAGTCTACGATATGAATGAAGAGGAAGAAAGAGCCTACATCATTCACAGGAGACAAGACATGTGGACCAAACTAGAGAGTAGAATCCTTGATCTGTATGAGATCAAAGGGTCAAAATTTTATGAAGAAATAGGCAAAAATTTTGGAAACTACTGGGAAGATATGTACATTGCTAAAGAATGGTGGAAAACCTATCCTGACCCCATTAAGCACTGTCCCTCACAACTCAAATGGGATCATGAAAAAAAATCGACTAGTCATCCTCAAGATTGGCCACTTCTCAGATGACTGTTATGCCCCAACTGCCCTTGTCAACTGACACAAACCGGACTTTGAAATGTTCTTGAAAGAATAACGAGTATTGGATTTTGAAAACTGGACTTGAAGCTTGGAATCTTGAACACCTGAGGAAAGATAAACGTTAAATGGACTTTGGAAAACGGACTTGAACTATGGAAAATTGAAGCCTTGAAAAAGATGACCAGAAAAGACCTCAGCAGACAACCCGTGATTGGCCAATCACAATGGTGGATCTCCCTAGTAGGGAGCCAACCACAGGCTGGAGTCGATGAATGTACAGACTGGACGACGACCAACCAGAAGGTGCAGCTCTGACGATGCTTAGGATGATGAAACTTCTCCATTTGGTAACTATCCTCTGATTGGCTGAATCTTCTCTTTTTCCAATCAGCCAGTCAACCCAAACCTCTTCTAGAAATTCTTCTAACATAACTAAATTACCACTCCTCCAAACATACTCTTTCATCTTACTTCTAACTTAATTTTTTCACAATCTTGCTCGACTTTAGAGCCTCTTATTATCACTCTTACTAACCTTCGCTAGTTGAATCCTCAACTATTTCCCGGGGAGGCCCAATCCAGGCTAGAACGGCCTGCAAGACACACCAAATCCCAAGAAATGTTTCAGGCAGAGGCAACACAGCATGGAGATGTGCGTACTCATGAAATAATATTGATACTACAGGAGCCTTTAAAAAACAATGACAGACACAACAATTACAGCAATGATAGTCACTCGCCCCAGGTGGCAAAATATCTAGCTACGCCACTGGGTAGGGTAGTGGTAGTGCATTCATATCTTTTGCCACTAACCTAGGTTTGATTCCACTGGGACTCCAGAACTTGCTCTATTTTACTTTCCCATCCAAGTCTGGGATTTAGCTTACTAGACATGAGAGGTTCGGAATCCATGAAAAAATTTTGGTTCTCATGAGAACACAACCTTATTTCTTGTTTCATAAAATAAAACATGTTCATCTGATAATGATTTTATGTATTTTTAATTTAGGTGTCAATTTAGGATGTTTTCAGATTGGTAAACTTTTGTTCAGGAATATACATTACCCTCCCGAATTACCAGATGAGGAGGTGGAGCTCCTGAAAAGTATGAATAACCACATTAATAAAGACCTTTTTATTTTTCATGAATTCATTTTCTGATATCGTTTGTTTAAGCTATCCGTTCTTTCTTTTTAACCTAATTGAAATGAAATTATTATTGTTATTTTTTTTAATTCCTGGAACTCTTTATTTATAGATATTTATTTCCTTTTCATATTTTCAGTTTTAGAAAGATACCTTCAGTCCCTGAGGGATGGTACGATTACAGATTGTCGAAAAAATTTTAATTATGGATGTTGTATGGTTGTCCAAAAGTTAGTCCGCATGAACGTTTTTGAAGTATGTAAATGCATTTCATTTGACAAAGGGAAATTGAAAATTTTAAAAGGCGAGTTTCGCTGCTTAAAAGATAAGCCGGCTGTGCAACTGGACCAACTTAATGTTATTAATAATTTGGAACCTGCATTACCATCCACACAAAGTTCATCTGAATCTGGGGAAAATGACAACCAAAAGAAAGTTGCCTATGTTATTAACGAAGATCCTACACTCGAGAGGTATTGCATTCTCCGCACAACTCCAACCTTACAAGAATTCCAGAAAGCTTGTGCCACTGAGGATGCTCGCAAAGAGAAGGAAAAATTGTCTGGAGTCAAAGACAAAAGTTCCGTCAAAGACAGTACTAAGAAAACAACATCGAAAGTTAAAAGTAAAGCAAATCTTAAGTCTGAAACTTTGGAAAGCGATGAGAAAAAAAACTACTTTTCTCGAAGTTTGTGTTCCTATATCCAAATTTGTGGCAGCACAGGCATGGTAAGCTATTGTAAAGGTTATTTCTATATTTTTTCCAATTTTTAGTTCTGGTTTATATGTGCACTGTGGTCCTGCATAACACTGAAAATGACTCAATGGTTATGTAGTGGCTGGATGTCTACCAGGTCATGAAAGTCTCGGAAGTCAAGGAAAGGTCAAGAAATAAGAAAGGGGTTGCAGAAGTCAAGAAAAGATCATTAAGTCGATATTGTAGGTCACGGTTACCCCTATTTTTTTAATTTTATGTGTGCATTGAATTGTAATTTTTGTACGATATTTTAATGAGTTTTTACTGGTTTAGTTATTTTTACGTATTTTTGTCATAGCTTGGCAATTTTTTAGCGATTTTCAGCTATTTATCATCATGTTTTGGCAATACTTAGGGGTTTTCAGTTATTTTTTTATGTAACTATTTTATCAACCATAAAAAAAAAGAAGAAGAAGTCAAGAAACTTTTTTCAAGGTCAAGGAATGTACAAAAATAGTCAAGGAATTGGGTTTCTTATTTTCAGTAGGCACCCTGATTGGTAACACGTTCACCCATCATTCCGCTAACTCTGATTTGACCTCAGTGGTACTGAACAACATGCACTTGGCTACCTAGATCAATAGAGGTTTGGATTTCTCGGAAAGCTGAAGATCTCTGCATAGCATGACCTTAGCTGTTCTGCTATAAAATACACAAACGGAGCAGTCAAGATTTCTCTGACACATTCCAGTGATTGGAAAGTCCACCTTTGAGCAAAAATGGGCTGAGTTTGCTTTCCAGTAAGTGTAGTTGTGCATAGTGGTCCATAGGATGTGTTAAGTCAGCA
Source organism: Dysdera silvatica (assembly GCA_006491805.2). Classification (NCBI taxonomy): domain Eukaryota; kingdom Metazoa; phylum Arthropoda; class Arachnida; order Araneae; family Dysderidae; genus Dysdera; species Dysdera silvatica. The sequence goes on along the minus strand of QLNU02015003.1, from coordinate 50,897,561 downwards.
GTCTGTTTCGTATAACCTTTAATGCATTCTTCGGGAAGGAAACATACAAATACTTATTGGAGGCAGGAGTGCTATACAGAGTTATAGCATTAACACAGAACTTTTATGAGGAATCTTTGTTATGAGCTTCTTGACTGTGTACTGTACTTTTATGTGAATATTTATTATTTCAAATATTAAAAGGAAAAATGTATAAAAACATTTATGTAAAACGCTTTAATTATACAGTAAGTATACAGATTTAAACTAGTATGTATTGATTCTGACTGCAAAGAAAGTAACCATTGTAATTATATAAATGATGTGATTAGTCTAGATATTTTTATATGAAATATTTTTTGCGTCATATGTATGTGTATTAAAATTGGAGTTATTTTCTGTTTGTCCCATCTTTAGGTAAACCTTGCTCACAAGGCAGTTCTCTACTACCGATATAAAAGTCAGATTCAAAAGAAGAGTTTCTCATTTATGAATATGAATATCTACAATGCCTTGCTAAATTGTTGGGCCGAATTGGTAAGTTTGTATTCTTTATTTTTTAATGGCTTAACGACATAAAATGGCTTTGAATATAATGGCTTTGGTACATAAAATTAGATTGCATGGGAAGTATATGCTCATCATTAGTCAAATAAAACAAAATGTATGACCTTCCATACTAAAATTAAAAAGTTTATTAATCAGCCCAAAATAAAATTCAACAATAACATCCTAGAGAGAGTTAACTCAATTAAATTTCTTGGATTAACAATCGAAGATCAATTACACTGGAACTTACAAATATTTAATATTGAGAAAAAAATTAGATCTAATGGAATTCTAACAAAACTTAATTCATTACTAATATTAAATACAAAAATTTTGTACTACGCATTAATATTTAGTCATATAAATTACGGAAATATAGTATGGGGAAATTTATCCCAAACAAATTTAACTAAACTCAATAAACTACTTGATAAAACATATCAAAAATTATGTTTCAAAACAGGTAAGCATAAAGATAAATTGATTTACGAAAACAAAATATTAAACATAACTAATATACATATTTTAAAAGTAGCATTATATATTTACGAAAGATTATACGAAAATAAGCACCTAATTTTGATTAAAATAAGTGAAAATAAACATAATTATAAGAAACAAGAAAGAATTAAATAAAACAAAAATAAGAATCAACATATGTAAAAATAATATTAATTATTATGGAATAGACATATGGAACAATATCCCGCCAACAATTAAAGAAATTAAACCAAAAAGTAAATTTAAAACCAAATTAAAAGACTATATTTTGGAGCATCAATTAAACAAAGTGCCATGGTTGCAAGTGTTTTAAATAGTCTTATTTTTAACTTGTATCCAATGTATTTCATTTTTTATAGATGTTATGCATAAATA
>QLNU02015003.1:50880061-50890671 GCA_006491805.2 Dysdera silvatica | reverse complement strand
GCAATCGAAATTTGCATCATATAAATAATAAAAGTTGAGAAAGTTAGGCACCAAAAAATGTGACTAAGTCTAAAACCTCAGTCATTTAAACAAAATTTATACTTGTAAAATATGTCTAACGACTGCTAATTTCGAGTCCTGCACTATGGCCTTGTATAATAGTTGAATCTTTGACTTTATTGCAAATTTAATGGCAGTTTATTGATTGTTAGAAAATTATGCTTTCTTATATTGCCTTTTGTACCTTTATAGGGAGCTGTAAAATCACCATTTTTAAGTACAAGTATTTCGGGAAAAAATGCCGTTGAATTGACCAATAAGCAGCTCAAATTGGAGGCTGACTATTTTGTTGAAATAAAATCTGTGAATGCTCCTAAAAGTGACTCTAAAAGAACAAAGATTATGGTAAGTGTTTTTATTTACCATGCTTAATCACATACACACAATTTTTGGTAAATTATTGTATAATAAATTCCCTCACGAAAACTCACAAAAAACTCGCCCCGGTGGCTTTGTGTGTTAACCATTATTTGGCAATTGTGTTATCCCTGAGAAGGGTAATAATATCTTATATGCTGAATCTTTTATTTTTCAATTTCTCTTCACTCATGATTAAAATTATAGTGGACATTTAACATTTATACTATATTTAACAATTTTCAAACTCATCAAGTGAGTTAATTTAATTAAATATATATAATGTATTGCAGTAATTATTAAATTATTAATTCAAGTTGGATTTGGAAGAGATCCCACCACTGATGGTGAATATAATTTCATGTCCATGTTAGGAAACAACGTTGTTTTGTAGGTATGTGTACATCATAAATTAGAGGGTATGTCAACCAGTCAGTCTAGTTTCGGATGTGACCCAGCGAGTACATTCGAAATTCAAAATTTCAAGTCAAAATGCAAACTTGCAGTGAATATGAAGTGTCCTCGGAAAATAATCTGTTTAGTCAGTTTTGGCGATGACACTCTCTATTTTTTTTTTAAAGAGTTAGAATGTTGTTTTTTTTCCTCATAGAAGTTCACTTTAAAGAAGTAAATCCTTTGAACAAAAACAGTTTTAAGTATTTTCGGAAACATACAGTATGAATACATCTTTTGCTACCAAATAATCAGTAGAAGAATGTGTCTACAGTAAGAAATGAAGAAACACACACATGGTGGCATCCAAGTTTCGAGAGCATATCTTTTATGTGCATTTAAATTTGGAACAAAAGGAATAGCAAGGAGAGAGCATTTGCGGAAAGTTCAACTACAGTTGATGGAGATGAAATTAGTGGCCATACTGCTCCAAAATGGTTTGGAAGATTTTCAGCTGGAAATAGATTTCTTGTAGATGCTTTTTAGCTGGAACTGGGTTACCTATGGATGCTTTTCAACTGGATATGGGTTCCTTATAGATGCTTTTCAGCTGAAAATGTGTTCCTTATAGATAATTTTCAGCTGAAAATGTGTTCCTTATAGATCCTTTTTGTGGAGGAGAGCTAGTGACCATTATGAACTTAGGACTGGCATTCAATTTATCCCATTTGAAGCCCTATGATGTCATAGATGTAACATATCTGCCTATTGAGTTGTTAATTCAGGTGTGACTCCAATGGCAGAAATGAGTGAGGTCTCGGAAAACTGTATGTTCTGGTGCAGTATAGCTTTAGCTCTCCTTGTACATAAAAATAAAAAACCAAAAAAAAAACCAATCACATGCATGCGCGCACACACACACGTATATAAAACCCACAAACCCGTGTAATTTTGGAGTATTCAAGTATTACGTAAGCAATATTTTGGCCATTTCAACCCCCCCCCCTCCAATAAGCAAAAATTAACATTGGCTAACATAGGAAAATAAGACCAACGGCAACCCCCCAAGATGCTTACATAATACTTGAATTCTCCCTTTGATATTTTGAATTATTTGAAGAGAACTAATCGTAACATACAAAATAGGTTAAACAGTAGTAGAATAATAATAAAAAAAAAATCCGTCCAAGCAATTATTTATAGGCATGTTGACAGTAGTCCTTCATTTCCGAGTGATTGCTGCTGATGTATTTGAAAGTTCAGGTGTTCTCTTTTGCTACTTTAACAGTGTTTAACTGATTTCGTATGTAAATTTTCTCTCTGGTACTAAATATTTTATTTTAATTGAAATAACTTATCATGCAAAAATATTACTGTTAATCATTATTAGCAACCATAGTGCTTAATATTTATTATTTGTGTCTCAAGCTGAAATGTTTCATTCCTTACAGCGACTGCATCTGACGCAGTGCGAGCAGAAATTCAGAAAGGAAGCACTCGGTGCGATAGGAAATAAATTGTTAAACATGTGGGATGATGTAAAAGGTACTAATGTTTAGAAATTTATTTACATTTTGTTCTTTCACTGAAATAGGTTTGAGATTTGCTTTAAGCAACTTTGAATCACCGTTAAATGTTTTTTTTTAGCGACACAGTGGCAATGTACTCAATAACATCTCTCAATTTAATCTAGGTTCGATTTCCAATAGTGCTAAAAAAAAAAAGCCATCTGCACTTACCAATTACCCGCTCATTATTGTAGTCTGCGATTAGTTCTTGAGGCAATAAGAGGTTTGGATTTCTTGGTCACCTGTAGGTTCTGACGAGTATGGCCTTTGCTGTCCTTGAACTATGAAACATAAACTAATTTGATCAAAGACTTCCTTCTCGTGGAGGTTATAAATACATTCACAAAGACTTCCCTGATGTCTATTAATATGCATTATAGAGCTTTGTTTGGTATTCCGCCACATCTGTTTATTAAAATATTAATTTTATTAGTTTATTAATTTTAATAAACAGATGCGGCGGAATATCCCACAAAGCTCCATAATGTATATAAACTAATTTATGACCCATGGGAGAAATTGTGATGCCGTGAGGCCAGATTCAAATCAGCGATTTTTACTTGACTGACTTCTTAGCCAGCAAGCTACCGAGGACCGTCATGCATGATAATGCTTTCAATCCATTTATTGTTAGCAGGGATGTAATGCTAATAATCTGTGGATTTTCGAATAATAAGGAAAACCTCGTTGGTAATATAATTGGGACAAGGTTTACATTTTAGGTTATGTATGGGCGCCATTTTTTTATTCTGGCACAAAGTGAATCTTGCTGTCCTTGCGCCATAAAAATACAACCAACCAACCATTTGTATGTCTCCTTTTTGAAACGTGATCGGATAGTCAGATTTTTTTTTGTATCTTTAGTGTATCTTGACTTTCAGCTTTCACCTGAGCACCATCGTGGTAACTTTAGGCCTATAGGTATGGTAATTCATTAATTTGCGGGCTGAGTCTTGTCAACTGACTATCGTTATGTGTTTGGACTTTCATCACGTCAACTCACAAATGTGTGAAAAATCATTTATTGACACGATTGGCATTCACTTCAGTGCATTAATTTTATCTGCATAGTGTAATATCTAATTACCTTGCCTGACTTGTGTATGTAGTTAGTTGATTGAGGCATGCGAAATTGTCCACTAATGGGAACAAAATGATTTTGGCCATCTGTTAACGATGGTTCCTATATTTTTGCAACTTATATAGTTTTCGTTCATATTCCTAGGGCAGAAATGTATGTTGCTATATCCCTACTTGCATGCTGTTGACAAAGAAACTCTGGTACATCTGTTGCTTCAGGTAAATTACTTTTATTGATCCATAGAAATATTTAACATAAAATTGGAAATATTTCGTTAACAGACATTCTCTTAAGTCAGATTTTCCTTCTTTCCTCCCATGCTATTTTCCTACTTTAGACTATTATTTCCTCTGCTTCTTGTCTTGCATGTCACCAGCTTCCATGACTGTGAATGCTTTTAAGAAGAACTTTTTCCTTTATTATCAACCTCTGCATTTTCTTTCCTTTCATTGACTAGCTTTTTCCGTTTCCAACATCATTAAAATAGACGTCTCCTCCCCTACTTTACAGTGACATAGAAGCAACATGTTTTTCGTGCCATTACCTGTGTTTGAATTCAATGGTGATTCAGAATGTATGTCTTTCCCTCATACTGTAATCCATAATTTGATTCCTTATGTACAATATTTGGATTTCTTAAAAAATTGTAAAGCATAGAGGCTCAGCGTTTTCTGGCACAGCGTGTCTTTAGCTAACTTTCCACCATAAAATATGAACAACATATGTTTTGTTTTTTGTCTGAAGTCATGCTCGCACCATTCATGTTTTCATTCACTTACCATCTCTTGGAGGTAGAACAAGGTATCTTTTTACCACATACTTTTTAATCTACTGTTTCTATTATACTGTATAAGATCTACTTTATGTTTGGCAGTTGTATGCTATATCTTTAAAATTGTATTAATTATAATATTTAAGCAAAATTTTGTCAGTTTAAAATATAACACTGTAGTTGTTATTGTGATGTTTTTTCCATGATAAAAATTTCTTTAGGAAATCCGACTTCTTGCCGAGTCTGCAGAGTATTTTAGTGCAAATATCCGAATCATGTGTTCACTTATAGGACAAAAAGTAATGAATAGTTATTTTATTAGCTTGAGGAAGAGACACAAAGTTTCAGATAAGGTATGTTCTCTTTTTCATTTCATTTAGCTTGACCCCCCCCCCAATCTCTCCCATTGTAGTAAAGTCTACACTTATACTTGTTTAAATACTGATTCAAATTCAGATCAGCAGAATTGTTTTATCTTTGATGAATAAGGTATGCAGTATATATAATTTGAAGTATGTATTTTTTATTTTTTTTAGATTGCCTTTATTCATTCTAAGTATGTAGAATACTTATTGAATCCAGAATTAGTGGCTCAGTATACACCTAGAGAGTACTGGGAATATTTAAAAAAACTGTACTTTGAAGGACCCACCATCGTAAGTTCATCTTCACCACTGCAGAACTCTGATTTCGTGTTTTTAAAGGGGTCAGTCAGAAATTGAGTATTTGGTGCATAGTTCTATTCCACTTTTAATGAAAGCCTGGAAATCGTTTTATGATATGCAGAGAGCTGTGGTCATTCTGTGCCAAGCATGGTCTTTATTGAAGGTCTAAATAGGGAATGTAAAAGAAGCGCTTTTTTTAATCTAATGTTTGTTTTTACACCCGTATCCTATTTCTTTTATCATTTGTTTCCAGTATATTTATTACACTTTTTGCTTGTGTGAATATCTAATTCATATCTTGTGAAAACCGTGTGTATAGATTCGCCTTGCTTAGCACAGAGTGACTTTTGCTGTCTCTTTGTGCCATAAAAGTCAATCAATCAGCCAATGAAAGAAGCACTCCCACATAACGAGAGTAAGGATGAGCGCTAAATGGTGGCAAAGGTGTTTCCCATGCAGAAAGCATGTCTCTGGACCCCTTACTGTTGTATCTACTGATCTGTAATCTGGGGTTTGATTTCCTATGCTAGCAAAGCTTCAGATTCCTTGGAGCTCTGTGGTGGCGTAGTGCGGTAACACATTGGCCTAGTGTACCACTAGCCCGGGTTTGACTCCCAATGGTGCAAAGAATGCTTACTCAAAGATCTCATAAAGATCGCACTGCTCACTGTAGTCCAGGGTTTGGTTCCCTAGCCTTTAAGAGGTTAGGATTCCTTGGAAAACTGTAGGTCCAAGCGGTTTGGATTCCTCAGAAAATTGTAAGTCCAGAGGTTCAGATTCCTTGGAAAACAGTAGATCCCAACACAACATAACCATTGTAGCCGTTGAGCCGTAAAACTACAAACAAACAAACAGCCACCTCTAAATTTAGTGCAGAGACTAAATTAATTTAAATGTTATATCTTGTGTAATGTAAAAATATATGAAATGTTTTAACATGAGAGAGTGGGTGATTTTCAGATTTGTATTTTCCTTTCCAGTTATTATTGAGCTTCTAGTTCTCTATAGCAATAAAAGCTTTACACTACTAGGTCCTGGGGGCTAACACATTCATCCAGCATATGCCGTTAATCTGGGTTTTGACTATAATGATATCGTAGAATGTGTGCTGGCTTTTCTACTCCATCGTAGTCTGGGTTTTGGTTCTTGAACAATAGATTTGTATTCGTCAGAAAACTGTAGATTCCAGGACAGCATGACCGTAGCTGTTCTCGTATAGTAAAACACAAACAGTGAGAAGTTTGAGCATAATGTCTTGATTTGGGTTACTGTTAAATGCAACCATAGTTGTGGCATGTTTCAGTTTTTTACTGATTTCGTACTTTCTCAACGTCTTATACAATTATTATATATAACTGTTTTATAATAATATTGCATGTTTTCATATATACACAATATATATTATGTATGTTACATCTGTGGTAATTTAAAGTAAAATTGTGTTTTGTAGGACACATCAGATGTTAGTTGGCCACATCACATTCTATATGAGGTGAGTGCATTCTAATGTTATACGAAAATTAAGTTTATCTCTACATTCATACTTTTCACCATTGTCAGCCAAACACGTAGCAAGTATAAGGAATCATACATCAGTTGAATAGCAGTCATGTTAGGGGAAGAGTGGATGTTTGCAAACCTATTGTGGTTCATGGGTGATATTAAACCTTCAGCCATGTCTTTGCCAATCAATTTAGGGATCAAATGTGTAGCTGGCACATTAAAGCAAAGGCTCATAAAAGATTTTTAGTTGCGAGAATTAAGGTCTATATATATTGTGTCCGATACTAAGATTCTATATGTGGAAAGAGTCTGGGAAAACAGGAAAAAAAAAAAAAAGCCACAGCAAATTTCAGGTGGGTTTAGATCTAGTGACTTTGTTCAGGTTTTTGCTCTAATATTCGACGAATGAAATTACAATTGACAACATAAGTACAAAGGTAGGACCCCATCACAGCTCTTTGCAACAATTCAATCGACAGAACATTGTGGAAAAAAGCTTAATAAAGTGAACTGCGTAGCTCTTTTTTTCTTCTCATTTTTAAGTTAATGGTTATCGTACAAACCATAATATATGTAGGTGTTTACTTCTCTCAATTGAGTGATGTGCAACATTTCTTTTTCTTCCAATATTCAGTATTGGACAATGCAATGATTGACACTTAGCTGTTAGTAAATGACAAATACATATTAGTTTGGGTAATTTTCCCCACTAGAAATCAGATCGTTGGTACAAGAAGCTAGAACTTTCAGTAGACTTGCCTTCTGGAGTCTACTGTTCCAGCCTTTGAATTAATTTGTTAGTTTGCATTTGATTTTCAGTAAGTTCAGTTGTGCAAAAGCATATCGTGATTCGGAGGTCAAATTAAGTTGTTAATTCTATTGAGCAGTTTCAGGACAAAAATGTAAACGAAGCATTAAAATAGGCACTAAAACATATGGCAGACGTCCTTGTTATTTTGCCCTATTTTTTTTCCCTGTTTGGTGCCATAAAAATACAACCAACGAACCTTTCTTCCCTTTTGTCCTATGGTGGCATTGTAGTGACATGATCATATACAGGATATTATTGCTCTCCATAGGGGTAACGTAATTTCCAAATAGTGGGCGACACATGAACCTATCGGGTCAAGTTTTTGATCTTCTGTGGGAGAATTAACAATGAATGACATTCGAATAATTGTGTATCATGCCATCAAACCAGGTTCGATTGATGTGGTGTTGAAGAATGTATCATTTTTTTGCCCACTGTAGCTTGGAATGTGGGTTCCTAGATAGTAGGAATTTGGATTTCCAGGGCAAACTGTAGGTCTTGGCATGGGTGGTGCGAGGGGTGCACTCGCACCCCCTTAGCTAATGAGAAAATGGGAAAAAAGGACTGAATCCACAAAAAACTATAGTTTAACAACATTATTCAGTTGGAATTTTTCCTGGATGCATCTCCTGCATAAAATTCTGAGGGCACCCATGGGTCTCGGTGTAACGTGGTTTTAGCTGGTCGTGCGTTATAAACCATAGACAATAAAATTATAACTGAAAATGTGTTAAAGATTATTTTTGTTTTTGTAGGTTGGAAAGTTTCTGTATGAAATTCTTCTTGAACATTTAACTTTCAACTCCAGCATGTTCCAAAGTAAAACTCAACCAAGGTAAGAAAATTTGACTTAAAAAATATACAAGCAATCTTGGTTTGACTCCATTGCCCTGCAGTAATGGAGTGGTAGCAGCTATTATATTAATTTTTATATGTCTCTTTATATTTATTTTTATATGTCTATTTATATTTATTTTTACATGTCTATTTATATTAATTTGTGTATGTCTATTTTAATTTATTAATCTCTGTCTAATGTACAAGAAATCTTGGTTTGACTCCATGGCCCTGTGATGATGGGTGATAAAGCATTTGCCTAATCTGCCATTATCCCAGGTTCAACTGTCAGTGTTGCTAAAGAAAAGAAAACTTAACTACTAACTGCTCACAGAAGTTCAGAGGTTGCTTTTGTAGGATTTACAAGGTTTGAATTCCTCGGAAAACAGTCAGTCCCCTTGCAGCATGACTCTTGGGCCATAAAACTCATAAACAATAAACTGTTTTGCGATTAAATTGGAATTTGTATAGTCCTTGAAGGTACTTAACTTGAAGTTCTTAAATCATACGGTGTTACATAGTTATAACGTATTCATTTATCGCAACGTTATCCTGGGTCCAATTTCATTAGTACCGTTGAATGTTGCCATGCCATTCTTCTGCCCTCCGTGATGCAAAATAATCTTTGTTGTCCTTACAGCATAAAAATCCAACTACACTTTACCCACCATAGTTCAGGGTTTGTTTGCACAGGCAATAGAGGTATGGATTTCTTTGAAAATTGTAGGTCTCTGTGCTTCACAACCATAGTCATCTTTGCACAGTAAAACACACACACACACACGCGCGCGCGCACACACACACACACAAACAAAAGTAAACCATCTAATGGAGCATGGAGATATGCATGCCTGGAGTAACTAGGAGATCTAGAAGGTAATGCCACATTAAGGGAGGGCAAACGAGGCCTATGGACGTCATTATAAAAGTGAAGAAGCTCAAGTGGCAATGGGCTGGCTATATCACAAGGATTGACCAACACTGGACAATTGAAAATTTTAGCTAGATTCTTCGAAAGGTATAAGAACCATTCTCATACAAGACGGATGGAATGAATGCACATGTTGGGCTGACATGGAATTCAATTGCTTTGAATGATGTATAGCCTGAACAAGAGTTCATCAGTTTTATTTAATGAACGTCTATCTTAAAAATTTCTCTATATTAGATTTTTTTTGTTAGATACTGAACCATTTACAAATTCAATATATTTTTTATCTAATAAAGCTATTTGACAGGATCTTGCAGATTCGTTAGGCCCTGCGGTGGCGCAGTGTGGTAACGCGTTCTCCTATTGCGCGGCTAATCCGGGTTCGACTCCCAGCAGTGCAAAAAGAACGCTTACTCAGAGATCTCATAAAAGATCGCACTGCTCACTGTAGTCCGGGGTTTGGTTCCCCAGGCCTTAAGAGGTTCGGATTCCTCGGAAAACTGTAGGTCCCGGCGCAGCATGACCACTGTAGTCTTTGAGCCGTAAAACCAAAAAACAGATTCGTTAAATAAAGACTCCACTGTATATACGATGTAAAAATTGTGTATGTAATCCACGTCTATTAATGATTTTGTCACGTAAATACCGCATCTAATTGAATGCATGAATCCCATTTTATTTCCATGTGAAGACTGTGGTGTGCCAAATGAATCTGGCCATGCCCGAAAAGATTATGGGGTTGATATAATATGTAGAACATACAAGGTGTCTTTTCTTTCATCAAGCATGTCTGCAGTAATAACCTTCCATTCAATATATCTTTTCTTATGGCTAAATGTACAGAAACAATTTATTTATTGTTGTATGCCATGTGACAACTTTTATCAGTCTCCCCACTATGTAACCTCCAACTACTTATTTTGAGTGCAGTCACCAAATACTCCTTTCTCAATCATTTCTCCCTGTCCTGGTTTCCCAACATTTACTAAATGTGATTTTTTCCAGGTCAGAAGTTGAGTTTCTAACTGACGGCAGCTCCTCCCCGCAACCACATGTGAACAATAATAAATATATATACTAATTTGTTTTTTTTTTATTCAAAAGTGCAAATTTTTTTATATACCTATGAACTTCATTTGAAGTTTTGTGGTTTTGAAATCTTGAGGAGGCTAAATCACGAGATTTGGACTTACAGTAACATAGGCTACATGCAAGACACTGTTGACTTAAGCAACAGTGGAACTTTTTATGAATGAATTTGAGTTTTCAGAGTAAGAGAAATGAGAATATAAAATTAGAGAGTGATTGTGTAAATTATGTTCTGAATGTAAGAAGATTACTTTAATTTTCGATTATTTTTTACAGAGTTCTTACCAGGCCCTTTTTTACTATGTATGAGCGAGGTGAAAAGGTCTCTAGTGCGAGAAATAGTGTACGAAAACTATCTCTGGAGATAAGGGTAAATATTTTTATTTTATTGTTAGTATTCTAAACAGCAACGAAAAGGCACTTGTGTGTTCTGAAGTTTAATTGACGAAAATATTCATGCATAAAATCCACTACTTTAAAAAAAAAACCTTTCCTTTGTTTCGGTGGTTCCCAACCTGGGAGTTGTGAACAGGTTTCTGGGGG
>QLNU02015003.1:50856938-50879961 GCA_006491805.2 Dysdera silvatica | reverse complement strand
TTTTTTAAATTGAGAGGCTACTAATGGAAACATTCCTTGACCAGACTAAAGTAAACCAGTTGAGAACTATAGAATCGATTTCACTAACCTCAATTTTCTAATTTCATGTTCTTGCTGTTTCCATTTGAGCTAGTAATTTGCAATTTATTAATTTATTATTTCTCATAATTTTGCTTGTTTGCGTTCTGACTTTGAAATGTGTAATAAGGATCTATACTTTCAATTTTCTCTTTTAACAATTTTGTTGCCATTTTCAACACTTACACAATAGTTTAAACATAAAAAAAAGTAAAACTCGTAGTATGCAAAATCCTATAATGGCCAAAGTGATAAGTAGGGCCCGGATTTCTATGCATTTGCATGTTTTTGCATATTTCACATTTGTGCGCATATTTTGAATATTTCTGCATATTTTGGCATATTTTTTGCAAAACTTTCATAAATTTTTCAAAAAGTGTGTATTTTTCTAATCCGCTTGTAATTCTTCAACCAATTAGATTAATTCGATTGTCCTTTTTTTTAAAAAGGCTCTTTTTCTAAAAAAATTCTTTTTAAATAAAAATAAAAAAAATGCTACAGAATATGTTTTCATTACAACTGATATAATTAGATAATATTAAAGTTAGAAAAAAATAATTTTAGGCGTCTTCACGTTTCTGTGGCGATGTTTCTCAATATGCATAATACTTTCCAAGTCAAGACCAAGTGTAATATTTTCCACCCCAAGCCATGGGCGCCGGCAGGTATGGGCAAGGGAGGGCCATTGCCTCCCTCCCCCCAATATTTCGATTTTCTTTGAAAAAACAAAAGTAAAATTAAAAAGGTAGAGTAGAAAATTTGCATTTTTTATCGCCCTTGCCCTCCTCTCTATATTTCACCCTGCCGGCGTACTTGGGTCCAAGCCAGTGCTCATGATGCCATATTTTCAATCATATCTCCGTACGTATTTCATACATTTTGGTGTGTATTTTGTATTAATTTTGTGCATACTCATATTCGAGGACGTAACAAAGTGATATTTTTTATGCATTTCAGTATATATGTTATGCAATAATTCCAAGAACACTTGCACTGTTTCAATAAATTGTTATTTTATACATTTCTAAACATCGCTTATGAGTAGGGTCCAGATTTCTATGCACTTGCATATTTTTGCACATCTTGTAATAATTTGGAGAATATTTGCATATTATTTGGGCTAAATTTTATGCATGAAAATCCAGGCCTTAGTGATAAGAATTGAGTGCTGATATACTTTCGAAGGGGCGGTCAATCTTCTTGGCAACTTCTTAACACCCTCCCCCCTTCTGAACAGCCGGTAAAAATACCATATAGGGGCAAAGCATTTGCCTCCAGAGGAGAGTAACTGGAAATTCCAGTCAGAAATGAGGAATCTATTAACTCGGCGACTTTTGGACAATGAACGCAAAAGTATCTCTGTACTGTGTTTGAATTGCAGAAAAACTTTGAAAAAATTTTCTTTTTTATTTCTTTTGGAAATGCCTTTTTGCTCATTTCCAGTCAAAATTACTGTCCGCTACTTAAAGATAAATACATAGAAATGCATGGGAATTGGAAAAGTGTTCGTTGAATAGAGGTGTCAGCTATTCGGGAGTGGCTGTTAAGGCGGTTTTAATGTATATGGCGATGGTTTGTGTATTTTGTATTTATCCCTATCATGGCATAGAAGTAAGGGGCTGTCCATAAATGACGTCACACCTTTTTTGAATATTTTGATCCCTCTGGCCACAAAATGTAATTCTTTCCCAACCATCCTCCTCCCCCCCCTCTGTCACATGTCACATAATGCATTATTTTATGAAAATTATTCCGTTTATTTATTATATACAGTACAATACAGCGAGGATGGAAAGTCTAGAGACAGCCTACCTGTCTTAAAGTGAAGCTTCAACGTCCATATTGATACTGTCAACTTTTATAGTTGTAGTGTCAATTGCAGAAATGTAAGCCATATATGCACTTTATACAGATTCCTTGCTGAAATGACATTAAAATACGAGCTTTGAGCTTGTAGCAACAGTTACTTTTGTGACATTTCACAATTTGAGTAAAGTACTGACTGGTCCGGACATGCACTGAAAACTAATTATGTTTTAATGATGTCATCAGCAAAATTTCTGGATTGAGCTTAGATTGTCCTGGAGAAATGTATTCAGCTACAGCAGGAAATGTGTCTATCATGACAGCTGACCATACTTCTGCTAAACAATTACCAGCAAATTCAGAATTCTTTTTTTTCTAAATCCACATCAATTGTTTTACCATGAGAATCAAGTTGACTACCAAATGTTTCATGAGGTAAAATAAGTCCCGATAATTCGTCGCTTAAGGGGTGGTTATCCTCCTCTCTACCCTGTTGACTGCACTGCAACCAGGTGCATTAGAAGCAATGATGTGCATCCAGATTATATTTAAGAACATGATGGACACCAACATTAATCACTTTCTGGTAGCGTGGATTTTCGTTGGGGCCACCATCAATAATGAAAACAACAATAGGTTTGACTGTATTTTGAAAATTCATAGTAGTAGTATCAAATTCTGTTTTTCCCAAGAGGCTATCGAAGTGTAATCCGTGAGAATAAGCAGTTGATGATGAATGTTTCCCTAACCGCATGGCAATGTACATTGGACCTGAGTAAAACCCAACAGATTCTGGTTTTCTAAGGCCATCATTCTGGATTTGAATCTCGGCATAAACTGATGCTTATGTTTAGCAGCAATAACCCAGTTATGATTTGCTAAAGTTACACAATACTGTACATGCATAATTAATGGAGATGGTTTATTTGCAGCAGTTAAGCCAATCGAAACTCTAGCTTTGTCATCCTGGCTTAGAAAGCACACTTCATTTGGTCCGGGAATGGATAATAGTTCCTCCAAATGTCTGATGTTTGTCGTACAAAATCTTCCATCGATTTGCTTTGAACGTAAATTACTTTGTTCTTAGATTAACTAACGGGGGCTGTTATAATATGTCTTTTTCCTTCTGAACTTGAACTTCATTTTGGAATCAAACGAAGGTAAACACCACTTCTTGAAATTTGAAAGCCATCCATTTTTAACGCTTCACTTAATTCATTCAAAGTTTTCATGTTTCTATACACATCACTTTGCCTGTTTTTCTGCGTAGCAGAGCCGTGCTTTGCAATATCAACTATCGTTTTTAATAATTCCGGTTGGTCCACTTTGATTTTTGGTCTTTCACATTTTTCCCGAATATTTATAGCTCCCTTCACTTCTGGGGGTGTTTCATAAAGTGCTGTTAATCTTTTCTTTCTTTCTTCCCTGATTTTTTGTTCTGTTTTTTTTTTTTCTCTCTTTTGATCAGTAATCTTTTTTCTCAATTGGACTTCCAATTTTGATTTTTTTCCTCTTGTTTTCCTTTAGTTCAATTTCTTGCTGATCCGTAAGCATCCCACTTGACTCCCTCTTGTAATATCCAACCAATTCACTATTTATTACATCTAACTGAAGTATCAGTTCTTCTTGCGCTTTAGCTTTTGGGAGCTGTTGTTTGTGTTTGCTGTCATCAGTAGGCACTTCATTTGAAACTTCAAGTTTCATAGCAGATCCTTCGAATGAAGTGGACGGAAGTTCACTAGGTTTTATATCCTTTTTTGGAGGCTGTTTGGACCAAAAAGCCAACAGTGTTCCCTTTTTTTTCCTAATGTGAGTGCCTCATTTTTCTTGACCAACAGACTTACTTTATCTTCCAGATTATCTTGATTCTTTAATGTATTCCATAGTCCAACAACTTCTTTTTGCGAATCTTTCTTTTTTTTCTTTTTTGACTAGGATGAGCATTAACATGCAATTGATATAAAGACTGAAATAACTTATTTTTGTCCATCTTAATAAATACAAGTGTTTGTTGACTTTCTGTAATGTTTGTTACTTAAAATCCAGTTACGAATACTCTGTTCGATACAAACTTTATTTTGCTTTGTTGATATTGATTTCAGTTAAATATTTCTAATTCTTTTAAACAGTATGTAATTATCTTTAGTCTTTTTTTATAATGTTAGATTTATTATATCATAATTAAGTTATGTCGTCACTGTGTGCAAGTGGTAATGGGAAAAGTGGTCACTTAAAGATAGCTCTATTATCCTAGGAAGATGTATAAGTGATTATTCGGCACGTTAGCATGACGTCATAATCTTGCGAACCTTCTACTTTCAGCTCTCATAGATGCAAACAACACGCACTGAGCTATATTACTCATAATATAGCTGTCGTAATCACTGGCATATGCTGGAGAGGTGTTCATGGGGGTTGTAACCCCCCATTGCAATGAAATTTTGTATATTTAACAT
The DNA here is from genome assembly GCA_006491805.2 of Dysdera silvatica. NCBI lineage: Eukaryota > Metazoa > Arthropoda > Arachnida > Araneae > Dysderidae > Dysdera > Dysdera silvatica. Next base: position 50,875,621 of record QLNU02015003.1, on the reverse strand, counting down.
AGGAATATATGAGTTGTAGCTCTGTAACCCCTCCCATTAAGCCTATAACCCCCTTATGAACTTTCTGCCTACGCTTATGGTTGTAATATAGCTCAATGGCGATACAAGGAATGGCTTCAAACCGATTCCAACGAGTGGTTATAACTCGTGCACAATCATATGGAACTTAAGTTACATAAGCTAATGCTTTTTTTAAGCCAATGCTTGGGGAGTCAATTAAAAAAAAATTTACAAAAATTAAAAAACGTATTTTAAAATTTGCGGTGTTTGTGATGTCACAGTTTTATTAACTCCCCCTCCCCCTTGTCACAACTTTTTGAATCCCCCCCCCCACTTTAGGCATGATATCATTTATGGACAGCCCCTGACATGCTTGTTTATTATACTATTCACCCATATTCAATTCCAGTGGTATCGTTAAACACATGTGGATTTTTTTTCTAACCACTGTAATCCAGAGTTTAGTTCCCTAACTAATAAATGTTCCGTTTCTTTGGGAAATCGATAGTTTCTGGCTCAGCATGACCTTAGCTGTCCTTATGCCTTAAAACGAAGCAAATCCTTATGCCATAAAAATACAACCAATAAAAATAAACTTTGTGTTTTCTAGTTGAGATGTTGAAAGAATTTTTATATGTGTGTATTGAGGATATGTATCTGAAGGTGGTTATATTTCAGTTGGGCTTCAATAACAATTTTCAGTTTTCAACTTTTATGGTGGCTGTTCTTTAGCTTGCACGTTAATTCAAATACTGTTTCCAATGTCATGCTATCTTAACTGTGGGCAGTTTCAAAATTCTTTCCATGAAGTCGCGGGTAAATTATCTCCAGAGAACTATTGCACTTTGCATATGGCGATTGTGTTTCATCAAGCTCAGTGCCACTTCTATCCCAAAGAATGACAATTTTGAAATATATAATAATAATAATCGTGATCTATATGGAGATTCATTTGCAAATATTGCCTTTTCCTCCTTAGGGCCATGACTGACAAAGAGAAAGCCAAGACGCGGAGAGAGAAAGCCATTTTTAAGAAAGAGAAATTAGAATCTGGAAGTTTGTGGTTCGATTGTCTTTACAAATTAAGCATTGCTAATCATGTAAGTTTGTTTCATCCTCTTTATATATAAAAGTTGTAATAAATGATTCATTTATTTGGTTATTCATATTATATATCAGGAAGTCCGAAAGCTGTAGACTTACAGTAAAACCTTATTTTTGGAATATATATATATCATCATCATATTCAACCATTATCTATCCACTGCTGGATGAAGGTCTCTCCAAATGCTTTCCACACAAGTCTATCCTGAGCAATTCGCTTCCACGTCACCCCAACCTGTTTTCTTATTTCATCCACCCATCTAGTTTGAGGACGTTTTCTAGGTCTTCGGTGGTCTCTTGGAATCCAGTTGAGAATTTGCGTTGTCCATCGTTGATCAGTTCTTCTTGCGATATGCCCAGCCCATCGCCATTTCAGTCTTTTTACTTTAACAATGATGTCCTCTACTCTAGTTTGCTCTCTCACCCAAGTGTTTCTTTTTCGATCTCTCCTAGTTATTCCAAGCATGCACCTCTCCATGCTCCTTTGCGTTGTCTGTAACTTTCGTATTGCTCCAACTGTTAGACTCCATGTCTCTGATCCATAAGAGAGGACTGGCAATACACACTGGTTGAAGACCTTTCTTTTTAGACACAAAGGCAATTTCCCCTTCAGGATAAAACTGTTTCTTCCGAATGCACTCCAGCCAAGTTTAACACGTCTGTTGAGTTCTTTCATAATGTTGCCTTCCATTGAAATCAGCTGGCCAAGGTAAATATATGAATCAGCAATTTCTAGCTCAATGTTGTCAACTTGTATTTTTGTTTTCTCTACGAAATTATTGAACATGATTTTAGTTTGTTGTAGGTTCATCTCAAGTCCAGCTTCTTTACTTCTATTTGAGAGTTTCTGCACCATGTCTTGGAATTTTGATGGGTTCGTTGAAAAAAAATAACTATGCCATCAGGAAATCGTAGATAATTTAAATGTTCACCATTTATTTTTATTCCTTTATTAGTGAAGAAATGTTCGCAAAGAAAAGAAATCTTTTGCTTCTAGTGGGGCACAATTCCACGACCTTCTACAATCCAGGCAGATGCTCTTACCAACTGAGCTACAGATGACAAACCCGCAATGATCTATGAACGTATTTAAAGTGTATTTTCCGAAGCCGTAGTAGGATTGAGTGTTCATTGTCTGTAGCTCAGTTAGTGATAGCACCTTCCCGGATTGTAGAAGGTCGTGGGATCGTGCCCCACCAGACGCAAAAACATTTCTTTACGAACTTTTCACCATCTAACTATGTCATAACATCGGCGTTACAATTATTACCCATAAAAAAGACGATAAAAATTGTTTCTTAATTTAATCTGCGTAGTGTTTGACTTGTATAAATGCAAAATATATGCTTGTTAACCTGCACCTATATCTATACGATCAATGGAGATGGTTATTGATCTTCCTTCATCCATTTCTCAACTGGTCCTTTTTTGAATCCATGGCATCACTATTACACATATTGCATTTTCATTCTGTTGCAACTATAGAATACTATATTGTGGCAGGTTTTTGGTAGTTGAGAGCCTTCTGACGACACCTGGAAAAAACTGACCAAAGATCTTACGTCCTCCCTTGTCCATTCATTCGGCATGGCTGGCATTTCTAAACCAAAAACTGGTTGAACAGTCAGTCAGGCCATTAACCTGGATTTGATTCCAATGGTAACGTAGAGTGCTTACTGTTTTTTGTGTTCTCTTTAATCCAAGTATGGTTCTTTTGGCAACAAAGATTCAGGTTCTTAAAAAAACTGTAGGTCCCATCACAACATGACTTCAGCTGCCCTTGTGCTAGAAAACACAAACAAGCGATCATTAAACTAGGGTCATACCTGTTCTTCAACCCCATGTAAGCTAGTCTTAACCAGAATTATCTCAGTTAATTACCTTTAATGTAACTATGTACATAGTGGCTTAGGAAAGGGAGGGGCCCCATGAGTCTCAAGCCCCTCACAGGATATCAAAACACATTATTTTCTCATAGGCCTCATCACAAAATCTTCTTTAAAGGCGCTTGAGCCTCCCCATAACCACTTGAGCCCTCCTATGAGTTTTGAATTGCTATGATAATGACTGTGTATGTAAAATATTGTTTAGTAGTTCATAATTTATGAAGAAGAGCTAATTGAACAAATTGTCTTTTCTTTTGTCCATTGTAGTTTCGGGATATGATTTTCTGGTTTCCACATAACTTGGACTTCAGGGGACGTGTGTATCCAACCCCACCCCACTTCAATCATCTTGGTAAGATCTTTTGATCTTTTATTCATGAAATCCTCTTTCGTGGCTCCTGGTTTTTTTTTGTTTTTTTTTGTAAATATTTTATGTTGTCGTTTCATACTCTATTTCACTCAGCTATGTTAATTTGAATCATTTTTTTTTTGCTGCATTACTAATGCAATCTTATATCAGATATTAAACCTTGTTTTTCCATCCAAGTTCTATTTTAAAAATAGAAAATGGATTGTGGATTCAGGGGTCCACCTGCTTGCTCATTCTATTTCATCTACCTTGTTTGGGACGAAATGACACTTGCTGTCCCTTGCACCATAAAAATACAACCAACCAATCTATTTCATCCCAAGTAATTTGAGTATTTGAAATAAGCGACCTAAGTACAATCTAGCTTTCATTTCTGGTTGAATTTAAGCAAACTTGGTTGTTTGTGAATGTGTCATGATTTGGAAGGCACATTTGTCCATGGGTAAGACTGGGCGATGTATCGATGTACATCGTGAAATATCGATATAAAATGAGTATCGTGATACCGGTTCGGAATTTTCAATTTAGGCTATGTATCATGGTGTGGATTGAACGATGTACGCATGCGCAATATCAAACCGATGTCTTCCTAAACCTGGGTAAGTTGTGGTTGGGTGCTTATAGTGGTTCTGGGGTTCATCTTATGCTACTAGTCTCAGATGATCTGTGCAATCCATGCAGTGTGAAACTCAAAATAAGATAATTTCAGGATCACAGAGGTGTAACGTGAAAAATATTTAAGTTTACTGAAAGTACAGTATATTATTTCAGGTTTATGTGATTGAAATATTGTGTTCATTCTTCTAAAATAGGCAGCGATCTGGTCAGGAGTATGCTATTATTTGCTGAAGGAAGACCTTTAGGGCAAAACGGCCTCAACTGGCTTAAGATCCATTTGATAAACCTTACAGGTTTAAAAAAAAGGTGATTTTCTACTTCTCATACCTCATTTCTCAAGTTAAAATTAATTGCGCTTATGAAGAATCTTACCTCCAAAGTAGTTACAGTTTTTGCTTAATTTAGAGCATTCATTTAACTGTTATCTCTGAAAAGATGCTAGTCATAAATGAAGACAAGTGCCCTAGTGCTGTTTCAAAAGATTACTTTGTATTTGCATTTTACTGCTAAGAGTCACTCCCTTCCGAATTGTGTAAGTACTTATTCAATGGACTACTTGTGGTATATGGGGTGGGGGGCAGTTTTTTTTTCCTGAAAAAAAAACTCAAACAAAAAAAAAAATACTACTTTGCATCTTTTGACATTAGACCCTTTTTTGATCTATTAGTGGTAATGCATTCATGCATGTATCACGCCATGAGCTCAGATTCAGTTCCATTGGTGGTGTAAAATGGTGCCGTTTTCCTGTCCGCTATGGTTCGGGATTTAACTCCTCATGCAACACAGGGGCAAATTCTTTGGAAAACTGTCCTGGTATATCATAATGTTATATGTCCTTGGGTTGTAAAACACAAAAAACTTTTAATGCGATTTGTTTGCCAATAAATATCCTTTTCCTGGAGTTCATGAACCTTTTGGGCAATATTTGACCAAATTCCATTTCACACAACCTGGTATTAATGAACTTGCATCTATAACAGCTTTATGAGATGATAATGAAGCTATGAAATAAGAATGAAATGAAAATCTTTTATCTTTCACTCTGTGTAAATAATATATGCACTGCTTTGAGAGAGTTAAAACTTCTTTAAAAAAATCAGTTTCAGATTTTGGTCATATCACATTAATGACATTTTCATCGTTTGGGACAGCCTGCCCAAATTCTGTTGATTTTGAACATTGGGCACTTGGTATAGACACATTCATAAGTTTTCCCCCTTAAACAAAATAATTCACTGAGAAGGGTAATAATATATTACAACCTTACATGTGGAGAAGCGGAGTGTCATTCTTGTCCTAGCGGTCTGGGCCTAGCTGTTAAGGCACTGCAGGTCTAAGACAAGGGCCCCAAGTTCAATTCTAAGCTGGGTATGGCATCTTTTTTCTCCTATAATTTAAAAGCTCTAGTTTGAGCTCAAACGTGGGTGTCGAAATTATTACCTATAATTAAATTCTCCATGAAAAAAAAAAAAATACTTGCCCCAGTGGCTTTGCATGTTAGCTCTGAGAAGGGTAATAATATCTTCCAAAATAATTCACACTCTCTTTTGTGTGTGTGCTTTTCTTCACACAAATCTGAAGTAAATGTGTCACTATTTACCTTGAACACCTCTTACTAAACATAGTGTCTTTATTTTAGAGAATCAAATAGCGAACGCCTGCGATATGCAGATGAAATTCTTGAAGATATTCTTGACTCTGCTGATGAGCCCTTCACGGTAACTATTTGTATACATATGCCATTATTTCAAATCTTTATGCTCCTCCCATTAAGGAAATGTTACACATATTTATACCGTATAATTTTTACTATGTCACCCGTTCTATGTTGCACATACATTTCTGCCATCTATAAAGGAGTTTGATTTACTTTTTCTTACTTTTTTTTTGCACATTATGTATTCAAGGGCCGTCAGTGGTGGAGGACTTCAGATGAACCCTGGCAGACCTTGGCTTGCTGCAAAGAAATTGCAAATGCTGTAAGGTCTCCAGATCCAGTCGCATACATCTCACATTTCCCAGTTCATCAAGATGGTTCCTGCAATGGGTTACAGCATTATGCAGCATTGGGTCTCGATGACTTTGGAGCTAAGGAGGTGAACTTGTTTCCAGCAGATAGACCACAAGATGTATATACAGGTGTCGCTTCTCTGGAAAGTATTTTTACTCTCCCATCCATTCATTGCATTGTGTTATTTATTTATTTTTTTAAAGAAAAAAAAAAAGCCTTATTTATTAATTTACAGATACGATTAATTTTATAAGACTCTTTTTGGCTGGAATCTGCATTCTATAAACTTTTGGATCTTAAGTTTGTAAATTTGAAATGTAGTCTGTGGGGGTTTATTCTGTGCCTTGTTCAAATGCTATTGTTTAAGTTGTAGCAGTTGTATTTGGCCCTGTGGTAGTGCATTGATAATGTGTTTGCCTAGTGTGCCGTTATCCCAGGTTTGACTCACAGCAGTGCTGGAAAGAACTGCTTACAGTAGACTAACTGCTCACTAGAGATAGCAGTTATTTACAGTAATGGTTTAAAATCACCTATTACTGAGTGATCACTGTTCCAGGACCAGTATACTCCTTTGAAATGCCTGTTCTTTAAATAATAGCTGGCACAGAATGACCCTTGCTGTCCTTGCGCCATAAAAATACAACCAACCATAAAATAACAGCTGTTATTTCAGATCACCAGTGAATTAAAACTCGTTTTGTCACACAGGAAATGAGGCATACACACACAGTAACTAGTTATCGAAGTAACATCCGGTTTCTGGTGTAGTCACAACTGGTGCCTGGAGACCATTCTTGGCACTTATCGCCCATTTTAACATCTGAGAAAACAAGACTTACTGCATTTCATTTCGATTTCTTAATATTATGGATCGAAAGCTTGAAGAAATTTTTTCATTCTAATTCCATTCTTGTCTTTATATTCACACAAAATACACTTCCAGTTGCCGTTATGTTCAGATTGTTTTACTTAATTTATTATTCTTTGATTTTATTTAATTAAAATTTAAATTCAGTTAATATTTGGTTATTGTTGTTGTACGCCCACACCAATGGCAATTAGTGAAATTAATCGCTATTTTGATGATGATTGGAACTGTTCAAGTATTACATAAGAATTTGTAGGGTAAGGGGTTGAGAGTTGCTTCTTACAAAACTGGGAGGGGGGGTCCAAACCATGCTTATGTAAGACACAGAAAATAATAAAACTAGCATATGGTCACAAAGTGGCAACCGCCCTGACGGAACTGTAATACTTAATGTACAACACACTGCGAGTAGAAGATATAAAATACACGTAATCACAGTTAAATATTTAATTATTTAAACTAGTGGCTCTCTATCTATTTTCTCTCCATGGGAAGGCTGGGAGTTTCTAGATTTCCCATAGTCCCTCTGACATTTTAAATTACAATGAATTATTTTTAATAAATGTATTTTATCAAATCCATTTCTTATTTATTAAGTTATTTATTCTTATTTATTAAAATTTTAAGAGCTGGTAATAGCTGATGTATGATTCTGATAACGGTCACATATGGCCACCAAAATTAATATTAACAGCTTATTAAAACTTTTTTAAATGCAATAATTTCTTGAGATATTACTCCATTTATAAAATTTTATTTTTAAAATATAGCTTTTTCTTAAACTTTTAATAATATAACAAACTTACACATAAGTATTATGATTTGCATGACACATTGCATTGTTATTTCAAAAACTCATACAACTGAAATCTTTCATGAGGGGGAGGGGCAGGCATTTGCTTATTTTTCTTATAAGTAGGAGGGGTATAAAATAGACAGAAATGTGTTTACATAATATTTGAATGGTCCCTTATTTGTGGCGGAATCAAGCTTCTTTTATGGTGGAGCACCCATTTTTTAATCTACCCAAATAAATCCCAGTTAGTGAAAAGAAAATTTAACTTTATGACAGCTCCAGTATCTTGCAAAGGAGTTACGTCTGAGGCTGGAGCTGTTAATGGATTGAAGAAACCGGCCTTTTCACATCGAAAGGTTATTGTTCTTAAATGTTAATTCATATTTGACAGAATTAATAAATTTTTATGCATGTATATTAGTATAAATATTAATATTTTTTATATTACCGAGATTTACACATGAAGAATCCTGAATAAACATCTGTATGTAGCTACATCATCTGAGTATACACGTTTTTTGTAATTATCTTGTTTAACCAGTTTGATGTTGTAACCTTTCAGTATGTTTTACCAATTAATTTACAGCAGTATCAATATTTTTTGCTGTATTTCCGTACATCGAATTTTGTTAATGTTCTTTGATTTGTAATATCGTTGCCGCTTACAAACATCTAAATTTCAGTATCCTAAGGCCTTTTTTCTGTAGTTCTGCATTTTTTTTTCTTTTTTTACAAAGGATTTATTATTTTTATGGAGCTACTGTTACCAATTGCTTGTTGAAATGCATTATCGCCAAGCTCCCCAATTCCTATAACCTGTGAAACAACGCAGACGTTTCAATTACCAATGATTGCAACCTGTTATCTGGGTAGAACAGGAACGTTGAAAAGTGTTATTCAAAAGTAACAGTTTAAGACATCACTACTGCTCGCTGTAGGTCCTAATGCAGCATGATTTTTGATGTCCTTGCATTGTAAAAACGCAAACTATAAAAAATGTGTATATTTATTGTGGGTAATCACATAGGTTGAAGAGGAGAGAAAGAAAGATGCTGCCGAAGGCAACGAAATTGCACAAGCTCTAGAAGGCTTTGTTAAACGAAAAGTAAGGTCTTAGTTACATTGTATTTCTAAAGTATGTAACTATATGCATCTTCAATCATAATTTTAGGTTTCGTAGTCGAAAATCAGTGATGTAAAGGAGAACTATTTTATTTTCTATATTGTTTAATTTATGTATGTTGAGTCACCAAAAGAGTATTTAGAAATTTGGGCCACAGATGGAAGTTCTGTAAGTAATTCGAGTACTTTGTACAAACAGCTAAACATGTTAATATGATAATGACTTGACCTTGATGCAATTTGATATTTGACATACGACCTATGATTCGAATATTTGATTAAAAATATATGTACGATCTCACCTTGCTTAGCGCAGAATGACCATTGTTGTTCTTGCACCATAAAAATGCAACCAACCAACCAATTGAATATTTGATCATAATGACCCATTCGGAAATGTAGCTGTTTATAAATATGTGGATTATAGAAACATTTTCATTCTCTCCCTTTTTATAAAGGTGGTGAAACAGACTATTATGACATTTGTCTATGGCGTAACAGAGTATGGCGCTAAACAGCAAATTTTAAAACAATTGAAGGATGCAAACTTTTCTGAAGAGCTTTGCAATCAGGCCTCCCGTTATTTGATGAAGCAGACATTTGCAAGCATTCAGAAGATGTTCACTGCAACACGGGAGATCCAGGTACCATGGTGCACTTTATAATAATTATGCAAGTGCTTTATCAGTTGTGTTGTGATTAACCCAAGTTATTTTCATGTACGCAATAGAAGTGGTTCACCAATTCAGCAGAGTGCATCACCAAGTTATGTGGTGAGCCTGTAGAGTGGATCACACCACTTGGACTCCCTGTGATTCAACCATACCACCGAAAAACAACTATTCATACCATAACTGACTTCCTAACTACGGTAAGTTAAAGAATTTATCTGTTTTTACCTTTTCAGCCCTTGAAGGAAAACTTGCTTGTAACTAAACATTACTCATAACATTAAATCCTCAAGCAAAGAGACTAGCGATAGCTCAGCCAATTGCCCTCTGGTGGTGCAGTGTGGTAAGGCGTTTGCCTAGTATGCCATTAACTCGGGTTCGACTCCCAATGGTGCAAAGAACGTTTACTCAGAGATCTCCTAAAGATCGCGCTGCTCACTGTAGTCCAGGGTTTGGTTCCATTTGCATTAAGAGGTTCAGATTCCTCGGAAAACTGTAGGTCCGAGAGGTTCGTATTCCTCGGAAAATTGTAGGTCCAGAGGTTTGGATTCCTCGGAAAACAGTTGGTCGCTGCACAGCATGACCACTGTAGACCTTGAGCCGTAAAACCACAAGAAAAACAAAGCTCAGCCAAATTGAGCTATAGGACCCAATTCCCTCTTGTATGAGCAATGGAAACGAAATTATTAACCTTGCATTAAACGGATGAATGAAAATTGCACGGAAACAGGTTTAGGTCTGATGAACACGTGTTTATCAGAAAATTCGTGGGCAATTTAGGTGAATTTGGAAATTGTAGATTCTGTTGCAGCATGACACTTGCAGTCCTTGCCAATCATGAAACTCAAAGAGGTAAACCAGAGTTCGCCGGTTTGTGTCCAGCCTGAGTATGCGTGTGTGGCCAGTTTTTTTTAGCTGTTATGGCCTTGTAGTGGTATGGTCGTAATGTATTTGCCTAGCATGCCGTTAACCTTTGATTAACCTCCAAAGGCAGAAAAAAAAATACCCATTAGTCTAGGGGTTGGTTCTCTAGGCTTTGAGGAGTTTGAATTTCTCTAACAATTTTAGGTCCCGGTGAAGCATGACTTTCGCTGTCCTTGCTCTGTTAACATCACACAATTTAGCCATTATGAGAAAAAAAAGGTGGTTTTGGTGCATGGATCATGAGAAAATGGTGAATCATACTTAAATGTAATGATTAATTCTTCCACAAGTTCCTTAAATTGCTTAATTCAAACCTCTTTGATTTACTGTATGGCTATAATAATGTAAATTTTCAGCTAACATTATAATTTAGTTCGGCAGTCATTCATAAAATACAATTCAGATCTTTATCTAATTTTTGTGTAGCATCTTCATTTCAGTCATGAAGGAGCCTTCCTACTTCTCTCGGTATTCTTAGGGTTAATTGGTTCATGATCCAATACACATGGACAACTAAAAAATTTTATTTAGCGGTGGTGGGGTGGAGGATTATCTACCATAGGTCGAACCCATATCAATGTATAGGTAAGGTCAGTGAGATACAACTATTTAAATGCGTTCACAATTTACATTTGTAAATGGAGCTAGCTTAGCTCGTAACACGGTTCAGTAATTATTTGTTTCCTGTGGGAATATCGCGAGTTGCAGTATCATTGGATCTTTCTTTTTTTACTGGCAATGAATCCCTCCGTGTTATTCCCAACCTATTTAATGTTACCTTGTCAATCAATGAAAATTAATTACTTAGTTTTTATGTTATTGCTTGAACAAATGCCGCTGCAAAAAAATCCACCAAATTTTTAAGAAAATACTTAAAGAAAGAGGTTTTCATATGGTGAACAGATGCATAATGAGAAAAGAAAGATACCCTGATTACCATTGGAGGTGTGACGTCATGGGATGAGATCTGACAATAAGAAAAAAAATAGGGGAAGGAGAGGCAACTGATCTTAAAACTTAGATAGGTCTAAAGGTAGGTTTCCATATGTGCAATGTTTAGTATTAACAATTGATGATGTGAGACACTACTAGTTCTATCATAGCTATCGTTAGTTGTTGTTTCACACAGCAGTAAGCTTTGAACTATTGTAACAATTCAAAATGGCCTCAACTGAACTAATTTGTATGGGTGTTAATGTTGTGATTTAAATTGCGTTCTTAGAGATAATTGGCAGCCATGTAATTTTTCCAAGGTAGGGATGAATTACTTCCATCACTCAAGTTTTCATAAAAATTAGCTTAAAAAAAGGCATATTTATGAGAGGTAACGGTAGCTTTGAGCCCCCTTTATCATCTGCCACAGTAGCGCACCCACGTAGGGGGCTGAGGGGGTCCGGGCCCCCTCCCTTGGGTTAACAAAACGAAAAATTATTACGCCAACAGACACTGGTAAATTATTTTATTAAAAATGTAGGATAAAAGTAGTGATGTTCCCAACATTTCCCTCAACTCCAGTGACATTGATGAGACTGCTGTTGAGGCAAGCAACAGCAGCAGCAGTGGTCTGGGACTGTCTTCAAACGCTTTCCAGGAAAGTAAAGGTAGCCCAAAACACAATATCAAACACAGTTGAAATAGAAATTCTGACTGCAGATATTTCTAACCATGTCAAGAAATCTAACCTCACTGATGGAGATAAGACAAGAGTGCTGGCCATTGTAAAATTGCACAAACATGATCTACTAAATATTTAAGTATTTTTCATTATGGAATAATTATTAATTTAATAATGATAAATGTACACAAAAGGACAACCATAATTGATATGGCATTTAACCATTTTTTTCCACTAAAAATTCCTGCAACACTGGGGTCCCCCACCTTGGGAATATTCTGGGTGCGCCACCGGTCTGCAGGTGCCCATGCTAGAGTTAAAAAATGTTTAAAAAAATCTTTGTATGACGAAATTTTCTGATTCTACGTATGTTGTGCGCATATTCTCAGGAAGTGCGTTTTTTATTTAAATGGCCTTATTTTGATTAGTCTATTTGATAAAAGAGAACCACAGAAGATATAAATATAATGTAAAAATAGATTGATTTAGCCATTTATAAAAGGTAAAAGTAGAATTTATAAATATAATGTACTTAAAAAAAATAAATAAAAAGCTGCAAAAAATCGTGTAATAAGACAATATGCTAGGGTTTTCAGAGCCGAAATAAACCATTTTTTGGTAAGTGAACTGCTGGAAGCAGTGAAGAAAGGAGCAGGGTAAGTCAACTATCGGCAGAAAGTTCTCCATACTTTGATTGTTGCAACAAATTCTGTCACTATTGATTAGCGGTAGTACATTTTGCCCGTCTCCATATGGTAGCTAGCTTACGTCACTCAAAATGTCACAGACTATACTGATACTAATCATTGCACATGGAAACCCGCCTAAGTATGGACAAAATTACCCATAAGTGCTGAGATAGAGAATTGGAATCCGCATGCTGGTTACCAATCTTCAAATCGGAGAAGGTACTTGAATTCCGTTGCTAAATTTATCATGTTATATTTAACTTTTTCCCCCTTTTTTTTTTACTTGAAACAAAACTGTTTTATTTCATAATTGTGTAATTTTTTTGTTTCTTTAGCGTAAAAGTGGGGTTTCGTCGACTTTCTATGGCACAGCTAAAGCTTCATATGAGAGCACATATGAAATATACCAGTAAGGATAATTTATGTTTAGAGTGTATGCTTTGTAGTTAATATTATTTGTACATTCTAAAAAACCAATGTTAAAAACAAATCGCACATGAGCTACGTATAAATTTCACTACCCGCCAATAATTGTCCAGACAACAAGAACTTAACTATGTGATCGCAAAACACTGATTCTAATATTTGGTATGTTCATTATTGGATTGGATTACTTACAACACTCGTTTAGGAAGGTTTTTTGACCCATTTTTAGGTGGTATAAAATGGAACTTGTTTTTATTCTTCTTGCAAAGCCGTACTGAGTTGGGCAACAGAATTATGGCGTATTAGTCTCGATCTCAACCACCGTCCCATTTCATTCCAAAGACGTTTGATGGCATTGATATCCACCTCTCACACACAAGACTATAGTTAGCTCTGAGCAGTCATTTCGCGCTAATCTGTTCCTACATCTGCATAGTACTATTGTAGCAATGCGTGTTATCATCCTGGTAATAACGTTCGTCTATCCTCACTTGGAATTATTTTTCCTCCTGCAAATAAAACTTCAAATGCAACTAATTAAACTACATTATTAATTATAACTAAATTATTAATTAAACTACATCATTAATTATAACTAAATTATTAATTGAACTATTATTACAAAAAATTATAAAAAAATTTAATAAGATTAATTAAAATATTTAAAATTAAAATAAAACAAATTATATTGAACTAAATTATTAATTATTAAATTAATTTTGTAACTTCAGATTCAACTAATTGACTAATAAAGGTTTATTAAATAGTATACGTATCATTCTTTGATGAAAACAAGATGTCGAGAGCTTAATGCCATCTGTAAACACAAAATATATTGTGTTAATGAATTTTCATGAACTCATGGTGCTATCCCTTAACACAAAAATAAAATGTTGAAGTCACATCGTTGGTAATTATGAATTTACAGGTGGCTCATTAACTATTTGTTAGACATTGAAAGAAGAAGAAAACATGAGATATGAAGGCCAATATGTGATATCGTGTTTTGGATAAGGCATATTATTGAAAATAAGAATTCCAAACAACGTTCACGTGTTTTAGCAAGAGTATTTCATCTTCATGCTTAGCAGCTGAATGTGGAACACATGCAGTCTTTGGTCTCTCTGGACTGTATAAATATGTACAGATGCATTATGGTTTTGCCTAAAGCTCCTAAAAAGGGGAGCTGATGCATATCCGCCATATTTTTGCCATCGTATCACGTGATCCTCTTCACTGCTGTGTTAAAGTTGAGTGATTTACGAACGTGTTATTTTTAATAAAATGAGGTGAAATGTGTGGGTGTTCCGCTGAGAATTGTTCTAATCATTCGAGGAATAAATATAGAATGTTGAGATTTGCAACAGATCCCTATAAGAAGAAAATGGATTATTAATTTTCCAATGGCAAACGTTGTGTTATGAAACCGGAAGTAGACCAGAAAATGGCTGCTGATGCACCGGTTGATAATTCTAGGGTCTATAGCTTTGTCGCCTGCAGTAGCAACGCGCGTTCTCTCCTAGTGCGCCGCTAATCCGGGTTCGACTCCCAGCAGTGCAAAGAACGCTTACTCAGAGATCTCATAAAGATCGCACTGCTCACTGTAGTCCGGGGTTTGGTTCCCTAGGCCTTAAGAGGTTCGGATTCCTCGGAAAACAGTAGGTCCCGGCGCAGCATGACCACTGTAGTCTTTGAGCCGTAAAACCACAAAACAAACATTACAAATAGATATATTGTTTTATCAGTACGTTGGAAAAAAAACATATATATCATAAAAACATACCTTCAGTCGATATAGCATCTTCACTTCTACACAATGGCTGTAAGGAAGAAGAGATCTTGGGTACAATTTCTTTGCTTTATATAGAAAGTCGTGTTGTTAATTTTTTTTTCTACGTAAGTATTATATCAATCAAGCGATAGAAACAGCCCCAAGCCATAACGCTTGTATGTGGAACAAAGCTCGAGCAATGTGATTGGTTTGACATCTGGATATACGTACCTTAAGATTTTAAGTTGCTTTGTTTATAGATTTGATTCAAAAGGATCGAACATTGGCCTATGCAGGGGGAGTTGATGAGGGTTGTGACCCCCATTGCGAGGAAATTTTGTATATAGATAACAAATATATATACAGTAGTGGACAAAATTGTGGAAACCTTTTGAAAAAAGTTTATTTTAGAGGTTTGATGGCTAATAACACCACTTTTTTTTGTACCAATACTATAAAATTATATATCATTAGAAAGGTAATTTAATAAAGATTGTAATGCAATAACATTTGTTCAATTATCTGTATTCTATCAAAAGTTATAGCCAAATAACCAGAAAAAAGAAGCACAGCTTGCTTACATTTATATGAAGTAGCTTTCCTTCATTTGAATGTGGCCAATGAGCATGAGTGTTTACAGAGCCAATCAGGTGTCATCTTGTTTTGGCAATGAGCCAATCATGTTTTCTCTTGTTTTGGCAATGAGCCAACAGGTTACAGGACATTTATCAGTGTGTTCTGTAATTGCTATCAAGTTGGTTGTTTTTTTTTTGTGCTCTTTGATTTAGTGTGCTTGTAAAACGTAATAAAATTAAAGAAATGGCGCAAAGAGTTGACTGGTCACCTAGGAAGCGATGTAAAATAGTAATATTAAGTGAACAAGGCTACAGTTATGAAGAAATTAGAAGAAATATTGGGGGAAACTTAACTAAAGGTGGCATTTCTAAATTTTTGAAGAAGTATAAGGAGACTCAGTCATTACAAAACCAGACTGGTAAAGGCAGAAAAAGGTGCACAACAGCAAGTGATGATAGAAGAATTAAAAGACAGTGCCTAGGTGACAGGAAAAAATCATCTCTGTGTATACAAGGTGAAATGGCGCAATGCAATGTGAAGTTAAGTGCAAGGACTGTTCGGCGCAGACTGCATGAATGTGGTCTAAATGCAAGAATTCCACGAAAAAAGCCATTTTTGTCTGTCAAACAGAGGTTGAAAAGATTAAACTGGGCTAAAACCCATGTTAACTGGACAACGGAACAATGGGACAGTGTAATTTGGAGTGATGAGACCAAAATCTCACTGTTTGGTAGTGATGGCGTAAAATACGTATGGAGAAGAATTGGAGAAGATTTCCATCCTGAGTGCATTACACCTACCGTGAAACACCCAGTTAGTGTTATGATTTGGGGTTGTATAACATCAAGAGGTGTGGGCAGAATTTGCGTGATCAATGGGAATATAAATGCCCAAAGATACATAAATGAAATACTTGAGCCCAAGCTGCAGCCTTCTGCATGTGATCTTTTCCAAGATAATGAAGCATTTATATTTCAACAGGATTCAGCTCCATGTCATGTTGCTCGTGTGTGCAAAAAATGGTTTCAAGATCATCATATTCAACTGCTGGAATGGCCTGGAAATAGCCCAGACCTTAACCCCATCGAAAATCTATGGAGCCGGCTAAAGAAGCTTGTTAGTCGGAAGCAACCCAGCAATAAAACACAATTAACAGAAGCAATAATTCAATCTTGGTTTCATATTATAACAGCTGCAGAACTAAAGAACTTGGTTCACTCCATGGGAAAGCGTTGTAAGGCCGTAATTAAGGCTAAAGGTTACCCAACTAAGTATTAACTGGTATGGTGAACATTTTTGTATATCTCATTTTTTCTATGTATATCACCTTTCTTCTTTATGAATGCTGTTCTATTAAAATACGATTCATAAATGTTATTGCATTACAATCTTGATTAAATTACCTTTCCAATGATATATAATTTTATAGTATTGGTACAAAAAAAAGTGGTGTTATTAGCCATCAAACCTCTAAAATAATCTTTTTTCAAAGGGTTTCCACAATTTTGTCCACTACCAACAAATTTTCTATGTTGCAAAGGTTCGGATCCTTCAGAGAATTGTAGGTTCCGAAGCATGACCTTTGCTGTCCTTGCGTCATAAGAGGAACAAAAATAAAATGAACATTCTACGAATAACGCGTCTGCGTATGTTCATAATAACGTAATTAATTATTTACATTATTAGGAATTCGAGCTTCAAAAATGCGCGTTGTGTGTGGCAGAAATATTACTATGTTTACGACTTCATTAGCCTGCAGTTGTATGCTAATATAATCGCATTATAATCATGCTAATTTAATCATAACTAACATTGTAAGCCTCCAAGTTATCATCATCCTTTTGTGAGGGTTTGCGCCATTCTTTTAGATGGACTGCGTTGTTGAAACCGATATTAATCTTGCTAAGCCGTAGTGGTGTTAAATGACGAAAGATAAAACTGTTCGGGCGCAATGAAACTGCATAACATTAAGTTTAAATGAAGTCAACTTTAAATACAGAATCCAATCCGAATGAGGGTCTTAGAATGGAATTAAGTTTGACGCTCGGAATATAGTTATTACCATTTATTTGGTTTTCGCGGATTTTGTTGAGCAGCGTGAGATCTTCAGTAGCAAGGTTGGCGTTGAAGAAAGCTGTCCTAAGATAAAAATTTAATTATTAAGTTTTTCATGTAGAAGGACTTCAAAAGATTGATACTTTCTTGAGCAAATGGTCCAAGTTGAGTTTGTTAAAGTTTCGCTCGATGTCTCTAGTGTCCTATTTAGTTTGGTGACGTGTTTTGGAGTACTACTAGAATGAACAAGAAAGCCACAACTTCGCTTACGGTTTTCGTGCAGTTGAAATATTAGAACGATGCAATTTCAAGAAACGTGTCACAGTTTCATGCCTTTCATGTTATTTAAGTATATACATCTTGTAGAAAATGGTCAAATTTTGTTTTGGAATAGTGTTTTCTATAAGGTTTGTTTGCAGGCATGCTGAAAATAAATCGATGGACTTCACGAGTAGTTTGAAAAAATTTGATTATTTTTATGTAAATTAGGAACGAACAGCAAGGTCCTATTTTATCGATTGACATTCTTAGCCACTGCAGCAAGTTTCCGAAGTCTGGGCCTTTCCGGGCATTCATCAACCACCAGGTCTCTTAAAACGCCGGCTCCCTTCAGCACATTAAATAATAACAGAACTGACAAATTGCTGGCATTATTTATCAAAACTGGTGCTCAGAAATGAGCAACAACTGTCATAAACAGTGATGAAAAAGTACAAACGTTCTGGACATTAATCACGTCCTCCATGTTGTATTAAGCACTTAAAAGATCGATAATTGGGAATGCCATTTATCTTCATTACTGGGCGCTAATAGCTCAGTCTAAAAAAGTATTTAAAGTAATTGTGGTCGCGCGGCGGTTCCCAGCCGATATGGTGTACTGTCTCTCGCGATTTTATATCCGCATTAATTTGTCTGTATCCCTCCATACTTGCCAATAAATAAATCGAATTTATTGAGGGGGGCGAGTAAACATTAGGGAGTAGCCAAATAGCTATTTCTTTACTTTACTGTTTCGTTTGATAACGTGATTTGGTGACAAATTAAGATGCCTTTTATGTGTAAGCATTCGTGATAATTTATTACTTTTATCTTATTGCGAAAGTAGTAATGCTCTTAATGTTCCATGTTATTTGATTATAGTGATTAATGCCTGATTTTGGGATTTCAGCGGCGATTTTCAA
>QLNU02015003.1:50795536-50855938 GCA_006491805.2 Dysdera silvatica | reverse complement strand
CAATAGAGCATATGCCACTTTCCCTATCCACCATAGTCTGGGGTTTGGTTCCTTAGACAGCAGAGAGTCATTGTCCTTCAAAACTTGTCCGTCCTAACACAACAGCTAGCTGTCTTTGTGCTGTTAAACACAAATTTTCACTCAATGTATGTTTAACCACTGGCCTGGATAGATCAGTTTTTTGCCAATCTCGTTCATGTTCTTCAGTTGTCTTTCCCTCGACTATATCCTTCATTGTAAATCACGTTCTTTACTTTTATTTAGATCTTAAAATAATTGCAGTTTGTAAATAAATTGTTTCTTATTTCCCGACTGGCAGTAATTCCACTGCAGATACTTTTTTGCTGTGTTGGTACTAATTAATTTATTGTTATTTTGTTACTAATAGATTGCCGAATGTGAGAAAACAGAAGAATGCATTTCCACCAAATTTCATTCATTCATTAGATTCTAGCCATATGATGTTAACATCCTTATTTTGTCAAAGGTATTTTTTTTTCTTCTTTATGCTCTTTGTGGTACTATAGTAGATTCTCTTTTAACCAATCCTGCTTCAGTCAGCCCCTTCCAATCGAGCTAATGGAGGGGCTTGTTTTCCTCTGTTTGTTTCAATTTTTGTCATGATTTTGAAAACAGTACTACAACATTTTATCGTTGCATGTCTTTTTTTTTGTTTAAATAATAAATATCATTCTAAAATCAATTAATTTATAAACTTCCATCATGATGCCTCAATTTCGGCACTTTTTTCTATGAACAAGCTCAATTTTTGCATTATCTGGACACATCACTAATTGGTCAGGATCCTTGTTTTGCTAATTGAAATTAACCTTAATTCAAACTCATCTGGGGTTGACTATAATGTACTTTGTTTTTTACAATAATGGTAATGCTGTTATTTTATTTAAAAAAAATTTCTCAGCTCATCGTTTATTTTTGTTTAGAAAAGGCATCACATTTGTTTCTGTCCATGACTGCTACTGGACTCATCCACAAACCATCGAAATCATGAACAAGGTAAGCATTATTTGAGTAAGTGATTGGTAAAATAACCATTATAAATTCGTTAATGATATAAATGAAGTTCTCATGGACTCGTTCAACGTTTGGATACACCATGCCGAGTGTATCAGTTTTCTAATGATCCAACGATTACAAAACATTTTTTTCCATCCCATTGAAGCGGATTGGACTTTTTGGTGGGTAAGATTTTGTAGGAATGTGCTATGGTTCAGAGCTTGCACTGGGCTGTCAATCTCACTTCCAGTGGTGTATTATGCAGCTTATAAACTTATACAAGCACACAGATCGCCGAAAGTAAATAATGTCTGGTGTGGTCTGTATTTAGGAAGCAAATGACTGCTTGGAAACAACTTTTGAACTAACCCCACATGGTAATGCATTCACCTAATGTACCATTAATTCAGGTTCGACCCCCTCCCTCCCCATTGGTGGAAAAACAAATTACTAACTAACTGCTCACTATAACCTGGGAGTTGGTTCCCTAGGCCTTGAGAGGTTCGTATCCCTCGGGGAAAATATAGGTCTACTGACTTATAGTGGTCTAGTGGTAATCTGTTCACCTATCATGTCGTTAATTCAACTTTAATTCTCAAAGGTATGGAACGTGTGCTGTGTTTTTATGCACCATAGTTTGGGGTTTTGTTTTCTTGACAGCAGTAATTTGAATTCTTCTGAAAATTATAGATCCTTGCCCAGCATGTCCTTTGCTGTCCTGGCACCATAAAAGCACAAATAACTTTCGAATTAAAACAATGATGTTAAAGCTTTTGCGACACATTCAGTTTGAGTTTATATAAGGCATGCGGATATTTGTACGTGCGCCATTTGATCAGAACTGTCTTTTGTCATGAAACTCTGTGTGTGATCTAAACTTGGTATATCAGTGTTAAGGTATTATTACCCTCCGCAGGGATAACACAATTGCCAAATATGGTCAACACAAGAAAGCCTCCGGGGCGAGAATTTTGTGAGTTTTCGTGGGGGAATTTATTATACAATTAACATGATTATAGTTGAATTGAGTGATTGCTTTTGGAGAAGAGTCCTGGATTCGAACCAGGGTCCCTCCTACGGAAAGCGTCTCTTTTTCTCCAAAACAAATAAGCTCTAGTTTGAGCTAGGAGGGACCCTGGTTCGAATCCAGGATGGGGAAAGCGTCTCTTTTTCTCCAAAATTAATAAAGCTCTAGTTTGAGCTATAATTAATACGTGGGTGGACTGGGTACGAGGGACCCTGGTTCGAATCCGGGATGGGGAAATTTTCTCTTTTTCTCCAAAAATGAATAAAGCTCTAGTTTGAGCTATAATCAATACATGGGCGGCAGAAACTATTGTATTGGTATATCAGTATAGTTTGGAGATTATGTTAGCCGTGCAACTTCATACGGAAACATTTTCAGTCAGTCTTATATTATTATTATTATTTTCATCAGTCTTTTTAGTCACCAATAAGTCAGGCTAGGAGAAGCAGTTTTTGCAGATTTCGATAACAAAGTGAATGTTTAAAAAATTGGATTTGAATATGGATTATATTTGAATTAAAATAATCCTTTTGATTACATTATTAATCTAAAATATTCTGGTTATGCCCATCACCTGAAAATTGAGTTATGGTCAGCAGTATCTGCTTAAACAATAGCGGTAATAAATTTTGTAAATGGAAATTATATGTATATCGGTGTTTTTTATTTCTTGTACGCCTTTCATTATATAAAATTTTTCACTTAATGAAGACATCCATGACAATTCTATTTGGACCTAGAGAGAAATGAAACTAGATATAAATGACAGAAAATAACAAAATAGTTATCTTTGTAATAACTAAAAGTAAATGTTTTGGAACTTTTTTTTAATTAAAGACGTTTCCTTTTATATAGGTATGTCGGGAGCAATTCGTATCTCTTCATAGTCAACCCATACTGGAGGATTTGTCAAAATTTTTCCTTCAAAAATATGTGCCTGGAGATAATAGGTAATGTTTTTCTGTCAAATGTGTAGTTATTCTGTTTAGGTTACATAAGAATGTTAAATTTTCTCTCTCTTTGACAGAATTTTGTGGCATTCAGAAACCATGTTTAAGATCAACCATTCTTCTTCTTTCGCTTTGCCATTTCCCATGTTATATGGGGTCGGCGTTATGGTCCTTTAATCTTCTCTTCCACAATCTTCTATCCAATGCCTCTTCTCTACTCCATCCATACTCTTCCAGATCTTCCGTCACTTTATCCTTCCATCTCAGCCGTGGTCTTCCCCCTCTTCCTCTCACCAATTACCACCCGTCTATCCAATACCTTTCCCACATATTCCTCATTTCTCCGCTCCATATGCCCAAGCCATCTTAACCTATGTTCTTGTATTTTTCTTCCTATGGGTCCAACCTTGACCGTACCTCTAATTAGGTTATTCCTTATTTTATCCCTCCTTGTAACACCATTCATCCACCTCAACATTCTCATCTCAGCCACTTCCATCTTCCTTTCATGCGCTCTTGTAATTGGCCAAGTCTCTGCCCTGTATAACGTTGCAGGTCTGACCACAGTTTTGTAAGATCAACCATTATTATCTCAAAATTTGTCAGATGACTTGAGACAAATCATTAATAACAATATCGTATGTAGTGTGCTGATGATTAAATACATACAGTCAGACCTGCTTATATCAGACATGAATATATTGAAGTTTCACATATATTGAAGCTTTTTCGTGTCCCATGGACTTTATAATATTCGTCACCTGCTACGTAGATATATCGAAGTTCACACATATATCAAATATTTTTGTGGCTCCTTTCAATTTCGTCAGTAAATGAGCTTGACTATATGTATAGCCCCCTGTGTGTGTACTATGTGTATAGCCCCCATTGTGTGAAGTTAGGCGATAATTAAGGATAATCGCCTAACTTCACACAATGCTTGGATATGGTGTTTTTATATAGGCAGGGCCTGACTTAGAAATTCTGGGGCCTGGGGCAGACATTCATGAAGAGGCCCCCCCCATCCCACCTGTACCCATGACAAATTTCTGATTACCATATTTATTATCATTATACATATGAGTGAATGAATTTTATTTATAAGACCAAGGTAGATATAACACAGTGTTTAGCTAGATATGCTTTCCTGGTCATAAGGGGAAAAGAGCCAGTACTAAGACATGCCTACTTTACTCATGAGTGAATTCAAAATCTTTTTGCTGTAGACCAGCGCCACCTATAACTACGTACGGTTAACAAAATTTGTTTTTTCATCACTTGTGTACTTTTTACGATTGTACTGGACTAAATTTAGGATTTAGGGGGCCCGGGGCAGTTGCCCCGCTTGCCCTGTTATATATCAGACACTGTATATAGGTCATCATAAAGATGCTGTAAGCACATAAGCATGCGGTGATTCAAGGGTCAAGATAAGCCTTTGGTTCCATCAGTTTTGGGATATGGACTAGACTACAGCGGAACCACCACATCCACAGTTTCAGTCATCTGTGGTTTACCAGGGCCAGAAAATATTAATTGGAAAATTCCAGAAAAACTACTTATAACTTTCAAATTGCACACTGTTCTAAATCAAACATGACAAAACCTTCCTGCTCCATTGCATTCAGTATGTGATTAATCTCTGTACTCACTCTGTCCTCCTTTATTAGCATTCAATCAACATCCAGCATTCTCTTTGTCTACATCTTTTGTCATATTATTTTAAGCTTTGCCGAAGGATGTTTTAAGCTTGGCTGAGGTTTCAGTTTCACAAATACAGATTATGCAGAACCTCTATAGTTAAGCTGAAGAAAGTGAACGTTCTAAATTGACGTTAATCGAGCAATGCTGACATTTCAAGATAATTTGACATAGCACTACTCTGATTATATTTATAAGTAGAAATCAACGTTAGAAGCATGACTCATACATTGCCCCTATGGACTGCACGCCACTGATGTAGACGTAGGAAACGGAGCTACAGTAGAACCTTGGTAATTTGAAATTCTTAACAAATCAGTGATCCTCATTTCCTTTGAATCACTACATTAATTTGGAGTAAAACTCTTTTTTTTTTTCTCTTGAATCTTGGTAACTCAAAATTCTCAGCAAATCTGTGATTCTCATTCCCTTTGAAATCGATTTGAACTACCATGTTCACCTACCAATGGAAAAAAGACGGGAATAAATAACTAAACAAACTCAGGAATTGATAACAAAATTTTCAGCAAATTAGTGATTCTCATTCCCTTTGAATCACTATATGAACTTGGAGTAAAACTCTTTTTTCTTGAATTTTGAGTTATCGAGGTCATCTTGATCAAATTCTCAGTAAGTCAGTGATTCTGCGAACTACCTCATCAACTTGGAGTAAAGCTCTTTTCCCCTGAATTTTGAATCGTTGAGGCTCCAAGGTAATATATGATAATTAGTACTATTCACTGTTAGTTGTGGAATATATCACGCTTGGATTGATATTATAATTTCTGCATCTATTGTCGGACATGCATTGCATTGCAGTAACGATGGCATATATTTACAATGACCGGAAGCTCACGTAAAATGTTTTATATGTTGTGTGCAAATGATTTATATTTTGTTTTTAATTTTCCAGCCAACTAAGTGAATTACAAATTCAAAAGCTGAAGTCTGTCTTAAGCGAAGTTCCTAAAAAAGGTAATTAATTTTGCATTTAATATGATTGCATATATATATATATATATATATACTGCCGAAAAAAAAAATTGTTGCATCCAGAAAGCGTTCTTTCACTATAAAACTGTGTGTGCATGCACACACTTATAATGGGTATATAAAGGTAAAGAGAAATGATTATACAGTAGAGCATCGGTTATCCGAAATAATTGGGGACTGAAGGTGTTTGGATAACTAATTTTTCGGATAAACGATCATTTACTAAAAAAAAAATGTTCCACTGCCTTAGGAGCAGTATGGAACAAAGAAATGTTTCTTTGTTTAATATCACTGTTCAATGATATTAAACACAACATTTTTATATATTCTGTATCACACGCCTTATAAATACATGCCTTACATAAAATAGTGCATTCAAGTGGGCGTACAGTTTAGGAAAAAAGTCCAAATTTTTCTTTTGCTGCAGAGCTGAGACTTGTTTTTTTTTTCTTTCTGCCAAATCTTGCACACGTTTTAAAGACAGCAATTGGACAGCATTACATTCTCCTTGTTCTAACCACTTCGTAGCCATCTTAAGGCAGTGTCAACTTTCTCACTGGATGGTTCTTTTTCAACACGGTCGATGTCGCGAGTGTTTTCGTCGTCGATGATTTCATCGTCAATACTTTATAGCCAGGCTCATCGATATCACATTCGAACCTGTCTTGAATGTTTTTCTGGTCGCATTCTTCAAATCCCGAAGATTCTGTAATCAGCCCAGCCAGTTCTGATACAAATTGGCTGTTCAGTGGCTCTTCAGGTACATTGATAGACTCACCTGATGGAAGGAGCTTATTCCAAGCTTTTGCTAGTGTAGTGTCCTTGACAGTAGCCCAGGCTTCTGCTGCCATGTACACAACATCCTTCAAGTTAATTTCGGTGTGCACTTGCTGAATTGCTTTTTCATATTCCCACCGCTAGTGGAACTACATGGCGCGAAAATCTGAATTTGCCAACTGGAATGCTTTCAGTTAACTGATGTTTCGGTTGATCGGTATTCGGATAATCGATGCTCTACTGCAGTGATCCTTTAACTTTCCTAGACCGCGGACCCCCTTCAGAGATCAGTCGCCCTCGCGGACCCGCAAAAATCAACTGAACGTTTGAAGTTCTGTATTTGCATCATATGTATTTATTTCTAGTGTTTCATCACTGATTTTCACCATTTGAGGAAGGAATTTTTCGTTCCCTCATAATTTATTTTTAGCATTAAAGAGTAAATGCTCGTGTCTTAGTACTTTTCCGAACTTTTGTGGAACACTGGGAGGATCTCGCGGACCACAGTTGAAGAACCCCTGCTCTACTGTACTTCCATTGCAAAAGTGCTTTTTATGATGGAGCAATGGCGAAATAATGGGTTTGTACATTAATACACAGGCCTTGCGATGACACAGTAGTAGTGCATTCACTTAGTATGTCATTAACCCGGGATCAATATTCGCTTTCGGTGAAATTTGCAAAAAATAAAACTTACTGAGTAATTGCCCATTGTAGTTCAGGGGTTGATTCCCTAGACTTTATAAGGTTTGATTTTCCAAGAAAGGTATGGGTTCACTGCCCTATGGTGGCATAGTGTTAACACGTTTGTCTGTAATCCTGTCAACCAAGGCCCTATTAAGACATACAGGGGGCTATAGGCACAGTATCAGTTAGGGTCCCCCTGACATGCAGGGACAGATTTAGAAGGCTTTTTTGAAAGCATATAAAAAATAAGTACTCACATATACTCATTCTAAAACACCTCAGATTTTTAGTAAACTATCCAAAATAGCCCAAAAAATAAACTTTTACCTAAAACTTTTCTAGATACTGATCAAAAGTGATAAACCAAAAGTCAGCTTTAAAAAAAAACCCCACAATTTGGGGGGCCCTGATCCGTACCTTGCGGGCATAGTCGGTAATCAGCAGGCTTTGCCACCAACCTGGGTTTAATTCCCAGTAGTGTTGTAGAACAAGTGTCAACTCACTGTAGTACGAGGTTTGGCTACTTTAATGGCGGAAGTTTGCTCTCCTTAGGAAACCGAAGTTCTTAATCACAGTTATGCATGGTTTTTTGCTGTCTTTGTATGATAAAGATAAATGTTAATACAGAGTAAATCTTCTGTGGCGGTATAAGCCAATGTATTGTACCAAATAACCCTGTTGCCCTATATAAGGTCCTGTTAGATCAAGGTTGTCCAACCTTTTTGCGCAGCGGGCCACAAAAATTTTTCATAGATCTCACGGGCCAGCAGCTTCAGCGAGTTTTGTAAAAATAAACAAATTAATTACAACAGCCTGTCCTCGGAGTTTCTTCCGGTTGTTTGTTTACTCAAGGCAGTAGTTCCCAATTTGGGAGGGGGTGTCACCACAACTATTTTTATAAGGAATTTCATACCAAATGTTTCCAACGCTTTTATATTTCAACATGGCTACACACATTGCAATATTCTACTAAGGTTAATAATTTTATATATATAATTAATGTAATTTTATATTTAATGTTTTCTTTATTCTGTTAATTATTATGCAAATGTGGCGGCGATGGACAGGGGTTGCTGATTACTTGGCTACTGTAAACGTGGGTCGCGACTTGAAAAAGGTTGGGAACCACTGACTTAAGGTGTGGAAGGGGGTCGCTCCATTGGCAAGAGGTATGGGGACTTGAGAGGGTGTACATCTCATGGAGTCATCATTTAGGGAGATGTAGTACACTGACCCTGAAAGGTCTGGCAACATGGGCAGTACACATGGCTGTAGAACATCTTCAACATGCTTTATAGCAAAGCTAGGGGAGATCATTTGTTATAGGAGATGGCTTTCCATACCAGTCCCAAGTATCGTTGAACCCATTGCTTTGAGCAGGGAATTAAGTGTCTACATACCAGTTTCCTTTTTAAAGAATAATATTATAAAATAATCTATGCTACGAGCAAGTTTTTAATAAACTTCACCATGTAAAACAGAGAATTGAGATTTTATCATTCTAAAAATATAAAAGACAGCAGAGAAGAAGTAATTCTTGCTAGACTTTATAAAAGATGTGTAATTTTCTCTCATTGATGTATGTTTTTTAAGGGAGGATGCACTTCTGTGTGTTAAATAGAAACAATTTCTAATAATACTATATGTAAATATATGGACAAAGCATTTTGTTGAAACAATTCTTGTTTTGGAGAATTTGTTTTTCAATAATCTGTGTTAATTTTTATAGTTTAAACTTTATCAATTATTTTTTTATCTAGTTTTTAATTTTGTAAACTCTCTAGTTAATGCTAGTTTCAGTCGAGGAAATTTTTCGACACAGTGTTTTGCTTTGAATTATGATTTAACAGCATACTTATTATTTTTATTTTATATATTTGAAATTGTTTGTGTTACCTCTTCTTTTAGGTTCTTTTAACCTGCAGCACATTTTGAATTCTGTTTATTTCTTCAGCTGATGATGGGAGAGCATAGTTTGAAGGGCAGTTCGAAAATTTGGGCTGTAAGATTATTTATTGAAATATAGGGGTCATTCAAGTATTACGTAAGCACGTTTCTGCTCATTTTATACCCCTCCCTCCTATAAGAAAAAATAAGCAAATGCCTGACCCCTCTCATGCTTATGTAAGATTTCGGTTCTCGTATTTTTTAGTACAAATTTTTGAAATAAGAATGCAACGTGTGATGCAAATTATAATACTTATTTACATTTTTATTGTAATAATTTGTTTTCATATTAAATGTTGATTTATAAATAGACTAATCACAACAAATGATAGCATTTCAAAATTTTTTAATATGCTGCCAATAGCTATTCTGGTACATCAGCTACTCGCAACCTATTAAAATTTATGTTGTAAGCAAATGGTGTATAGTAAATAAGCAGATTTGGTAAAATACATTTATTAAAAATAATACATTTACTATATATGTATATACTGGGTATATTTTAAAAATGTTACGTGAGAGGGCGGGAAGTCTAGAAGTGGGCCCTTCAGTGAAAAAGGTTGAGGGCCACTGTTTTAAATATTTAACTGTAAATATGTGTATTTTATAGTTTATATCTTCTACCTGCAGTGTGTCACACATTCAAGTGTTGCAATTCTGTCAGGGTGGTTGTCACTTTGTGCTAGTTTTATTTTCTGTGCCTTATGTGCCCCTCCCTGCTTGTTGTCAGGAAAAAAAATCAATCTTAAACTCCTCACCCCCAAAACATGCTTACATAATGCTTAAATGGCCCCATACAGATAAAGTAACTATTCTAATAAAGATATTTTGTAGAATAATTCGTGTGTACTTTTCAACTTGCTTTGCTTATTCACTTGTTGTATATGTATTGGGTAATTTTTTTTTATTTATACGTTTACTTACACATGCTGCATTAGTTCTATAAACAAGACATATACAATTAACATTTTTACATGTGTAGGTCCCGAGTATATAATCCACTTGGAACCCAATCAATAAACGAACTTGCAAGAAGGGAAGCATCTGATGAGCCATCCCCCATCATGCTCCCAATCTGTCAACCAATCTCCTTTTTAGAACCCTCTTGAATTCTCTAATTTCTTATGTTTATTTGTTCACTCAATTTATTTCATAATTTAGGCCCCCCCCCCCCTTTCCACCAAACATTGGGGAAAATTGTTAAATAAAATAAACATCTGGATAAAAATATGCTTACTATAATAATGCATATAAGGTAGCCATAAATGTCCCTCCTACCCCCACTATTTTCCTTCGCATTTGAGGGAGCTGATTGATGAAATTGGAGTTGGGGAGGGATGTACTAAAAATCACGGCGTCTAGGGCACTTCGTGTACTAAATATACACACTGTAATGCATACTTTTCCCCTTTTCAAATTTTGTTTTATGAAATGAAGCGACACACCGGATGAAAGATAAATAAGATTTAAGAACTTGAATAGTAACAAAACTTGTGGTCTGCATACAGATCAAGGATTAAAAAAAATTGAGGGAAAGTAGTGATTAAAATTGCTGTTATCCTCACTTTTAAAAATTGATTTGAAAATGTCTTAAAAATGTGTAAAAATATGCATTAGCTACAGAAAAACGTGTCGTAATTAATACAATTTACAGCTTGTTAAACAGATGAAATTTCAAAAAAGAATGGTGAAACTTGTTACTGCATGATGGGGACTCGAACCCGGGACCTCTTGACAGAAAGATGACTGACGTCCTCGGGTCACTACAGAGATAGTTAGTTGTTCTTCACTATTATTGTTAGCACAAGAACAGCGAAGGTTTTGTACCAAACAAGGTGCTTCAATTGAATGGTTGGTTGAATTGTTAGTTTTACATAAGAACAGCAAAGGCCATTCTGTACCAAACAAGGTGCTTCAATTTAAAGAAAAAAAAAAAAGAGTATAAAATGTAAATATTCTGGGGAAACGACACATAGAAAACAAATTTTTATTATACAAACAGAAGTATATAAGAAGGTTTTGGATATCATGAATATCTCATTTCCAAAAATTCTGAAAATCATCGATCATTTCACAATCATTCACCAATAAGTTCGAATAGATTATCATCTTCATTTTCCACAAATTCCTGAAAAGACAAAATAAGGAAAAATGAAATCAGCATGTATTATATCAGCATGTATACTACTAGCTTTAGTACAAAAATCCCCACCCCCCATGCAAGGTAGACATTTTTCCAATATTCCTGGTTGTTGTAGCTGGGTTTCTTGCCGAATTTGGACGCTCTTTCTAACAATTTGAGGATAAATCATTGAAAGAAAAAAAAAATTGGAATGGTCAGCTTTTGATGCCTTTATGGATAAACAGAAAATACTATTTAAAAAAAAAAAACCATTTGTGTGACACACAAGCTTGAATGCCTGAAATGTAGGAACTATGTAAATTCTAAACAAAGCAACAAGGACGTAATACTATGCAGATAAAATTAAAAGCTCAAGCAATAAGCATAGCAAAGGTTTAAAGACAAAGCTTTTTTTTTTTTAAAATCCCAAATCTTTTTCTATTATATGTACAGTAAAATCTCTATCATGGACACTTCCAAATAGTGGATACCACTAGTTAACGAATACTTTTCAAATTCCTTGTTCCGATGCTTGTTATAACCTAACATTCTTGAATGGCAGATACTCGAGTTCCAAGGTGTCTGCTATTCAGAGTTTTTACAGTATATTGTAAATATGTACCCAAATTGGTTTTTGGTAAGTTCACCACATACTAATTTGACATTCTGACACCTACTGGGGGAAAGGTATTTGTGTCAAAGTACCAAGAGGTTTGTTTGCACTAACATAGGTGGAAGTGAAAGAAACAATAACCACCAATACTGATCAAACAAAGAGTTGAAAATCATAAGGGTTCACATGCCTGAAACCGAGTTTCTAGAAATTCGAACGATTTCAAAGAAATCGACAAGCTTCATCTAAAATCTCTTTGTCTTACAGCCCTGTTTATATGTTGGGGCAAAAGGATAGGTTGAGAGATCTAAATTGCTGTCGTTCTAGGTAATCAAACTGTAGAATATGGATAGGTAGATAAATTACGAAGAGCTCAGTACCAGTAGGATTCAATGCAGAAAATGAAACAATGGTTTTCAGCATTTTTTTACATTACCATACAACCCTCTCACAATCTAAGCAGTCAAGAAGTACGAGTTGGAGGTTTAGAAACAAAAAGATTCTTCTATGAACGTAAAACGAAGCTGCTGTTCTTTTCAAATGAAGAAATGTGTTACGTTCTCAAAAGCCATATATGTGAAAATATACTAAACTGTTTCATGAGCTTATTTGAGAAAGGAAACCAATGTGGGGAACATAGGATGATGAACATAGTTAAGAAGAAACTACACTGGTGTGCAAAAATTAAGGATAAGATGGAAAAAGTAACATAACAGCGGAACGAACAGGCAGAACTGACCGAAAGACCAATCAGGAGACTGCCTAGGGTCCTACACGGTAGGGCATTTGCGTATACGCATCATGATGTAATGTGGGCGTGTGGGTAGGGTATAAAGCGTGATGGTAGCATACATGCAGCATTTCAGTGGAAGCTATTGCACAGTGTATATCGATTTCAATGACGCATCGTTGAAATACAGCAACGTTGCAGTAGCAGTGCAAGATGTCCAACAGTCAGTGCCATAGACAACATCTGGATGAATTTACTCGAGGTCGAATCATTGGAAAGTTGGAAGAAGGTCAAAGTGTGTCCGGAGAGTTCGAAATCACACACAGCATTGTATCGCGAGCGTGGACGGCATTTTGAACAACAAAAGCAACTGCCTGAAGGTTTGGTGGTGGTTGTCCATGAGCAATCACGGCAAGGGAGGATCGGTATCTTGTTCTACAGACGGTGAGAGATCGACGGCTGACAGCGGGTGAAATCGTAATCACATGCAATACACTACTGGACAGCTGCTATCGCATTTTACCGTGGCTAGGAGACTGCACACAGGTGGTTTATTTGCTCAACGACAACTACGGTCTGTGCCATTGATGCCTACACATCGGGGACGGTGTTTTCTTTGCTAGGAACATAAGGAATGAGGAGCTCAGCAACAGAGTCGAGTGCCATTTACAAATGAGGACTGATTTATTCTCACTAGCGATTCTGGATGTTTGAAGATCTGGAGAGAGCGGTGAGCACGCAATCACCCCTCCAACATGGTCGAAAGGGACCGATTTGGAGGTGGCAGAGTTCTTGTTCGGAGGGCATAATGCTTGATGGCCGTGCAGAGCTCTACAAATTCCAAGGAAGTTCAGTCACTGGTGACCACTAGTGTATCGAAGTTCTTCTTCCTCATGGCTGTCTTTTCAGGGGTGCTGTGGGCCAGGAATTCCTCTTCATGGATGACAATGCTATATTTCATCATAGAGCAACTGTTGCTGAGCTGTTAAAAAGTGAAAATACTCATCGTATGGAGTGGCATGCACGGTTGCATACGAAAAACTGTCCCGTCCTTAATTTTTGCACACCAGTGTATTTGTGTATTTAAAATGTTCAACAAAGTGAGGAACTAAACGAATATGAACAGATTTTATATTTTGGAATGTATAGCTAGCTTAAGAATCACTTTAAAGGGATGATAACATGAAGTCGAACCATCTCTGATACGTTAGCATGTAACTAAAAACATAGCGAGTTACATGAGACAACGGAGATGTTACGTAGAAAACTATATCCTTATTTCCTAAAACGGAAAGCACGACAAACAAAGTCTTTCCGAACAGAAAGCATGATAAACAAAGTCTTTACAAACAGAAATCATGATAAATGAGATCTCTCAAACTAGAAAGCATGATAAAATTTTCCAAAATAGGAAGCATGGCAAATGAAATCTCTCAAATTAGAAAGCATGATAAAATCTCCCAAAATAGAAAGCATAGCAAATGAAATCTCTCAAATTAGAAAGCATGATAAACGAAATCCCCTAAAATAGAAAGCATGATAAATGAAGTCCCTCAAACTAGGAAGCATGATAAACGAAATCCCCCAAAATAGAAAGATGACAAAGATATAATACATAGCTTACAAATAAAAAATGTACACTTGGAGTTAGACATCACAGCTCTTCAATCCACTATTTACAAATGACATGGAATTCCATAAAATTGTGGAAGTTCAGGGACTGAAACACAAAATTTATTTTAAATACTGATTTTACGGTTCAACGACAGACCATTATTCTCAGCATTATATCAACAAATACACACTTTCCCCAGTTTCCAAAATAACATGTATGCATACTCATTATATTTGATAAATGGCATATCACACATTTCTCCAAATATTTACATCACTATCAATTTTACAGAATGAGTAGCTTACCTAGCATGGGCACGAAAATTATAAGATTTATTCTTTTTTGTTTTTCAATTTATTTTTGAGCAAAATGAAGTATAAAAATTAAAGATCGGAATGCCACCAAACAGAGAAATTTACAGTTTGATATCTCAAAGCTGCTAAATTAGTAATCCTTTTACGTTTTATGGTATTAAGAGAACCAAGGTTGTTCATTCTGTGTTGAACAAGGTCCTTATTTGTTAACGTGAAGAGCCAACATACATGTCTTACATGGTTGTCTGTTCTTATATTCACAAAGACTTTCACGGCGTCTGTTTATTAAAAACACTTAACGTTTCACTCCGTGCTATGCTAAGCATTCTCAGAAGTAATTGCCGGCCAAGTTTCCCTCTGCAAAATGCAAGACTTTCGCTTGGTTGCTTGGCAGAAAATGAGTGAGTAAAAAATATGAGACGTATTTGTAGTACTATTGCTCTGATTGGCTGATTCATTGGTTGTTGGATGAAGGTTGTCTCTCATTGACCCAGAGGGTGGCGAGTTTAGATTGGCTGAATGAGGCCCGACGTTTTTGTGAAATTTTAGGCAAGAATTCCAAATTGATGGAACATTAACGGAGTCTATTGAAATTATTAAGACAGATTTAATGGCCAAGGCCTCCATGCATAAGCGTGGCCATAATGTATCAGTTTTTGCAATAACCGAGGTGTCATGAAAAAGAATTTGATGTTTATAATCAATGGCGTGTTGAGCGACTACTGACTTATTAGGTTGTTGCAAGCGAACAAAAAAACACCCTTATACATTGTGTTCATAAAGTTTGTGATGTTGAAAACCTGAAGCCTGAGTTATCTTTTCTATCCAAAATATTTCTCATGAACGGTTACTTTAAAAGCACTATCAATCAGGCCATGAGAAAACAAAATGACGCGGTTTTCACTGCCTTGGCACCAGTGGTATTCAATAAAACTGAATTTAAATTTGTGGCTTTTTTGCCCTATGTTAAAAATACTACAGACAAAATTGGACTTATTTTGGCCAAACAGGGTATCAGACCTGTCTTTCGTTCCACCAACAAACTCCGTTATATTTCAATAAATCCAAAACAATCCAGAGATCCCCTTAAAATATCCGATGTTTATAAAATTCCCTGTCAGTGTGGTAAAAGTTATATAGGACAAACTGGTCGTTCAATTTGTACTCCACTTAAGGAACATGAACGCCATGCTCGCTTGCAACAACCTAACAAGTCAGCGGTCGCTCAACACGCCATTGATTATAAACATCAAATTCTTTTTCACGACATCTCGGTTACGGCAAAAACTAGTGCATTGTGGACACGCTTATACATGGAACCTTGGCCATTAAAAACTGTCCTAATAATTTCCATCAATCTGGAATTCCTGCCTAAAAATTCACAAAAAATTCGGACCTCTTTCAACCAATCTAAACTCGTCACCTTCTGAGCCAATGAGCGACGATCTTCATCCAACAACCAATGAATCAGCCAATCAGGGGATAGCCAGGACAGCAGTACTATAAATATGTCTCATATTTTTTAGTCACTCATTTTCTGCCGAGCAACCAAGTGGAAGTTTTGCATTTTGCCGAGGGAAACTTGGTCAGTCACTACTTCTGAGGATGCTCCGCATAGCACGGAGTGAAACGTTAAGTGTTTTTAATAAACAGACGCGGCAGAATATCCCGCAAAGCTCTATGATGTATATTGTCTGTTCTTGTCATGACCTTCTCTTCGAATCCCCCCTCCTGCACAATTAACAATCCATGTCACAATGAAAGAATATTATTTATGGTTTATAACGCAAGAATAGCTAAAATTGTGCTGTATAAGGATCTATGGTTTGCAGAGGAATCCGAATTTCAGTCATGTACTGTTTTGCATCGTAGACAAACATATTTGCATCGCCATAGAGTTTGATGAAACAAACACTTGCGACTTCAGCAAATTGACATGTGGGGAGTGATATTATTCTATGGTATTTATTTTTTAGTACCCACAGGCATAGAGTTATATGGGCCAGTGTCACCCCTCCCCCATAAATTTTGAAAACTTTATGTTGATGTTAGTACTGCAAAGTTATGACATGTTATTTCAATTGCTACTTAGGAGTTACAATTTAAACATTATAATTTTAAATACAGAGAATAACCCAACAAGTTTCTTTTGTAAGAATGACAACACATTTGTCACAATCTCTCTCTCTCCCCAGTTTCCACTTCTATCTAAACACTAGACCTCCCATAGTTTGGGCCACATTAACCAAATGCCCAGTGTTTTTTATGCTCATATTTTGGGCCCCATTACCCAAATGTCCAGTTTCTTATGCCAATAGCTCAGGCCCCATTAATTTAATGTCTAGATTCACATGCCTATAGTTCGGGCCCCATTAACTGACTGTCCAGTTTTTAATGCCCATAGTTCGGGTCCCATTGACTGATTGTCCAGTTTCTCAAGCCCATAGTTCGGGCCCCATTAACTGACTGTCCAGTTTCTCATGTCCATAGTTCAGGCCCCATTAACTGACTGTCCAGTTTCTTATGCCCATAGATCAGGACCCATTAACCAACCAAATCCAGTTTCTCAAGCCCATAGTTCGGGCCCCATTCTCTGACTGTCCAGTTTCTCATGTCCATAGTTCAGGCCCCATTAACTGACTGTCCAGTTTCTTATGCCTGTGGACAGGGCCCCATTAACCAATTAATGTTCAGTTTCTTATGCCCATCGATCAGGACCCATTAACCAACTGTCCAGTTTCTTATACCCATAGTTTGAGCCCCATTA
The DNA here is from genome assembly GCA_006491805.2 of Dysdera silvatica. Lineage (NCBI taxonomy): Eukaryota > Metazoa > Arthropoda > Arachnida > Araneae > Dysderidae > Dysdera > Dysdera silvatica. Next base: position 50,838,678 of record QLNU02015003.1, on the reverse strand, counting down.
ACCGCATGTCCAGTTTTTTATGTTTGTTTGCATTTCATGGCATATGGACAGGTAAAGTCATGCCAGGACCTACAGTGTTCTGGAACCTGAACCTTTGTTGTCTAAGGAGACAAAGTCTAAATAATGTAGGAAGAAACAATGGCGCATACTCTATGGTATCACTGGAATCAAAACTTGGTTAATGGCACAATAAATGAATGCATTGCTACTGCGCCATCATAGAGTTAGTTTTATTACACTTCTCCTTATTCCTGGAGTGTGTCCCACATGGGTGACTTTTAGAATTTCGGATGTTTCTTTGGGCATTGCAAATGTCAAATAGTCTAGCTTTAACAGCCACACTGTTTACAACGAATCCCAAACATATGCTTTGTTTCATGTGTAGCTCAATGTTATGTCAGAGAGAATCTAGCTTTCCAGGGAATCTCAATTCTATCCCTAAGGGAATTAAACCCAGAATACAGAACGGAAGAAAATAGGGCAAGAACTCGGCATCAGTACAGTCCAAATTCAAATTTGTTGTAGGGCAGAAGAACACACTATCTCCATGTCACTGCAGAGCTCCGAATATATGCAGAAAGGTATACAAACCTTTCAGAGCTGACTGACTTAAATACATATGCATGCTAAATCAAAATTTTTTTTCATTGATCACAGAAGTTACGAAATAATTTACAACTTGAAAAAAAATAAATGAACTTTAGATAAGGGATTTAGGAAACTGATAGCCCTCCGTTTGATTTATTTTTTTGACTGAAGTTTTATATTATTTCTTAAATGACACTATATCGTAAAATTACATCAAATGAAAACTGTCTTTTGCTTCGATATACAGTTAGTCAGATCAGTCAGCAAAGCATCATCAGTGAAGTAAAACTTGGGGCTTTACCTATACTCCAAATACCATGTACAACATTCTAGTATGAAGAATGCCTTAGTTAAACAACATTTTACATGAACTGCCATGCAAAACAATGTCTTACCTTTTTTTCGATTTCATCACACGTTGAAAGACCTAGCATGACGGATTCAAGTGATTTAGTTTTTTTTTCATCTTCAAGTTCATTTTTCAAAAGCTGGAGCTGTTCATTTACGAGGTGGGGCTGTTTCATTGTTTTTAAAGATTCCATATCTTTCAACAACACAGATTCCATATTCTGATGTTCCATCTTGTAACGGTATACTATATCACGAGTCAGATCTACACCAGCCAGCCAGAAAGGGTCTTCTCTTACAGATTTTTGACATTTTGTATGAAACTTAGACTCAAGAAAGTCCATCTCCTAAAGAAAATAAAAATATGTTACACATGATTCTTAACATTAGTTCTAAATTTTGTTTTTTTTTGGTGAAATGCAACTCTCGCTACTCAGTGAGAGGACAGCATATGTTAGAGATTAGTAGAGCCATTCTTTTCTTTTTCTTTGGGAGGAGGGCGGGACCTCAGTCTTTCATTCTACAAAGAGAATGAAGTCTTTAACTTCATTTCCATTCTTTAGGGTTCAACTTCGTTCTTTTAATCTTCGGGCATCATCCATTTCAGGAGAAATTAATTGGTGCTTAAATTAAGCTTCTCGTCCACAAAATGGAAATAATCTAATTTCTTTAAAAAAATGAGTCGAACATTTTATTCCTTTTAAGGGCTTTTTATTCCCTCATTCTTCCTTTGTTGTTTTGCGGCTCAAAGACTACAATAGCCATGCTGAACCGGAACCTACTGTTTTCCGAGGAATCCAAACAACTTAAGGCCTAGGGAACCAAACCCTGGACTACAGTGAGCAGTGCAATCTTTATGAGATCTCTGAGTAATTGTTGGGAGTCTAACCCAGATTAACAGCACACTGGGTGAATGCATTATCACACTGCAGGGCTCCCTCATTCTTTAATGAATTTTCATTCTCTTACTGATTGCATCTATAGTATAAGCCACGATATCATCATAATTAGTTACCACAACAATAGTAATAGAGTAAAACAACTTTTAAACACCCCATTTTTACAGTTAGATAAAATAAAAAAAAAAGAAAAGAAAAAAAAGTCCATGGAAAGGAGTTCCTCTCTACAATAATATTCCTCTTTTACGGTGACCCAGGCGCAGTATAGCCCAGATGCTCTTGCGCCATAAAAAAGCCAAACAATCAATCAATTACGGCGACCCAACTTTTTATGGATTTTTTTTGTTCCGTAAGTGTCTATTAATGAGGGGGTTTTGCTGTATTCCTACTTTATCAAAAAAAAAACCACCCTTGAATACTTTCCATTCTAGCAGCTACCAATTAACTGGTTTAATAATGTTATTTACTAATTTTAAATATAATAATTGTATCTATCGCATGTAATGGAAATAAGCACATAAATAAATGATTTGGTCCTGCAGTTGCCAAATCAAGGTTCTTGCTCACAGTAGAGGAAAAAATTCCCTGACTTTTCCAGATTTATCCCTGTTTTTTGGACAACATTCCCTGATGGATCTCAAACAAAACTTCTAACTGAACTTCAGTTTTGGGGAAAAGAGACTCACGTTTGTGTGAAACTTAGCCATTCAGAACAGCTTTGGAATGTTTTCCTTGACTTTTCCAAGTTGGATGAAGGTTTTCCCTGGCTTTTCCAGGTTTTATTAAGATTTTCTCCGACTTTTTTTCGTGTTTATGTAAATTATAGCTATTCAGAGCAGGTTAGAAAGTTTTCTCTGACTTTTCTAAGTTCGTTGAAGATTTTTCCCCCTGACCTTTCCAGGTTTAATGAAGGTTTTCTCTGACCTTTTCCATATTCACATGAAATTTAACAATTCAGAACAGGTAAAGAAGGTTTTTCCTAACTTTCGCAAAAAATTCCCCCCCCCCCCCACAACTTTTAGGGACAATTTTGATTTTTCAATTTCCCTGACAATTTCAAGTTCTCTAGGTTGTATGGGAACCCTGCAAATATAACTAAACTACGGTAATGAAAACATACTTCTCTTCTGTTATTTGAAATGGGAGTCTCGTCAGACTGGGAAGATAGAGAAGACGAATAAATGGAGTCATCTAGCTGCATGATGGAATCTTTGGTGTTCATGTTGAAACTATCACTTTTGTGCCTAGCATAAGGCAATTCATTGCTTACTCGGCAATCTGTCATATTCCAAGAAAGCTTTGTAATGCCAGGTGATTGCCCTTTCTGAAAATAGAAGCATAACCTTAAAGTACTCACCACAAAGGGTATAAGTATACCACATGTGCATGACCCAATGAAATGTAAGTATATCATATGCACATGTCCACAAAGTATACCATACATATATGTATATATATATCATCATCATCAACAACAACTATTTTCAATCCATTGCAGGATGGAGGTCTGTTATCACACATAAACATAGAACGGTGAAAGAAATACAGAGGAAGTGGCACTTAAGTTGTGAGACTACGTTGGCCAGACGGGTTGTCAAGCTGGATCTACAGTTTTACGAAGAATCAGAATTTCGGTCACTACAGTCAAAGTTATGCGCTAAGGTGGATTCATTGTGTCACCCTCTTACATAGTGACTATCACCGATGTTGCTTTGCAATAGTGTTCGGTCGAGTGCCGGTATTCTTGGCAGAGGACGGCCATGGGATATATATATATAACCATAAAAAAAAACCTTAAATAAGTTCCTAACTATTTACTGAATAATAACTTCAGGAACGGCACCTTCTCTCTCTTTTCCATTTATATTTCAAAGTCCCTAATTAAAACTGGAAACAAAAAATGAAATAAACGAAAACTGCTCCTTGCTAATGTAAAAAATGCGTCTGTGAAAATACTATAAAAACTTTTTACTTTTCCACTACATGGCAGAGTGACATCATAAGCATTGTCAGCAGTTTTGTATAGCTACCATGATCACATTTTAAGTGTCAACTGAATTTTGGTTTTTAATCTTTTGTGAATAGTGGGTACCTTGAAGTGTAATTAATATTTAGCTTCCTTTAAGTCTTGCTACATTTTAATGCCCGTCCACCTTTATCTATAGGAAAGAATTATACAAAATACAGCAAAACTCCCTCTTAACAAATATCCCTCATATACAATAATTTCTGCCACCCACGTATTAATTATAGCTCAAACTAGAGCTTGTGTAATTTTGGAGAAAAAGAGACGCTTTCCCCATCCTGGATTCGAACCAGGGTCCCTCCGTTTAGCCCGGAGTGTCTTGGACCGCTAGACGAATGAGGACAGGAAACAACGCTCTCTTTCTCCGTATGTAAAGATGTTAAGGTATTATTACCCTCCGCAGGGATAACACAATTGCCAAATATGGTCAACACACACACACACACACACAAAAAAAGCTCTAGTTTGAGCTATAAGCTATACGTGGGTGGCAAAAATTATTGTATAATAAATTCCCCCACGAAAAACTCACAAAAATCTCGCCCCGGAGGCTTTTCTGTGTTGACCATTATTTGGCAATTGTGTTATCCCTGTGAAGGGTAATAATATCTTACATCCCCCAGATAGTCGGATAATTCCCTGGCAAAGAACTTTTTTACAGTATTATCTCTCATTTACGAACGAATTTTTCAATCTAATGGGTGTCCACTAATAAGGGGTTTTACTGTAGTATGGTTACATTAATAACATATTAAAAAATATTCAACAAGCATTGGTAATACTGAACGAGAGTGGGGGAAGAATCAAGGCAGTTTCATTAACTTGCTGACTGTATACTTTGCATACCCAAGATCCTTTAATTTAATGTAGCCACATCAGTTTCGTTAATTATATTCTGAACGTTGAAATAATTATTTTGTAACAAAGGAAAAAAAAAGTAAAAGAAATCCTCACTTATAATATGCAAATTTTAGGAATCAGATTCTTGTTAGACGTCAAAACAGCTGAGGATCTTACTTAAGGACTCTACACATAACTTTATGCTCCAGTTCAAATCTTTACTCTCATCACACTTTGTCAACTGCCCAAGTAAATGGTAGAAATGAAGGACTGCTATGGTATGAAGCACGGTGGGAAGACTGGAGATCAGCAAGATAGGTATCGCAACTGTCCATGTGTCATTGACAAAAAGAGCGTGGACCATTATTTGGCAATTGTGTTATCTCTGTGAAGGGTAATAACAATATCTTAACTTTGATCCTTATATATATGGAGAAAAAAGGCCATAGCTCTTATCCTTGTTCATCTAGTAGGTCATGATACTCTGGGCTAAATGGAGGGACCCTGGTTTGAATCCAGGATGAGGACGGCATTTCTTTTTCTCCTAAACGAAAGCGGTTCTAGTTTGAGCTTCTTTCTGCATGGGTATTGAAAATTATTAAGTAAAAATAAATTCCTCCATGAAAACTCACAAAAACTTGCCCCAGTGACTTTGCATGTTGACCATTATTTGGCAATTGTGTTATCCCTGTAAAGGGTAATAATATCTTACATCCTTATATACGAAGAAAAAAGGCAGTTCTTATCCGGATTCATCTAGTAGGTCAGGACACCCTGGGATAAAAGGAGGAACCCTGGTTCGAATCCAGGATGAGGACTTTTCTACTGAACAAAACAAAACAAAAAACCAGCTCCAGTTTGAGTTTCTTTCTACGTGGGTGTCGAAAATCATTAATTTAAAAAAAGAAAAAGAGGTTGACTGTCTAAAAATATGATACACATCCTCAGTGCTGGTATGATGTGAACGGAGGCTTGAACTGGAGAAAACAATGATCCTATAAAGTGACCTTTACATGCTTGTGGAAGACACCCCTATACACATCAAGAACCACCACTTATAGAACAAAATTTCCTACAGTTACGGAGAGAGAAGCAGAACATACCGTCGGCAGAGATCGTAATCCTGGCGCCACAGTTGTGGTAGTGGTTAGTACTGTTGTAGTTGCTGTGGCACCAGATGACTGTACCAGAGGATTCAGTGTTGAATTATTAATACCAGATGGTGTGCTTGGTGCAAAAGGCATAGCTGGGGTAGGAAAGCCAGAGAAAAGAACATTGGGTGCATGTGGTGGCATTGTTGAGCCTGGCCATGTTGGCATGTTGCTTGCTGGAATCATATTTTGCATTGTTGGGTAGATTGGCAGGGCTCCCATACACATTACTAATTGAAAAAAATAATTATATAATATATATATGAGGAAAGTTATTTATAAAAAATTTATGAATGCAATATAGTTGTATACAGGCATATTTAGAATTATAATTACGCAACGAAACTGGACCTTTTAAAAAATTATATCCGATTCTATGTTCTAATCTGGGTCTACTGACGTGTTTAGGCATGCGTTAAAAGAAAAATATCTTTAAAAATTATTTAAGAAGTAATAATGCTACATACGTGAACCTACTCACCAGGTATAACAAATGGAGGAGCAGGGGTGGTGGGAGTACAACTTGAAGACATACATGGGTATGTTGAAGGAATGGTAAATTCAGGGTACTGTCCAGTTGTTTGTGACGAAGGTGTAGAGGTGGCTCCTGTGGGCATCATAATGGGTATACCGTAATTTCCAACAGAAAATGGTGGATTGAGACTGAACATAGGTTGAGATACTGATGTTTTGATCTCTGTGGGTTGTGGCAAACAACTTGATGTTGGGTCTGTTTGAATTTTCACACATTTTGTCTGCTTATGCAGTGCTGCAGGAACATTCAGTTTTGCTAATTCACTATGCTTTACCCAACTGTTTTCTGTGTGGGTCATATTCCCTTTGGGCTTCCGATGCTTCAGATATTTGTGATTCAATCGATTGTGTTGTAAAAGGCTTTCTTTGGTGAGAGTCACACATCGGGGAAATGTCTCCACGTTATTAGTGTCACCACTTTTGTTCCATGTTGGTGCATTGTTTGTCACACTTGTGTTCACCGAGGACGGATGCAGTGATTGCAGGCTTTTATACCCTGAGTCAGCATTTGTGGATGATGACATGTTGTATTTTGATGAGGTGCTACTTGACTCTTGCTGTTTCTGATCCTCCCGTACTTTCAAACTCGATGTGGACGGGAGGCTTTCTTGTTGTTTGCTGTTATTTGAATTTTCTATTTTGAGGGAGAAGTATAATTACCCATTATTTACATAACAGTAATACAATTAAAAAATTTTTTTTTTGAGTTTCCATATACAATATTTCAAGGCATGTTTCAAACACGTTAACAGTAGGGACAGTTACTTACTGCAAATTTCCATATATTTATAAACTGTAACGTTTTATTTGGATTTGCACCCATAGTCATGTAATATGTGGTTTTAAACAGCATATTGAAAAACTAGTTTTAATATGCAGTAACCTTTCCCATTAACTTTCAAGGGGTGAAGAAGAAATGTTAAACAGAAAAAATGTTGATCGAAATGTGTGTTATTCCATGAAGCATGTGTTGGCACCACAAAATACCATCGTTAAACGATTGTGGTTTTACAGCTCAAGGACTACAATGGTCATGCTGCATCGGGACCTACTGTTTTTCGAAGAATCCGAACCTCTGGACCTACAATTTTCTGAGGAATCCAAACCTCTTAAGGCCTAGGGAACCAAACCCCAGACTACAGTGAGCAGTGTGATCTTTATGAGATCTCTGAATAAGCGTTCTTTGCACTGTTTGGAGTCAAATTAACGGCACACTATCATTAAATGAAAATAATCACTAATTAGAATGACATTATTGAGTTTATTGGTTGAAGTTTTATGGCACAAGGACAGCAAAGGTCATTCTGTGTCAAACAAGGTGGGACAACGCATTTGATTTTGAGTTGTTATAATTTTATGTTTCTTGTATGATTTTAGTTACTCTGCCCCTACAACAGAAATGAAATAGGAGGAATTTGAACACACACACACATATACACGGGTGTCCCGAAAGACTGGCAACCCTGAAATATACTTCAGATTGAAAAATCACGTTTAGGCCATGAATTCCCGAATTGCATTAATTTGGCCATGGGAAATTGTTTAGGACCATAGTAAGTGGTGGACTCTTTTCCAATACGGTTCTAAGCTGGAACGACAAATTTTCCAAATTTTGTTACATGATCGACTAATGTGGATGCAAATAATAACATCTCTGTAGTTCCAGAACGGCTCATTTTTGGACATTGGTTCACTCTGCCAAAGTTGTTTCTTTTGATCTCTTTCATTTATTACACATGCTTGACAATTCCCAATTGCCTGCAGTATGGTAAAACAATTGTTTTCCATACCTTTGATGACTAAACGGCAACACTACTCAGGACCAGGGAAGGGAACTTCCACTTTTTTTTTTGTCTCTACTGCATTATTGGGTCAGTCAATTTAGTTAAAAAAACTTTTTTTTGTTCATATAAATGCCTACGTACCAATGACGTGGATGTACAAGTAATACTTGCACTCTACAACCAAATCAGGTTCTTTGTAGACATGGAGATTTCGCCAAATATGGCTTATTTGGCGTCCTTTACCACCCCTTTTTTCTTTTTTAACTTTTTAAGATCAACAGACATTGAGGATGTGTACATTGACATTGAAATGTAAAACATAAAATGCAAAAATTCTGTTACATAGTGATGCTCAAAACTTCATAAAGGTGTGTGAGGTAGAGATACCATTTCTCCAAAACTTTTTACTTCAGCTTTACAGATGATTTTTCAGCTGATAAATTGGAATAACAAGGGAATAAAAATAAATGGTGAATATTTAAATCATTTGCGGTTTGCTGATGACATTGTTATTTTTTCAACGAACCCATCAGAACTCCAAGACATGGTACAGGAGCTCTCAACTAGAAGTAAAGAAGTTGGACTCAAGATGAACCTACAAAAAACTAAGATCATGTTCAATAATTTTGTAGAGGAAACAAAAATACAAGTTGACAACATTGAGCTAGAAATTGCTGATTCATATATTTACCTTGGCCAGCTGATTTCAATGGATGGCAACATTATGAAAGAACTCAACAGACGTATTAAACTTGGCTGGAGTGCATTTGGAAGAAACAGTTTTATCCTGAAGGGGAAATTGCCTTTGTGTCTAAAAAGAAAGGTCTTCAACCAGTGTGTATTGCCAGTCCTCTCTTATGGATCAGAGACATGGAGTCTAACAGTTGGAGCAATACGAAAGTTACAGACAACGCAAAGGAGCATGGAGAGGTGCATGCTTGGAATAACTAGGAGAGATCGAAAAAGAAACACTTGGGTGAGAGAGCAAACTAGAGTAGAGGACATCATTGTTAAAGTAAAAGGGCTGAAATGGCGATGGGCTGGGCATATTGCAAGAAGAACTGATCAACGATGGACAACAGAAATTCTGAACTGGATTCCAAGAGACCACCGAAGACCTAGAAAACGTCCTCAAACTAGATGGGTGGATGAAATAAGAAAACAGGTTGGGGTGACGTGGAAACGAATGGCCCAGGATAGACTTGTGTGGAAAGCATTTGGAGAGACCTTCATCCAGCAGTGGATAGATAATGGTTGAATATGATGATGATGATATAAAGTATGTATTACATATAGCCACTAATAAATATTAGCTGAAACTTCTGAACTCAAACTATTTTTCATGCCAAAAAATACCTCTTCCGCTAAAAATGGGTTCTGTTTATTCTTCAAAGACCCTTTCCCACTTTCATCGAATGCTTAGCGGTTGTCAACATCCACTAGGGATTGTTGACATCTGCGGCATTATCCATTTTCACGTAAACACACACATATATATTATATATAAATATAAGATTAATTATCCTAATCAAATTTATAAAAATTAATAGTGTAAAGTGTTTGGGCTGTGAGTCTGCAGTGATTGCAGTTGTTAGCATATACAATTCAAACATACGCTGCAGGCTTCTTGAAAAAACACAGGATAAGTAAGTTGGGATGGCTCCTAAAGAAAGCTCCAACTTTAGTTAGTATGATTCATTGTTTGGTTAATTCTTGGAGAATAGTATAAACTACAATTGCTAATGGTTATACAGTAGAACTTCCATATATTGAAGAATTTTGATAAACACAATGACTCCCATTACATAAAAAAAAACCTTTCTATATATACATGGAAAGTTCTGACAAATCCAAGGCGCCTCGTCGCCATGGTAACTGACTACACCATTCTATATATATATATATATATACATTGCCTGCTGTTGGCTCCTGAATTTATTTGAGTTTTGTCTACCCTGTATATTATATATATATTATGGTGGTTTCCAATATACAGATGTTCTACTGAGTATATATATATATATATACATAATGTAAATAAATAACGTTATGCAAATATTATACCAGTGATGGACATACCTCTTGAGGAGTCAGATACTGAATTTTTCTTATCACTTTTGCACTCCTCGGACTCCTCTGAAAAACTATTCTGTTGACTAGCAAAAAATCTGCAAGAAAATTATTTCAAATTTAAAGATCATTTTATACACAAGTATATTGGTTTTCATAAATTAAGCAATGAGCCAAAAAATCTTGATAACTCAAAAAGTATGCAAGTACTCAAGCAGCGATGTTAACCATGTCAATGAGATCCGTGAAAGCAGTTCGAAGTTCCTGCACTATTGGAGAGAAAGGGTTTGTGGCGAGTAATATGCCTCTCCAGAGCATCCTGGACATATTCTATAGCAGTGGTCGAGAACTGGTGGTCCGTGCGAAAATTTTGGTCCACAGAAAAAGCTGGACATTATTTGCATTTTTAATGTTTTATTAATAATAAAACAAAAATAATATTCTAAGAAATTCTCATATTCTGAATGACAATTTCCACCTTTATATTGCACTAAATTCACGAAATGTGGTCTGCGGGATTTAAAATTATGAATTTAGTGGTCCGTGAGGTCCGAAAGGTTGGCGACCACTGTTCCATAGGATTCAAATCAAAAGAGTGTATTGGTCACTCGATATAGTCTACAGTCTTTCTCAAGATACTGCTACACAGGGCCAGCTATGTGAGGGAAGTCATTATCTGCCTGTAGTACAAATGAATCTCCAATTGTGCCTACATATGAACGAACAATGAGGTCCAGAATCTCGTCTTTATACCTTTAACCATTGAGGTTTCCATGTGGCAACACTTACAGGTTGGTACATTCACTGAAGATATATCTCTCTATACAAGCATACTACTTCCATCACACGTGTCCTTTTCCTGCATATTAGAGATGTTATCAAGTGCCTTCAGATGTAAGCTCAATCGAGATTTACTCCCTAAACCAAAAACTTCAACTCATCCATGAAAAGTATGGACCTCCATTGGTTTTGAGTCTAGTGCACATGCATGAACGCTCAATCCAAATGCTCCCTTCTATGGTGGGAGGTTAGAGACATACAGAATACCCGTCAACTGGCATACAGTCCTCCTCCTTTATGTAACCTATTGCATTGTTCTGTAGCTTTAGCACGCCCAGATCTGGGAGGAGTTAGTATCAATTACCCCTGTGGTCGTAAAAAAAAAAAAGGTCATCTGAGGAGGTTGTACCACTTGGCCTACCTTCAGGAAGGCGAATCTATGGTTTGGCACTGACGCTACATCCTGCTAAGCACAAAATAATAGACGTTCAGTGACCTTGCAATGTTCGCCTACCGTTTATCTGCGATAAGTCTGCTTATAGCTCTGTGGCATAATTCCACTGGTAAATAATGTCTTTACATCATTGCAACACACTGACTATTTCATGAAGAATTTATGGTCACATATATACAGATTGCTTTTCGCTAATTTTCCTCAGTTAATGCTTTTAATGTACTTAATATTTAATGAATTATATATATGTAAAAAAATAACCTTTCAATATTTTCCTTGTATCGTATTTCTTGGCATGTAGGCGGAGTTTCGGAAAATGTACTGGAGTCATTCATATCTTGATGAGGCGAAATTTCACCCATAACGACGCTATCAGTATCCTGGAAAAAGCATAATCCATTATAATTATACGAATTTATTTACATAGCATAGTATTATTACTATATATATACAAATAATATAAACAAAGGGCCATTCTATAAACATAAATTATTTCAAATGAAAATTATAATCACAGACTTCATGACTAGTAATAAGGAGGGCAATGTTTTTTAATAACATTTTAAACAATTGTGGTCCTTTTTTTGTTATCTTCCCATACACAATGCTTCACTTAATAAAAGTTTCTATGAATTTTTTTTAATATTATTTTAGGGAAGGGTTGGGGCTGCAACACATATGAGGTATTTAATTTGCATAACACGTCAAAGAGAATAAAATAAAAACTTACTAAACTACTGCATTCCTCATCATACTGATCACCTAGAGAGAGAGAAAGAGAACAATTAAAAACTTTTAAAAAAAAAAAAATTAAGCATAAAAACAATGTTCAAAACATTTAATAAATAAAAAATTTCAGTTAAAAAAACTAATTTATTTGAGCTTGTTGTAGGACTATTTCTAGGCTATTTTCCTCATAAGAATCACTTTCTTGGTCAGGATCAAAATGAAGATTCGTTCGGTTGCTCGGCTTCAAAATAAAGAACCGCTTTTAACTTTTTATTAAGCTCCAGAGTAAAGATTTATTTAATTTAGCCTCAAAACGATGAGACCCTTTGAGCATTAAGTAGAAGTCTTGCTCTCAAAGCAAGATGAACTTGGCAATTCAAAACTTATTGGAGGTGGGGGTGGTGGTCAAATACCTTTAAAAAATTATTATGTGATCTGGCATTGATGAACATTGTGATTGGACATTAGATTATTGGGAAGGGTGGCCACCTAAAAGACAGCACTGTAATCCCAGACAGGTGTGGACATCAAAAGATCTTAACAGCCAGTAGGCTAAAGGGAGATTGATAATCTGTACTGGCATAGAGAGAGACACTGCTCGCATTGGTGTTGTCATTAAACGTCTATCGAGAACCAATCCACGATCAATCCGCCCCGAAGAGCAGTTGAAGTAGATGGATGGCACAGAAGAGCACCATGGGCCAGCAGATACTCCTATGGGAGCCTGCCAGATATCGTTGGATGGGTGCAGAGCACCATAAAATGGGTACAAGCCAGCCCTGTAACCAGAGTGCACAGAACGCCATCATTCCACTCAAGCATCTAGCAGGCGTCCCATCTGCAGGTAAACGAAAATTTCTCCAAGGCGATCGACACCATATATGAGTGGGGACTGTGGCTAAACAGCTCAGAACAGAACAAAGGATGCCCCTGCATGACCCTGGAGACGAAGACCAGTCCGTGAGGAATAGTGGTCACAAACGTTAATCCACTCCAATCCAGCGGACTGGCTAATGTTCATCCACTCCAACAGTCAAGGCCCTTCGAAGGCAACATAGTCATACAAGCAGAAACCAAGGTCCGCTAGAACCGGACCAAAGTGAAAAGACGTCTGCACTCCACCAGAGCTGAAACTGCATTTTCTGATCTGATATTAAAGAAAAAAATGTGTCTTCATATACAGTGGAGAGGGGCTAAAACCTCCCCTTTCTTGTGTCATTGGGTACCTCTACACAACCCTGCGATGATGATCCACATAGCAAAAAATTGAAACAAAAATAGCAGCATGAATTCTTGTTGTATAATTGGTAAACCTTATCAGATTATGAATGTCTACTTACAATATCGGATCAGCGTTACCGTGGCGACGATTGTTTCTCGAGTTTACAGTAGCCAAATTTTTCAAGCAAAAATCCTGTTCCTATGGTTAGTGGGGCTACCAAAAGAAATTTTTTCCGCATTTCGAAGTGAGCCGCATTTCGAAGAGATGACAAGCTAAACTGACAATGCTTTCCAAGAAAGAAAGAAAGAAGCACCCCCCCACCAACACACACCCATGCACTGTAAACTCTACTGTCCAACACTGACTGACTGGAAAATGGATGCATTCATTCTAGGTACGGAAATTTAAATAATGAGTTGGGCAATAAGACAAGGAAAAACAACTGAAATGACAAACCTTGTCGCTTCTTTCCTTCACTGTCAATGAAGTTGTATACAAAGGAGGCTAACTCCCGTTTCCTTTTGTTGCAAAATCGTTTAGTTTTCCCAAGGACACAATCTTTGATTGGCTGTAAACAATTTTTGCGTATTAGAGCCAAGTGAAACAATTACAAACTGTTTTCCAGAAACCGACAAATCGTCATAGAAATTTGGGACAGTACCTGGGAAAGCATGTTGTGTATTTCCTTTTGGATAAGTTGGCTTTCCTTCAAGATCTCATCCGCCGGCATGCTTTCACAAATCCCACAAGGATCAAAGATATTGACATCAGTTGGGCCCCTAAATCATGATACCAAAACATTTTAGAAAATAAAATTATTTCGAAGAAACATTACTTGACACAAGATTTAATGTAAAAATTGTTTGCGTTTGATGGCATAAGGGCAGCTGAGATGCCTCTGTCGATCAGGTAATTAGGTCATAGATTGGTAAAAAAAAAGAAGTAAAATGTGCACTAATAGTGAGGTTGAAATCCGGATATTCCACATGATAAACACATAAACATTAACTATTTAACTTTCGGCAGCAGTTATTTCCTACCTTTCACATGAAGACTATTTTATGATGCAACGACAGCAAAGGTCATGTTGAACTGGGACCTACAGTTACCCTGAGGATTGGTTGTATTTTTATGGTGCAAGGACAGCAGGGTCATTCTGCGCCAAACAAGACAAGACCATATTACCCTGAATATTCCAAAGGTCTGTAGCCTAGACCTAAACCCAGATGATTTATAGCAGACGGAAAAAATAACGCCAGTACCATTGGAGTTAACATTACAAAAATTGGCATCGTTTAAAAATAACAGAAATTTTAAAGGACAAATTAAGGTTTTGTGGCCGTAATATCTTTACTTGGGAAATTTTTAATAAATACCATATTAATGCACTTCTTCGGATAATTATTTAGGATTTCAGTGTTGAATTGTAAACCTTACTTAATTCTAGAACCACATCAAGCCCATTTAAGAGTCCTCCTGCATACATTTTATGCTTCAAGTTAAAACTCATCTGGGATGAGATGGTTTAAAGTGATCTCTGAACCATGATATACTTGCATATAACCAAGTATACTAGGTTTGCTCAAAGGTAATGGCAACAAGATAGAACTAATGAAAGTTACCCCTCAATAATAATCTGTAATGTGTTTAACATAATAACCTATAATATCTAATACAGTAGAGTCTCCATATATTGAAGTCACTCAATACGCGGAAACTTTTTTTTTTTAAAGGTATATATTGTGTACTGTATTGTATTTAGACACATTTTTTGATCAATGCACTCCTTTTAATACATAAGTGAACATGAATCACATTATAAACAAGTCATGCTTATATATATAATTAAAAAAAAAAAAAATTTAATGTGGGGAAAAATGTTTAACATACCTTGAAAAACATTTGTCAGTTAAATTTTTTAATGCCTTGCTGCACAACAAATTTCAATGATCACTTATAATAAAAGCATTTATACTTATTAGACCTGAGAACATAGGCGTGGAGTTATATGGGCCTGTGGGGCCTGAGACCCTCCAAATAATTTGAAATAAATTGCAATTTTACATATACTGTAATGTATAAATGTACATAAAATGTGCTTTGCGCCCCCCCCCCAATAATTTTGAAAACTCCATGCTGATGCCTAGGAAATTCATTATGAGAAATATTTTCGCATTTTATAAGGATTGCAAACCACAACATATTAAAACGTTTCCTGTCAAGTGTGGTTATCTTCAAAGGTTCTCAAAACCAATGCCAGTTTTTTTTGTTTTTTTTTTAAAATACTTGTTAATACTATACTTAGGGAACACCAAATTTAAGGGTAATATCTTTTCGTGCACTCGACTCCACTTTTCCTACAACATTGAGAATCGTTCTCTTTATCATCGTGAACATACACCGATTACACCAAGTGAAAAATCTTGGTTTATCTCGAAAAAATATGGTATATATAGAATTTTTTAGATATATCTAGAAACACTTTTTCTATGTAATGACTGCAGGGATTCACAAAAAATGTTGGTATACATATATAGATTATAAATATATGGGACGTTTGGCGAAGTGTGTGGTTCACCACCTAGTTTTCTTTCCTTCTAAAAATGCTCTTTAATTTCAGTAGATTGGTTTGTGACATCATGCTTAGGTGTGTCCTTAGTGTTTATAATGCCATTTGCATGAGTTGTGTTTTTCCCAAGCATTCAACATTTTTAAGATTCAGGCATAACTTGAATGTGATCTAAACGGACAGCAAAGGTGAAGCCGGAACCGAAGAAGACGGGGACATGGGAGGTCTCCTCCCCACTACCCCCTCACTGTTTCAGGAAAATTACAGGGCACAAAAACCACCATAAACAACATAGCGACACATTAGTTTGCATGTTGCCAGCCAATTTGGAAACACTTAAAAAATCAGTAGGTGATGATAGACTATGCACTTTTACCGGAAGTTATACTGTAATTTAGTCTATATAGCTTACTTTAATACACGATGCTGTCCCACAACGAACTCCAGTTTCCTTGACCATGGGTTAATGAAACACGACCATTCTGTCTCTAGTGTAACGTAACAGCCATTAAATGCTTTGAATCTATAAGGCTTGCTGCGAAATG
Organism: Dysdera silvatica; assembly: GCA_006491805.2. Classification (NCBI taxonomy): domain Eukaryota; kingdom Metazoa; phylum Arthropoda; class Arachnida; order Araneae; family Dysderidae; genus Dysdera; species Dysdera silvatica. The sequence goes on along the minus strand of QLNU02015003.1, from coordinate 50,822,139 downwards.
AAGACTCACGTTCCTTGACAACTGAAAAAAGTGACAAAAGAAACAAAAACTGAGAGCGAGAATGGGAAAATTTGGAAAATGCCAAACAAACTTGTTCCGAAAAACCATACCTAATTCGTAAATGCCTTTCAGCAGGGGCAAGTCATCGACATGATAAAAATCAAAAATAGAATATCCAATCATGTCTTGCGGTAAGTAACCCAAGTACGGAATGGCACTGTAGGGGGTAAAAAGGCATAGAGTTCAATCACAGACCTCTATTAAAAAAATTAGAAAATTTTTCCACAAATTATTTCTAAGAGAGAGAAGGGTGCCAAGGAGATGGAGGTTTTATCTGTGTTTTCCCATGCAAGGATATCAAAGGTCATGTTGCATCAGGACCTACAGTTTCCCAAAGTTTCAGCCTCTTGCGGCCTACAGAATCAACTTCTTAAGGCCTAGGGAACCAACCTCACGACTACAGCGAGCAGTCAGTCAGTAAGCATTTTTTTTTTTGTGCTACCGGGAGCTAAACCCGTTTAATGGCACCCTAGGCGAATGCTTTACCACTGCAAGGCCAGGTGGAGGAAGTACAAAGGTATAATTTATAGAAGTGGAAGCGACTGTTCTGATTCTTTTATTTACTTTAACAAAATGTTAATAATCACAAAAAGAAACAATGGCTATTTTATGAATTCTAAGTCAAAGAAATTATTATTATTATTTTTTTTTTACATTTCAAGGCCATGATAAGTTATGTGTGATGAGAATTGCTACATGACATACAACTCGGCACCTTTGAAACCGAATCTAGAGAATTATGCACAGTCACATACTGAACACAATTCATCAAAATTAGAAATATTTTTGCACTTGTAAATTAGTATCTTTATAGGTCTATATCATTTTTTCTCGTCGTAATGGCATCAAAAATGAAATACTACATTAATTTTATTGCATTTTGACAACACTAAGCTAGTAATATATATGTTCACCAATAGTAATTATGCAAGATTACGTACACGGTGTGCAAAATTTCGTCAACAGAAATTAACTTAAAAATATTGTATATATATGTTATACAATATGTTTTTTACTTAAACGTGGGTGGCAAAAATTATTATATAATAAATTTCCCCGCGAAAAACTTACAAAAATCTCGCCCCGGAGGCTTTTCTGTGTTGACCATTATTTGGCACTTGTGTTATCCCTGTAAAGGGTAATAATATCTTACATATATAATGTAGTTTCATTAATCAAAATTATCAAGATAATATACAATATAATTTCATCAGTGGAAATTATCACCAAATCTGAACAACTATTAGAGATAACCAATTTTATTACAGTACGTACCTAGCATCCACATGGCTGAAATGGCAGGAAGCAGTATGGCGTGTCGAGAAAGACGTCATGGCAGGAATTTCTTCAGGTGCTGAAGCAAAATGCAATGTATGAAAACGTTACAGGGAAAAAATACCAGTATACAATGTATGTGATAATACTTTCCCCTCCACAAAAACAGCGTTTCATTTATGAACAGTAGTAAAATGTTTCTGGACAATCATAAAAGAGAAATCAGAGCTACTTACCTTGATAAGCCGAAGAAAGAGGAGTAGCAGTAGCCTTAACACATAATGTACTCGTCACCTTCTCGACGCAAACATCATCGAATATCAAGTCATTAACATGCAAGGTAACTTTGAATGGTTTGTATAGCGTTGTCTTCTCCGAAATTCCATACCCAAATTTAAGGCCATGATAGATCCTGAAACGCAAAACAAAACCAGATTAAGCCGCTTCATAACCAACACACGTTTTAAAAAATTGAATTATACCTTCACAGAGAAATTTATAGTATTTTCATTTATGCACAAAAAATAGTTAACAACTTAATTTTAGCCAAATTCATATTTAGTATGTTGCTGAGATAATGTGTAGTGAAGGTTTTTTTATGGTGCGAGGGCAATGAAGATCATGCTGTACTACAACTTGTGGTTTTTTGAGGAATTTGAACCACTTGAGATCTAGGGAAGCAACATCTGGACTGCAGTCTTCCTATTGTGACACCGTTATAGGTCAAACTCTTTTAAAGGCATGTGTTATACCACTGTAGTGTCAGTTATGGAGAGAAATTATATTCAAAGATCATCAATTGAATGTGAGGTGAACGTCTTAAAGTTTCCTCTATATGCATCATGTATGAAAGCACAACTATCAAGCTATTTTTATACATATGTATGAAAACGGCTTGAAGGCACTGTACATATCACAATCAAATAGGTTAGTGAGATTCTCAATACTTCCCACTCGCCGTTTTTTCTCCAATTAAATTTTTTTTTATGGGCGCGGTTTTCAACCCACACATTTGAACCCGTGTGTGATAATGGGACAACAAGCACATCGCACGAGTTTGCAGTAGATTGAAGAAAGTCAGGAATAAAAAACAACTCATTATGGTAAATATTTTAGGGACCAACGAAATACTTATCATTATTTTCTTTTTTGTGAATATCATATTTTCAAGTTTTCTTTGAGGTTTATGACGCAAGGATAGAAAGGGTCATGCTGAATATTTTTAAAAATTGAACAGGATTACTCCATTAAAAAAAGTAGTTTTAGCCTCTACCATTTGTGGACGATGGCAAGGTACTAGATTACAGGCTCGGCAAACCATTCGCATATGGCCACTGGTCCATTGCATTTTTATTGCACAATTATAGCAAGGATCATTTTTCACCATATATGACCACTGATATTCAGCATGTGTGTGTGTAGGTCTCTTTCCCACTGAATACTCTTACAACTCTTTATGGTCTAATATGTTTAGACATGCATATATATCACTATCAAAATATCTCAAAAGCTACAAATTCGAATCTAAGAAAATATATTTTTTATCCTTTGTACCTGAGTCTGCAGAAAAACGTATTTGACACAAGGGAAGATTCATCTAAAGGAAAAAAATATATAGGTAATGGGAAATTTGATAGTGCTCTAAATAGTTACATGAAGGTATTTATATTTATATCAAGCTTTGGGTTCACTCCTGACAAAAAGCATACTCGACCCAATTCCTTTGACTTATCTCTGTGGATTTAACTGGAAATTCAGTTGTAGAGAAATGACTTTCGTTCGTGAAAAGTTTGGCTATTCAATGCAAGTTGGAAATCCCCCCCCCACCGACTTTTTCAGAGTTGACTAAAAGATCTTGTTTTTCCATGACTTTTAAGGTGTTTTTCAAATTTTCTGACAATTCTCGGTACTCCAGGTGCATGGGAACTCTGTAACCATATGCCAGACCAAGGGGCTGGTGGAGAAGGGGCCCCAGATCAGGGGACTGGTGGAGACTATGGGTCTCCAGCCACCCTAATCTGGGGCTTGTATAACAAAGGTCAAGGGCATAATATGACCTGAATAGCAATATAATTAACCACAAAACCCTGTATAAGAAAAAAAATTCTGGCAGAAGGCATCATGCCAACAGAAATGCCTCACTCGCTAGTGTTGTTCTGTGTGTACTTTTATAACCCAAAACCAATGGACTGGTTGGTTATCACAGATGGGACGGCTTAATCATGGGTTAAAAACCACAATCAAACATACCGAGAATAAACCCACTGAATTGAAAAGCCATAATGGTAGCCACTGAACCACAGGGTAATTCACACTGTTCTGATTCGGTTCATGTTTTATGGCATAAGAACAACCGAGATTCTGTTGAACCAAAACCTGCAGTTTTCTAGCAAATTTTTTGAACCTACTTCTCCTTGAAAATCAAACCCAGATTAAAGATTGGTTAAAAAAAGTTGTCACTTAATACTGCCTACAGACAAACCTATATTTTCACTTGAAAAGTGCATCACTACTGCTATAGGGTCATTTTGTTCTACTACGGTAATCAAAAATAAAATGGTTTACCGATGACTCCTTGATTAAAGCAAGCATTCAGACCCTGCGTAAGATGATTGGCAAAAGTCACATGGTCTTTCTGATACAAAAAGTTCATGATACACTGTCCAACAAGCATGTCCTGAAATAATGATTAAAAACTGACTGTAAGTTAAGGTGATGTACATATTTCGGATATCTGTACGCAGAATTTACTTCATGGAGAAATTAAAAAAATAAAGTTCCACGTCTACCTTTGGGTAACCAAGGTGCCTAGTAATGGCGCTGGAAACATACAGTGTGGTACCATCTTGAAGGGACACGGCAAAGCAGAATTCCTCCTTTAATAAAATAGATATATTCCCAAAGATGCTAAAGTTAGAAATGGGTTACGAACTGGGGTACAAACATAAATACTTTTTTGTCCCACACTATAAAATATTAAACACTTTGCTAGAAACAAGGAAATAACTAAAGTTAGATCTGTTTCTACATTTAAAATAACGAAATATTTTGTTGGTTATCAATATTTCATCCTAAATTTTCTTCTACAAATATCAGGCTAGTATTACATAAAATGTAGGTTAAATAACATCAAATAGCATGCAACAGAATACAACAAATGTCGAATTTAAAATAATGAAAATAAACTTAGTTTTTTCCTTAAAAAAAAAAGCAACGTTAAAAATACAATACTACTTTTTTTTTAAAGACAGGTATTACTTCACATTCACCACCTATTACTTGGGTTAATGGTGTAATATTGTGCTAAGAAACCAGGGGTGATTGTACGTCCAAACCAGACTCCTTGAATATACCAGAAAACCCCTGAAAAGTTAAGTAACGTAAAGACACTGATTTCCACAAGAATATAAAAAATTATAGGAAACAAAATTTTTGTAAATTTTTGAAAAGAAATCCCGGAAGTGGCAAGTCGAAATTCCCGGAACACAATCACCCCTGTCATGAACTTTTAAGGAGGTGTTCCTTTGATACACTTTCTCTAAATTTTTATTTTTTTTTTAAAATATTGAAATCTTAATACACATTTTTGTAAAAGCAGAAGTTTGCACATCAATAATAAGAAATATAAATAGTTCAGTTCTTGGATCATTCATATATAATATTTCAGATCATGTTATTAAAATAAACTTTTTTTTTTTTTTAAATGATGGCCAATACTCTAACACAAATATAATTCTGAGAAATTTTCTACAGACAATACAACTTTCAATATAGGAGCATACACATTTGGAAACCAATTTACTAACAAAAATAATAATTTTGGAAACATACTATTCTGATGATTTATGATGAGAATATGTTTGTTTTATGGAATAAGCACAGCTAAGGTCCCATTGCATTAGGACCTACGGCTTTTTGAACAATCAAATTCTCTGCTCCTCAAAAAACCAAACTCTCATGGGTAGAAAAAAGGTACAATCGGAATTATACTCCCGTTAACAGAATGATTGACAGAATGCATTACGACTATGTTCCCACAAAGCTGCTGAGAATATGAAGTTTTGATAATTACCGATATTGTTCTGATATTAGGGAGAATTGATACTATATAACAAAAACTGTTCAATGTCGATACTTCTTTTAAAGTAAGGATATCAGCTTCATGCTGATCATACAAACAGCTACTTCAATAATATACATGACTGTAATAAGGATAGCGCACATAAATAGTTATAACAGAAGCATTCTTTTTTTTAACAATTTGCTATCCTCTGAAAATATAATAAGCACATTCTGTGAAATAAATATATGCATTAGTGTAAATACTATACGGAATTATTTTTAAAAACCTTGATAAAAATAATATTCAGCATATTTTAATTAATATAAATCAGCTAATTAAGATTTTCATTGAGTTTCACATAACCTCATGTTTTTTAATCTGTTCAGTTCTCAGTTTCTTCAGGGACAATTGCGTAAACCGATTGGCATTTTCATTACTCCACAGAGTTTCAGTACCTAGCAAAAGAAAACAGAATTAAGTAAGCAAAATGGCGCTTATGTCTATGGTCAAACACAGCAAGCACGTTGATCTAAGAGTCATCCAGAAAGCAATTACCATTTGTGTGCAATATCTTAAAAAAATTATTTAAATTTTCCTTTCTAATTTGGAATTTCCTTTTTTTTTTTTCATTCACATTTTCTTTATATAAGTGGACCTTATTTTATTTTCCTGAATAATCACCTCCTTCATTTAAGTAATTGTAATGTCTGTTTGCAAGCGGTAGAATCACCTCATCATACTTGGTTGCCACCAGTTCATCAAACCATTCTTGATGTCATTATCACTTCCCATACATTTCTTGTTCCTCGATTGGAGGCATTGTGTCAGAACATTTTTGGTACCATAAAATCTGTGCATGATGTGTTTCTTATCAATGGTTTGATGAAGATAAAAACCAAAAGAATGGATTCAGCATGGACATTTTTGATGCTGGTGTAACAAGAGATCTGCTGAACACATTTGGACGGAAGGTTTTCAAACTTCCACCTCATAGTCCAGACTTTGCTCCAAGCAACTTTCATCTCTTCACTAAGCTGAAACAGTTTCGGGATGGAACAAATTTTAGAAGTGACAATGTCAAGAATGTAACGAACAACTGGCTTAATGGACTGGTGGTGGCCAAATACAGCAAGGGGATTCTAAAGCTCATGGACAGATATGACAAATGTTTAAACGAAGGTGATTATGTAGAGAAGTAAGGCTCACCTATGCAGGGAAAATCAATTATTTGAATAAAAATATTTTTTTCCAGGTATTACAGCCAAATGGTCATTAGTTTCTGAATGATCTTCATAAACCTACCAAACTAACAATTTAACATCGATTAAACTCAAGGTAGGGATCTTCTTGTCAGGGCTGTGCTTAGGATGGTAACGGCCCTAAGCAAAGAAGATTTTAGCGGCTCTTAAAAGTACTTTGATATAACACAATGGAAAAAAATTGACCATGGTTTAGAATTACGAAATAAAGTTCTTCAATCTGGTCTAAACGTTGTGGAGAAAGATATAGAAGGTAAAAATTAATTAAAATGTGAGGATTATATGAGGAATGTATTATTACTATAATTATTAAATTATAACGAATTAATGAAAAGCTAACTCAATGAACAAAGCCGCTTTTATTATACTATTAGAACTTACAAAGTAATTTTTTTAGCTTTTTGTGAAGTTAAGTTTTGGAAATCAGGAGTATCTGCAATGGTCATATACCACCACAATGAACACGATAACCTACATAGGCTACAAATGCTAACGCATTTGACTAATATGTATTCCTTTTGACATACACATTTAGAGGTTGCATTATGGGAAGTATGACGTAACACGTAAAAGGTGAATTAACCAAATACTTTGTTGAAAGTATATAGGGATACCAAAAACTGATTTCTTGGTACTTGAACTACATTTCTTTGGCGGCCACACAGCTTGAACCCTCCCTAAGCACAGCCCCACTCCTTGTTAGAAAGGGGAAAGTTTTGGAGAATTAAATTGAAATAATTTGGAAAGGTTTTCCTCGACTTTTCCATGTTTGACAAAAAAATCTCCTTTTCTCCCGACCTTTACAGATTTCAAATTCTCTGGCCATTGCATTTTGCATGGAAAACCTTCTATATTTGAAGTCCATGTAATCAAGCTTATAAGAAACACCACCACCACCTTAGTTACACCAGGTTATAGCTATAAGCTTATCATACAAACTGAATAGTGGGTAAATTAATGGGAAACTTGATATGAGAGAATATAATATGGGTTAGAACATGGTCAATGCTAAAATTATGACCATGTCTTAATGTGTTAGGCTATTTTGATACTGATTTTGGCACTGGTTGGTGCAATACAACACTGTATGCTTTTCTCAATCTGTAGGTAAAGATGTATTTTTCTATTTTAAATGAGAACCAACCTTGTATGCTTCGGATACATGTTAGAAGAGGCAACAACTCTTTAGTAACAGATGTTTCATCCAAACTATGGATTGATTTCATGGTATCGTCGTTTGTCTTCTTATTTTGAACGTTTTTAATTTCGTCAGATGACTTAGATCTGCAAGAAAAGATCAATAAATGAATGAAATATTTTACATTGCAATGTATATCACCTGAAAAGTGATACATGACAATGTGACCTTTGAATCAGTGGCATGGGGGGATGCAAGGGTGGATACAGGAGGTAGGTCATGACCCCCAAAATATATTTTTTCACTGTAAAAAATTTCATATTCCAGGATAAATAAAGGGTGTTATTTCATTAATCCAAGACCACCGCAAATTCTATCCTTGACCATGGACACTGGCGTACGCAGAAGTAGGGAGTTCCCCCATTGCAATGGAATTTTGCGCATGACAGCATAGGAACATATGAGTAGTAGTTCTGCAAAAAACCATTGAGCCTGCATAACACCACCTTCTGAATTTTCTGCATATGCTTAGCAAGCCATGGGTGCCACATGAGAGGCACAGGGACTCCAACTAGCCGTTTAAAAAATTGATTTGCCGAACCATTATTCATTTTACTTTCATAAGTTTTACAGTCGTATTTTTAAAACAAAGTACTTTTTAGCTCATTACTAATTGTCGAAACATTATCCAATTACTTATATGGCGTTTTGATACATCGTAATACGGTCACCCAAAATCCTGCAGCTTGCTTGAAAGGAGGAGGAGGTAATGTTTTACAGTCACATTTTAAAATAAGGTACTTTTTAGCTCATTACTAATTGTCAAACAGTATCAATTATTTTTGTAGCATTTTAGTATCTTGTACATTCACTAAAACCCCACAGCTTTAAAAAGGAGGAGGAGATAATTTTTTTCAGTTCTCCCAGAAGTAGCCTACTTGTTAATTTTTTTTCAGCCCTCCCCACATAGAAGTAGACTACTCATATGGGCGCCTATGTCCTTGATCCCCCAAAATGCAAGTCTGTGACCACCAATTGGGGGGTGCCACCGCGGCGAAGGTCCCGGGCGCAAAATTTCAATACTGGGCTGGTGGAAAGGAGTTTTTTAATTACTTTATTTAATAAGAAAAAATAAAGTTACAGAATATTCTACAATACGTTCTACTAGAGTTTTTAAAGTATGAAGTTCTGGTCTAGAATTACGTGGTAAAAATAAATGTCTGCAATGAAATTAAACAAGGAAAACAAACAGATACGCACTAACTTACGTGGGCACACGGTACGGGATGTAACTTTAAACTGTAGCTTATGGTGGGTGTACAATATGAATTCGAAAGTCAACGATTAAGTCGCTAGACAAAAACTTAAATAACTGTGCTTTTAAAAATTTACTATTATAGTTCGTCACCATCAGCATCCTTCACTAACAATTTGCCGTATGTCCAGAAAATTGCAATAATTGACATAGACAGACGCTGACAAACAACTCTCCTTTCTAGGAAGGACAGTTCTGAACGCAGGATTGCGACATCGTGACAGTTTTTCCCTATTTCTGTTCCAAATTTCCCTTTTCCCCTTGTTTGGCAACATTTCCAGCAAATACCTCCGGCGAATCTTTTTGGTTTTGCTAAAGCTCCTAGAGGCTAAACTACCTTTACTAGGAAAGTTCTTTTCTAGAAAATTCTGGGGGCCCTAGGTTTCACTGCCTTAGGCGTCTTCAAAGACGTAATTAAATGTTTGTGCTGACAGCAGGGCGGCCCTTAAGTATATCGCTAGACAAAAAAATTTGGGGTGGGGCATAAATTCCTGTCTTTGTGCTTGGACACCGCTAGCGGCGACCGTGCACAGGGCAATATAATAAAATCCAGTTACATTTGGGGGTACGTCCCCAGCCTAGAACCGCCTCTAGTAAAATCTGATTGCTTCGCACTGTGGTCAGTTTTTTGGTACCAAAATATTCCAGGGAAGAATAAAATTCCGGCCGTGTATTCATAGAATCATACAGGATGTAGGGCCAGGAAAAAAAAAAAAATATGTATATATTTTCATTCGAGATGTAAAATGACGCTCTCCCCAGCTACCCCCCCCCCCATCATATTCACCTTTGCCTAACTGATGACGATGATGTGAAATAGAAGCTGTTCAGGGCCGTAGCCAGGCTGAGGCTAGAAGTGGGCTGAGCACCCCTTCTGGAAAATATATTTTCTTAAAATGAGAATTAGTGTAATTTTGTTTTAAATGTTCTGTTTTGTACAAAATTACACGCAAAAATGGCAACTGTTGTTTGACGTTGAGAATATACATGGGCGCCCATAGGTTTACGCAGGAAGTTCATACGGGAAGTGGGGTGTTATAGGCTCAATGGGGGTTACAGAGTTACAACTCATATATTCCTATGTTAAATATACAAAATTTCATTGCAATGGGGGGTTACAACCCCCATCAACACCCCCCCTCTGCGTACGTCAGTGTGGGCGCCCATACGAGTACTTCATGGGAGGGGTGGGAGGCTAAGAAAAATTATGATTACCTTCTCAAGGCTGTCAAACGTTTTAGTGAATGTACAAAATACCAAAACGCTGCAAAAATAAGTGATATTGCTTGATAATTAGTAATGAGCCAAAAATTACCTTATTTTAAAATGTGACTGTAAAACTTTTGAAAATAAATGCATAGCAGAATGGGGCAAATCACAATTTTCAACGGATAGGGAAGAGGGGAGGCTCGCGTCCCCTTTCTGCCCCCCATAAGGACGCCCATGGGAATATACTCAATATGGATTTCTACAGCAAGTCGCGTGAACATCTTTTTTTCTTTTTTTACAGAGGTTTGTATCTTTATTTGCTCTATAATAAGGATAAGGGAAATTATAAATTTTAGTATAGCTCTATAAATTTTCAATGCACAATTGATGTTAAGAAATGTATTAATTAATGCTGAATATATTATTCTACTTAGCTATTTATTATTATTAATTATATTAATAAAATACATTAGAATAATTAGGAATTCTAAACCACCTGTAGATTCTGAGGTCCCTCCCGCTGCAACTTTCGAAACATCCCTGTAGTAAACGTTTAACTACAGCCATGCATCTGTTGCAAAACAAAAACCTCGCTCATTAAATTCTTGTTAAAAATTTTGGAACTTAGTGAATGTTTGTTTATGGATAACGCCATGGTATTCAAAATGTTACGGAAGAACGACATCATGGTTAATGTTTTCTACACTATCAAAATATTAAACTGAAATGTTTTTCGTAAGTCATTTTAAGAAAAGGGCCTAATACTACTTTTAACTGAAATGGTATGAAAATTTTCCTGCGGTATAAAAAAATGCACTTTGGAAAACGCGCGTCGCTACGGAAGGACAGAAAAAACATGAAATTATGACCTTTCGTAACGGGGTCAAGGTTTTTTAAAATTCGGCACTGTTAATTAAATAATACAACATATAACTTATTTTACAAAAGCATGCAAGATTATGATGATATAATTTATTAGTTTTAATATGATATATAAAAAAAATATCATGTTTTTTTTAAATTTTAAACATGTCCCAAAATACCATGGCTTTACCCTTATTTGGATTTTTGTGGCTCGAGAGCATCTAGGCTGTATTACGCCAAACATGGTAATTATAGATTCTTAATGAAAACGCATCAAACTTAATGAAATGTGTGTGTGTGTGTGTGTGTGTATATATGTCTGTGTGTATATGTGTGATTCCCTTTCTCTCCCTCGCTCTCTTATTAAAGGACAACGTTTAATTTTCGTAGGCTTTTTAAATATATTTCCTTTTTATCTCTTTCTTTTTTTAGGCCAATAAAATTTATTTGGCAGGATTGTGGCCAGGAGTGCAGTCCTCTTAGGGCGCAAGAGGGTGCCTCCTTGGTGCTTTTGTTATGTAACCGGAACGTGCCCTGCCTCGTAAAATAACAGTAAATATCCAGATGACGAATTACTCGCAAAGAAAAGAAATGATTTATCGACAACTGGTAGGACACAAGCCCACAACTTCTTGGTTTCAGTTCAGTTGCTTCACCATTAAACTACAGGCCTTGAGCAATCTTTCCCTTGTGAGACTACATAAGGCATTATTATGGACAAGCTTGGTATATGGGAAAGCGCTTGATTGGATACCAAGAGATTGTTCGTGCTCCACCAAGGGTTTACAAATCTTTTCTTTTCGAGCAATTCATTATCTAATACTACCACATCATCGGATACGATGAAAATTGTTTTATTTTAATAAAAACAAAAAGAAGTAAATATTCAGTTTCATTTGCTTTATTTAACATCAATTTGTTACGCGTCTATTCAACAAGACCGTAGCCAAGATTTAATTTCGATGTTGTTGGGGGGGGCAATCAAAAATACAATGTTTGCAGCATGTATCGATACAGTCACAGCATGCAAGTCCGTAGCCAGTCCCATTAAATTCAGTTTTGGGGACCGGTCCCTAAGATTCTCCCCACTTCTGGATACGGGAATACTATCTAAATAAAACCCAACGTAGCACAATGACTCCTTCGTTGTATAATGAGAAGGTGCTTATTTTATGTGGAGACACCCGAGGCGAAACTATGCTACTGCACTCCAGGACTGCAACCAGGACTTAATTTCTGAGGTGGGGGTCAAAAATTTTTACAGCACATAGCGATACAGTCACAACATGTAAATCTGTAGCCAAGTCCCATTAAAAATTTAGTTTCGGGGGCCGGTCCCTAAGATTACTGTAATTTTACTTACTGTAAATCTTCCATTGCAGCACTAGATTAATACAAATGTTCCTAAAATGAAAGAAATTCAGGGTAAAGAAATTTACAATTATTTCTCTTTTTTACACACAAGATGCTTAATAATTTATATAAAATATAAAAAAATATAAAAGTACTTTTTGTTTGCTAAGGATCTTACACACACACACACACATGCCCCCGGCGGCCACCCTTCCCAATGAAACCCTTGCACAATCCTCCTCACACACACACACACAAACACACGTTAAGATATGGACGATCACTGCATATTAATGGGCTTAATAAAATAATTATGAAATATTTTCAGTAACTTAACCAGTTTTCAATATTCATTTTCTTTTTACTAGGTTAAACTTTTTAGTTATATTTTAACATATCATCCATGTCATTCGCCTATTGTTAACTCCTTCCGCAACCGTTGGGTTTCAAAGACCTCGAAATCTAGGATATTCGATTACGCAGAAGACGAGGCAGGACGAAACAGTAAAAAGAAAACAATAACATTAGCGACAAATGTGAGGGAAAAAAGGGAAAATGAGAAATGTGAAGTCAAGAATACACTCACAATAATTAGAAGTGCCAAAATCCTGTACTTATTCATTGTTGTGTCTGGTCTTGAAGTTGGAGGGAAGGGTTACAGCCCCCTCCCTCAGATCTTGATACACCCCCCCCAAGTTGCTTCAATTTATGATTGGGTCAGAACTTTCCTAGGGAGGGATGGGCCTAATTTCTAACAAAAAAAGTGAAGGAGCCCTAATATTATTAAAAATCGAATGGCTGCAAAAGAATCGATAAATCATATCAATTGTTTATGTCCATTTTTCTGGACAACAAAATGCATGACACTAATCACAAATTCACAATGTCTATTTAGGGGCTCCGGCTAATATTTAAAGAATCACCAAAAATGAAGCACCGGAGCCGGGTTCCGTTGAGCTCCCGCCTAATTTAAGCCCTAGGAGGGATGGAGGGCCCCTAGATCTGACCACTGAGCTAAATTACAAATGGAGTGCAGACTTCGTATTCTACGGTACAGCGGTACTTGAAGCAGGTTCTCGTGCCGCGGAGGGATACATTTTGTAAGCGTGTTAGGCAAATAAACCGCAAACCCACACTCAAACCTATTGCTAACTGGTGAACGCACGTGTTTGATTCCCAATTTAACGATCATTTTATTTGATATTTTGCTTTCAATTTTAGCCATGAAAATTATGGTAATATGCTGCTCAGCATTCGAATGTACATTGTACAAATCTTTATGAACGGAACTGCAATCGAGGCAAAGTAAAATTTAACCGGTAAGTGGTTTAACAACCATATTTTCAATAATTTATTTATTCTTTCTTTTTATTGTATTAATAATGCCCGCCATTAAAAATTCACGTTTAATTTAAAGATGCAATACTTTACAACTACTATGTTAAATACATCATGTAATATGTGTGCTTTTTTTAACTTTGAAAATTGTAAGTTCAATTTTTATATGTTGTGCATATGTGAGGGGGTTGTCACCTTATAAACTAATTGACCTATCAAGGTCAAATTAATCTGATTCAATATTTTTGAGCCATGCCCATGTGCAGGATTTGTAAATTTTTTTTGGCGGGGGGGGTTCAAAATTGAGGGGGGGGTGATAAAAACACCAACATTTTCTCTTATTTTGCAGCTAAATAGCTGTTTTTCCAAACAGGGGAGTTAACCTCCAAATCCACTGCCTTGTGTCTGGGCTCAATACATTATTGTATAAATATAATTCTATCCATAGGTGTATAGTTATATGGGCCCGAGCCCCTCCAACTATAATCTGAAATAAAGTGCGATTTTACATATACTGTAATGTATAAACTACGTAAAATGTGCTTGCCCCCTCCCCTCCATAATTTTGAGAGCTCTACGTTGATGATTCTATTACTTTCATTCTTAACAAAATTTTACAAATCTTGAAGAATGTGACGCGATTCTCGTTCTCACGGTCAGAGGCCCCCCCCACCCCCTTAGTATTTCCCAAGTAATTTAACGACTAGTTGAGGCAACTGGAGAATTCAAATCCTGAGAAATGCAGGCACCCCATGGCGAATGTTTCCGCTTTTCTCACACAAGCTACAGAAACTTGCCATCTTTATGTGTTTAGGTGCCTGGCCCTGATGGATGTTCGACCAGTTCTTTCGGCCCAATCAAGGACTAAAACCTCCCACGTCACAAACGAACTGACCAATCATATCGTGTGGGCGTTTACAATACTCTGTTGAACTTTTAACTTCATTATTTTTAAGACACACATTCCTGCTCCATCAATCGTGGAATGAGCACGCTAGAATGCGCTCCGATAATCAATAATGTTTTCGCATGTTGTATATAACCCAGTGTCCAATAAAATTGTAACGTTCGAGTAAAATGTCTCTTTACGGCTCTTCAAAATATTTACCTTCTAAGAATTACAGTCAATCATGCCGTCACGACGGCGTTAAGACACCCGGCAAATGCAGTGTATTATATCATAAATGCCATTTGTGATATATTTGTATATAAATTTTTTTTGTATGATAGAATTGATTCTGGGCAGCTCAAAAAATTTAAAAACAATAGAATTAATATTGTATATTTATTAATTTTATATTAAATTAATATTTAAAAATATAATATATTTTAATATGCATGAAAGTTTACTATTTAATATCTATTGTGGCCAAAAAATAATTTCAAAGTAATAATTATATTGTTTTGACAGTTTAAACCAGTTTTTGACGCTCGACCCGTCAAAACCGTAGCCATGGTATATACATTTATATTTTTATTGTGCATGCATGTATACCATATTGTACATACATTTATATTTACATCGCATATGCATTCATATATAATGGTATTAGTTAATGTCTGTGTATGTAAAAATGATATGTATGTGAAATAACCAGATGTGATTTAAAAAAAAAATATTACATACGTGTACAAGGATCAAAGTAAAGTTCTTAAAATGATTGGAGGGGGGAGGGGCAAGCACATTTTATGTACGTTTATACATTACAGTATATGTAAAATCGCAATTTATTTCAGATTATTGTTTGGGGTGGGGGCTCGGGCCCATATAACTATACACCTATAGATAGAATTAAATTTATACAATAATATATTGAGCCCAGACACGAGGCAGTGGATTTGGAGTTTAACTCCCCTATTTGAAAAAAAAAAGTTATTTGGCTGCAAAATGAGAGAAAGTGTTGCTGTTTCAATCATTCCCCCTCGCCAAAATTTTTGGGGAAAAAAAAAATCCAAATCCTGTATATGGGCATGGTTCAAAAGTATTGAACAAGATTAATTTGACCTTGAGAGGTCAATTAGTTTATAAGGCGACGAAAAATCCCCCCCCCCCTACCAACATATATATACAGCATATAAAAGTGGAACTTACAATTTTCAAAGTTAGAAAAAAGCACACATATTACGTAATGTATAGAACAGTAGTTGTGAAGCATTGCATCCTTAAATTAAACGTGAATTCTTAACCTCGGGCATTGTTAATGCAATAAAAAGAAAGAAAGAATAAATAAATTATTGAAAATATGGCTGTTAAACCTCTTACCGACGAAACTTTACTTTGCCTCGATTGCAGTTCTATTCATAACGACTTGTACATCCGAATGCTGAACACAAATAAGCATGCCGAACACTATAAGCAAATAGTGTCTAATAAATATGAGGTGGATTTTATAAAATGCATTTATTAAAAATAATACATTCATTACACGATAAAACCTCTCTTACCGTCCACCTCCCGTAATGACCATCTTTTTTGGAATCTTTCCTCCCCCCCATATAGACCCAATGCTAAATTTACCTCCATTCAGAGACCACCTCTCTGAGCGACCGCTTTTTCACTGAACCAGCTGTGGCCGCCTTAGGGAGGTTTTACTGTATATTTATAAAATTTCAAGGGGATGTCTGAGCGAAAGATGTTTTAGAGCCACTGGTTCAAAAAACATTTATAATGTTCACAAATAATTAAATATTTAACTGCGATTAAGTGTACATAATGGTAGCATGGTTCAGACCTCCGCCTCCTGGTTGTCAGGAAAAATTAACAAATCTCAACGCACCCTCCCTCCCCTGGAAGATGCTCACGTAATACTTGAATGACCCCTGTTCTCTGGTTAGACCACAGAATATAGATAGTTTTTCTTAGCTAGAATATAGATATATTTTTGGTTGGACTGAGCAAGACAGAAAAACGTGAAAATAAGCGTTAAATATCAGCCCTTTAAACGAGAACATAGTTCCCACCAAAAATTCAAATTATCCTTATTTTTAAGGCAATTTGTTGATAAGAGGCATTTTACTCAATGTCCTGCACAATTTCTTTGATTTACATAAACTTAAAAT
This sequence comes from Dysdera silvatica, assembly GCA_006491805.2. Taxonomy (NCBI): domain Eukaryota; kingdom Metazoa; phylum Arthropoda; class Arachnida; order Araneae; family Dysderidae; genus Dysdera; species Dysdera silvatica. The sequence continues at coordinate 50,805,205 of QLNU02015003.1, read as the reverse complement.
GAAATAGCACCTTTAGTTCTTACTGTTAAAAATAACTGTTAACATTACAAAGCCCATTGAAAATGGTTGTTTGCCTAACGCGTATAAATAAAGGAGTGATGTGGTCCTTCGAAACCGGCACGGTCAGCCTGCACTCCGGTTCTAATATAGCTCAGTGTACCCGACAGACACGCCTATAGATGCATTCAACTCGTCAAAAAATTTTTTTTTTCCATTCTAACACAAGGATGTTAAATAGACAGCAATTACTATTTCAGATAAATTTTCTACCTCGTATGTATAATATTTTCATTTTTTTATTTATTTATTACAAAGCAGAATTTTCACGATAATGCATCATCAGAATGCTCGATAAAACATCGCATTTCACTTCTCTCTATTTCAGTGCTTTCCAACCATTTTGAACTTAACCCCTCCCCCCACCATTTTAATGTGATCTAATAGCCATTAGTATAGCTAGGAGCCTAATAACCATTGACGAAGTCTAGACGGGCTATAATAGCTCGCCCTCTCTCCCCGATCTCGATGCTCTATACATAGCTTTCATTTGTAATTTTCGTTCATTTTTTCAGTGGGAGGATTTAAAAAAAAAAATTCAGGGAAGGCTGAGACACCTTGTCACTAGAGACGAATTCGGGTTCATTTTTCAAGGCCCGAGCCCTGAGACTTTCAATTTGAGCCTCCCCGAGCCCGAAACTTTAACTATAACTTTAACCCCTTGGCGGACAATTTAAATTTTAAAAAATTGGCTAGGCTACACTATTTAATTTCTCTCGAAATTTCATATACACGTGTTTCTACAATCCTTGAAAATGAATCACATAATTGCATTCTTTGGAAAATTTCGATATACAAAAGTCAGTTTTTGACTTCAGTTGCATCCGATTGATGAACTCGAACCCGAAAACAATATGAAATATTGAGCTCGAACTCTTCGGCTCGGCCGTCTCATCTCTACTAGATGCACCAACGCCAATCCCTTCCTTCTAGCCAGCAAAAGAGGCATAAAAAATTAAATAAAAATATCTATATAAAATAGAAATATAAAATGTATAAAATAAATTAACGCGTGGTGTTATATATATTTTATAATTATAAAAAATAATAATTTTATAAAAGTAGTAACAATAAAAATGATAAGCATATTAATTTTAAACTAAGAATATAAAAAATAATTAGTAAATTGAAAACAGATAAAACTAATGAGAGGGTTGACATTCTTTTGGATTCCCAAGTTTTTAATTACAAGGTTTGAGCTGTGGTATAATGCACATCATAGGCGTAATCTGGCGTAGGCAAGGGGACATATGTCCCCTAGTTTTTTTAGAACACAGGCAAAATCGTATTTTTCCACCTAATTTTTTTTGCCCTGACCTCCCACTTTACGCTATATTTAACCTCTAAGTTACGCTTATGATGTACATCGAATGTTTTCTTCCATATCCCAGCCTACACGCTATTCTAACAATTTCGGCAAAGGCTGAAAATTTTCGGCAAGGCATTTGAAGAAAATTGTTTTGCACTAATACTCCAGTCGGTGGCATAGGAGAGGAAGGTGTTTAGGGGCTGAAGGCCCCCCCCCAACATTGGATATCAAAGCGCATTATTTTCTCTAAGACCACAACCATAGGTGTACGCAGAAAATCCATAAGTGGGGCTTATATACTCAATGGGGGATTAAAGAGCTAGAATTCACTTCCCATTGTGTGAGACGCGTCTACAGATCGACAGAAAACATATAAAAATACCATAAAAATATAAAAATACCAACAGAAAAAATACCATGATAAAAATACAAAATTCATTGCAATGGGGGTTATAACCTCCATCAACACCCCTCTACGTACGCCAGTGTCCACAGCACATAATTTTCTTTTAAACCACTTGAGCCCACTCCCATAACCACTTGGGCCCCCCATCAGGGATTTATACACACCCCCAACACCCCTCCAAATTTTTTGACACCCCCCTTAATGAAATCTAAATGTGTTTAATGAAAATAAATTAATGAAATCTAATGCAAACTATCACTAAAAATCTTGACCACCCCCCCCAGTTTATGAATTCTGGATAAACCCCTGCGCCCAGAGGCATAGCCAGGGGGAGGTTTTGGGGGCTCCAGTCCTTTGTTTAGTAAGAACGAGCTAGAGGTGCAGCAATTAAAAATTATGGTGGTTGTCAAACAGTTAAAAAAAAAGTCAAGCGATTCGGCTGCAAGGGAAACAATATAATTTGTTACCAAACGGGGTGTTTGCAGGGGCGGACTGGGTCCTCTCAAAGGGCGCATACCTTGGATTATCTGAGGGCGCGAGTCCTATAGCCCATGAGGGCGCACCTTCTGCCCAGTCTGTCCCTAGGTGCTTGACCCCCCCTGCGACCCTCCTTTTCTTACATCGCTGCAACAGTTTAATTAAGGAAAATTGATTTTACTGACTGAAACTAATTTGGACACAGACAAAAATGCAAAAGGTCTTTTCATATTTAATTTTTATACAGCAGACTTCGAAATTTTTATTAAATATTTTTTTGTCCTCAAGTATTTGCATCGCAAGAAAGAGAGACAGCTTCTAGGGTTGAAATACTGTTCCAGAAGCACAGCAATTAAAAAATTCTGGGAGCTCAATTAGCTTTGTAAAAAAATTATGTGATTTGGTGTTAAGGAAAAAATATTCGGCGATTCCCAATGGGAAGGAATTATTTACAGGGATTTTTTTCCCCTTGAAACGGAATATTTTGCCTGGTTTTCCCTTTCAGGTACTCTGAAAGCTTTCGGGTAATTATTCTACCCACGTTTATTGATGTTTCAGCCAGCAGGTACATTGTGCCCAGCGCAGGGATTCCGCATTGAAAGACTAGGTCACGCGCACCAGAGACAATTCTGCAGGCGGGACTAGCATGTTTGTAATGCACGAAAGAGCATGGTCACGTTGACAAGCCACGAGGGAAAAGTTTTTTTTTTATTTTCCCTCCAAAGCTGTTGTGTTTTGACTAGGAAAACAAGCAGTGTTGCCAAATTTCAGTTATCATTTTTCCCTCTACGTTATTAACATCGGAGCAATGGAGAAATCTTCGGTCTGATACAGCACATTAGGGGCACGGGCGACCCTAATGTGCTGTATCAGAGAAGAGTGACAAAGGGGGACTCGTCCCCTTAATGTTGTTAAAGGGTTCCATATCCCAACCGATTTCAAACAAAAATTTTATAATAGGTAACGTTGTAAAAAAAACCAAAAAAACCCATACATACAGTGAAATTTTTCTTAACGGACACTTCCGAATAGCGGACGTCTCTTAATAACGGACACTTCAATTCCCCAGCAAATTTACATTGAATCATATGGACGTTTTAGTTCTCAATAGCGGACATTCCAAATAACGGACGAGGACACAAATTAAAGTTAACGGATAATGCAAAAAATGTATTTTTGTACTCTAAATTGTAAACAGATATTGTAGATCGTTAAAACACGACAAATGATCTGCCGCTGCGGTGGTGGTGCCGAACATTTCGAAGCACCCTTTTCATTTTTCCAATTTACAAAAGGAGGCGGGTGGGTTCCGTTTTAAAAGAAATGCTTTCCATGAAGATCCATTATCTTTAATTAAGAGAAAAAGTCGATGTTATAAATTTAAAAGAAGCTGAAAAATTAAGTGCGCGTGATTTAGCGGAAATGTTGGGCATTGGGAAAACTCAAGTATGTGGAATTTTAAAACGGAATGATGAACTTTTAAAATGTTGGGCCGAAAATGGTAACCAAGGGACCAAAAGAGCTTTCCCTAAAACAGAAGGATTAGCTGTGGATACCTTAACATTTGAATGGTTTAGCCGTGCTAGGTTGAAGAGCATTCCTTTGTCTGGAACTTTAATTCTAGAGAAAGCACTAGAAACTGCTCAAAGAAAGGGACTTTCTGATTTCAAGGCTTCGGGTGGCTGGCTGGATAAATTTCGAGCCCGACACATTATTTCTTATAAAAATGTATGCGGTGAAAACTCGTCTGTTGAAAACGAAATTGTTTTTGATTGGAAAATGAAAGTTAAGGATCTTTTCAAAGGTTATGATGATAAGAACATTTTCAACTGTGATGAATCTGGCCTCTTCTTTCGAGCTCTTCCGGACAAAAGTATGAGTCTCAAAGGAGAAAATTGCAGTGGAGGAAAGATTTCCAAAGAAGGGATAACTGCTATGTTATGTGTGAATATGATAGGCGAATTTGAAAGACCCCTGATCATAGGTAAAGCTATGAAACCACGATGTTTTAAAGGGTTAATGTTAATGCATTGGACGTACAATGTCGGGCAAATAAAAAATCGCGGATGAACAAAGATTTAATGATTGAGTGGTTGTTAGGCTTTGATAGAAAAATGCAGAGGGAAAAAAGAGAAGTGATTTTAATTTTAGATAATGCTTCTTCTCATCCTGACATTGCTTTGGAAAATGTCAAATTAATTTTTCTTCCTCCAAACACGACTTCTGTTGGCCAGCTCTTGGACCAAGGCATAATTAAATGCTTCAAAACTTACTACCGTCAGTGCATTGTAAGACACCTTTTAGCAAAAATGGAAGACACTAAATCACCAAGCTCTCTTTCAAGCAGTGTAAGTATCTTAGACGCAATATTGTGGATTTGCTCTTCAGTAAAAAATCGCAGCTGCAACTATGGGTCCTTGTTTTATAAAAGCAGGAATTTCCATCACCAACAAAGCCACTACAGAAACTGTTGATGATGACATTATGAAAATCTTCCTTGAATCTTATGAAGATTACACGTTAATAGGTGAACAATTATCAACTGAAAATCAATCCACTAATGTTGATGACCTAATTGATGATGTCAGAAACTACAATACAGAACTGGATAAGGAGCTAGAAATTGCTGAAAGCGAAGAAAATATTATGAAAATAGTGTCTAAGAAAGAAGCCATTTAATGCATTAGTAAATTAAAAAGGTATTTTTTACAAGAGAATGATCCAGATAGTCTAAAAAACGCATCTGAATTAGGAAGGGAAAATTGTAAAAATGTATAAAAAGCAAACCAAAATTTCAGACTTTTTTTCCAAATAAATTTGTAATGCTGTACAATTAAATGAAATGGATAATTAAACAGAGAGATTGCTGTCAAATGTGAGCGTTGTTTATAAACGTAATATATACTGCTATATATATATTTACTATAGTTAACTAAATCAAGCTTCATAAATGTTAAATTTCAATTGAAAATTTGTACATAATTTTGTTTTTTACCAATAACGGACACTTCTTCCTTCCCCGTCAGTGTCCACTATTGAGAAGTTTCACTGTACACACACACACACACACACACACACACACACACACACACATACATACATGCATCATGCATGCAGGCAGGCAGGCAGGCACGCACCACACACACACACATACATACCGCAAAATTGTAGTATGATTGTGACATGTAGTACCTTCTAATGTAATATACATAAATACACATATCTAAATGTATATTAATTTAGACAAAGTTAAAGTTGTAAAGTAATATCACACAAGGTAGTAAACCCAAGTAAATTAAAATAGTAGAAACATCTCAGAATAAAAAATGCAATTGGAGTAGTAAAAGGTGAAGAGGAGTAAAAGATTAAACAATACCAAGAATTTTGTTCTTCATCAGGGACCGCACAAAATCCCTGTTATTGGTTTGCTTTTTCTGACTACAATAATTGAGATTTGTGATCAATACTGAATGAACCAGCATTGATCAAAAATTAGTTAAAAACAGTATAAACCCAGAATATAATTAGTTTAACAATATTTTAGTAATTTAGAAGGGTCTCTTTATTAATACTGAGAACAATCTCAATTGTTGTAAACAACCCCATACACATATATAAAATAAATCTAAAGAATGAGGTTATATTTTGGCATAGCTATTGATGAAATAAAAAAAAAATACTTTGTCGTTTATTGATGCCATTCTTACTTTCGATGGATTGTATTATGAAGCTCGTTTTTCTGCAGCAGCGTTTTCACTGATATGTTATTATGTTATTATTTTAAATTTCGAACGAAACGTTTTTAATAACGTCACAATATTGCAACTATGGTTTCTTTATTTTAATATCGCAAGCTGAATGACCTTTTCGGGCTAATAAGCTCATTACCGACGGCATAAATTCAAGGGACTATCTATATCATCACCATCAGTGTAATAAATACGAAATTTAGTAAGGTACAGTCAGTGGCGTAGCCAGATATTTTGCCGCTCGGGGCGAGTGGCTCTCATTGTCGTCCCCCTTTCAATAGGGATCAGAATTTTGATAATTATTCCACTTTTTTCTCCCCTTTTCACAAGCTTGACAAGTAAATACATAGCCTGTACATATTTTTGCTGTCCTAATGTAAATTTAGTTTTAGCCGGGATCGGTTCCTAAAACCCCCTCCCGGATACGAGCATGGTTGCTTATATTTTCCTGTTTATGGTTGACTCATTCAGGGATTTATAACAGTGCCAGATTTATGGGCCATAGGCTGGGATCAAAGAATGGACCCCAAAAAAATGTACTAGCGTCAGGCCTTTAGCCAGGATAAAGGGGCATATGGGGCAAGGCAAAGGGCATATGGGGCGTAAGGTATCCGGGCATTGTTCTATATACAACATAGTTCGAAGGGGTAACTGGGGCCCAGGCCCCTGCTGGTCCCGGTTTGGCTACAGGCCTGACTAGCCTCCACGATATTCAGTTTATAAATCATTAAATTTTCTCGGAAGTTCACTGTGGATAATATCTAGGTTTATCAGTAATGACACTCGGACATTTTTAAATAAATAAGATCAGGGGCGCCGTTAGCGGTCCCCCTCCAATTTCAAACAAAATGCCTTTTACTGGTATATTGTCCCCCCCCCCCCAATATTTTTATGCCGTCGACGCCAATGAATAAGATAAAAATAACTCTTAAACTTAAATGATATCGAGTCTGATCAAAGTCCCCGAATAGGCTCCCAAAATTGTGGGGATCTAGAACAACGCCTCCTATAACCATTAGCGGGGGGCGCTGTCTAGACTGAAAGTAAATGCATAGCAGGTTCGGGCAAATCAAATTTTTAAACGGCTATGGGGAGCTTGAGCCCCCTGCCCCCCCCATATGGGCGCCCATGCCTTATTATACTCTACAGACTGCTTAATTTATCATCTGCTACGAATTTCAAAAATTGTCGAGGGCGGGGACAGGCCATTTATATATTTTTGTTAAGAAGGTTGATAAAAAAAAAGGGAGATAAAGACTTCGGCACCCGGGGTCCCCAGGTGATCTGCTTAGGCAGAAGAGCGGTGCTGCCTATACGTAAATCCAGCGCCACCTTCTAATGCTGGATTTAGGTAAAAAGAGGTCGCAGTCTATTCCACTTGGGAGGCCCTCTGTAATCTCCCACTTTCACGACCTGTGCCGGGTTTATATTTACGCCAAATAGGTCCAGGCCAAGGCCCCCACGATTTTGGGCCCTCCGAGGCCTCATATTTAAATTTAAGCTGTAGTACAACCCTGTTTGTTTATAATTGTTCAGTAAGTTTTCATTGTTGATAAGCCTAAATAAAAAAAAAATATAATAAAAACAACAACAACATGATTTGCTGACTGAATACCTCAAGGGCCACATTTTTTAAGGGCCCATTCTATCTTTCCAGTTTAGGGCCCATAAAACCCGTAAACCGGCTCTGCTCACAACTAGAGGAAAATGGAGAAAACAGTTTTAAGTAAAAGTTTCAGTGAAGCCGAGTATGTTTAAGATTCTTCAATTCACGATTGCTGTTCTGAAGAACGTAAGACCTCAAGGTTGTGTCGAGATCAATAACCACCTCGTCTTTCTTTTGAAGAAAGAAAAGCTCCATATTGGAAAAAATACTAGAATTTTATATAAGAACGTTTCAAATCCTGTAAGTAGATCGTTCTAGAAAACTAGACATTTTTTTTTACTCTTCAAAAGCTTCCTTTAAATTATATTTAATTAAATAATCTCGATTTTTCAAATGACGATATATTTTTCCGCTTAACCCAGAGGTAGCCAAAGTACTTCGACCTTCGACCCCTTCAAGAATTTTTTTTAACTTTTATCGACTCTCTCTATTTTATTATTACGTGATCGTAATGAGATAACCAAAAAAAGACATTTATATGAGTTCTTACATTTTTTATATGTAGTTACAATTGCTATTGTATGTATAGTATATATTAAAAAATAGAGAGAAAGAGAGTATACATTATTATACTGGTTTAACCGTTTGGCTAATATAATACTATATGTAGTAATAAAAACGTTTATTATATATGATCATATATATATAATAAACGATGACATATATTTCTATCTACCACCCAATAGACCCTTGAGCCTGAATCGATCACTAATAATGTTATATCGACCTCTGATTTAATCACTTACAAAGCTAAAAACTTTCAATTCTTATGTATTAAGTTATAAAAGGAGAATTTTTTGGCCGTATCAGATTCAATTCACAGGTAAAACACTACCACTATCATGTTCTTAAAATTCCGCTATCTCGTACCAATTATAAAATCCATAGCATCTCTTTTACCAGTTTTAAAATGAGGACTTCAATTCCCTAAAGATTCGAAGCTCTGTCCTGTTGCTCCTTTAGAATGAAAATCTCCGATTGGTTCCTTAAGCTTCTCAGGTTACTTGTTCTCTGCAACACTTCTCTTTCCCTTTAACTCACCTTTTCCCACCGTTATTCTCTCCATATTCTTCATCTTTCTTTCGATCTTACTAAATTTGCTTTTAATTGTGGGGTTTCTTTACAAGGGCATTTGTGGCGTAAATTTTTCGCTCGTTTATATTATTTATAGTTGCATCTGATCTATATTATCTGATCATTCACTGGAATGGTGTAATCCCCACCCCTTTTCTTAAAAAATGTTGCTTGGACTTCAAAATGAAGCGGAACAGTGAAAGAATACAAAGAAACGTTTAACATCAGAAAGTCAGAAGGAAAAGAAACATTTAATATCAGGAAGTCAGAAGGGAAAGAAACGTATAATATTAGGAAGTCAGAAGGAAAAGAAACGTTTAATATCAGGAAGTCAGAAGGGAAAGAAACGTTTAATAGCAAGAAGTCAGAAGCTCATTAACCATGATGCAACTTTTACTGCATATCGGACGAGACAGGGCCACTGCATATGGCCCTAAGCTCGATATAAGACTTGGGAGCTTCCCCCCTTTTTTTTTTCTTAAAAGTGCTGGTAGGCCCTGTTAAATGAAGCGATACACTTGAAGGGAAAAAGGTTTTATAGTAAGTAGCATGGGAATCATTATCTATGAAACTGTTATTTTGTCACAGTGCAGGGCCCTATTTTCGATACCGGATTTGGGAACGTTGTCTTTTTTCTCTCCTTTTCCCCCTCCCCACTTTAAAAATACATGGTGACCCTTGCAAACGAAGCAGAACAGTGAAAGAAGGGAAAGAAACGTTTAATAGCAGACAATTTGGAGGTTATTAGCGTTGAAACAGGTCTTTAGACATCGCATAGGGTACTAAGTTCGATATCGCACTTGAAAACGGCATCTTTCTTTTTTCCTTTTAATAAATATAGTGTAACTGGGCTAAGTGAAGCAACATACAAGCAGAAGAGAAAGAAACGTTTCGTAGCAAGCAGTATGTGAGTCGTTAACAGTAAAACTGG
>QLNU02015003.1:50706530-50780747 GCA_006491805.2 Dysdera silvatica | reverse complement strand
TTTTATTGAAAATTAGACCGCCTTGAAGATTTAATAAACTGATTTAAAATTCCTTCCAGTTATACATCAATATTGGGATGAGTAGCTAGCTAAAAGTGCAAATCCATTTAGCTTATTTTCTCCTACTAAGTTTCTTAAGTAAGTTTTCGATCTTTTAAATGATGAAAATGTTGTTTCTACCGTTGCAGCAGAAATCAGAATCGTAGCAAGTATCTTTAACCATGTATGCTTTTGGAAAAAGATTAGTCACATTGTACTTATAAGTGCTTTCATTGCGTTAGCGGGTCTCGAAGTATCATCTGTTTTGATCCAATTTTTCCTCCAAATCGTTGGCGTACGCAGGGGGTGTTGATGGGGGTTGTAACACCCATTGGAATGAAATTTTGTATATTTAACATAGGAACATGTGAGTTGTAGCTCTGTAACGCCCCATGTACTTACAAACTTTCTGCGTACACTTATGCTCCAAACGGAATATTCAGCTGTTATGAAAGTAAATCAACATTTTCTAAAAATCACTCCATGATCAACTGTATCATTTATTACAGGGTGTCTACTCATCTGGAAAGTCAGGGAAATTTGAAATACAAAGGCCCAAGTCAGGGAAATTTGAAATTCATTGTTATAATAAATAACTTATTAAAATAATTTTCCTGAACTGTGCTTTTCATACCACATTACCTACTGAAAAATTTGTATTTTTGACTAAACTTCTTCCAAAAGTTACCATTTTGCACCAAAACTAATATAATTTATATAAAATTATTAAGCCTATATATTTTTCAGAAGAATGTTTGCCAAATATGTATAACTAAAACTTGAAAAAAAATGTTTTTAGCTAAATTATTTAATCTGTAAGGGGTTTTGATCATACCAATCTCCTTTGCCTTATATATAGTCATACACATTTTAAATGAAATAGAAGATGAAGCATCAGCTTTGCGATTATATAGTTAAACTCTTTTATAATGAACTCAAAAAGGGCCGAATGGAAATGTTGCTGTAAATATTTAATTAGTGCAAGTTTTTAGTGTAAAGAAATACACTTTTTAATACAGCTTTTGAATTTGTAAATTCACTATAATTGAGTTATAAATGGCTTTGGGCTTTGCATTAATCGATTTTATGGCCTTGAAATTTATTGTGATTGCGCAAATTTTAGTGCATTGTGTGTTGTTTACTGTAATTAGTAACTGGTAATCGATTAACATTTGGTCTGGAAACCTGGAAAAGTCAGGTAAGTTTGAAATAGAATTTGGATAGACACCCTGTTATTAACATAGACTTTACATCGAATACGGGCACTAAGCATGGAAAATGTGTAATTCTTGTTTTTCTTCAGCATTAATATTCATTTTAAATTTATATTTGGCAGTTATTAATTAGAAAAAACACGTTTTATATTCACTAACAGGTTTTTATGTTTTTGCAATAGCTGTATAAATTGCAATAAATTATAAAATAAAATTAAAATACAAAAATAACGATGAATAAAGATGTATCACCTTTATTGAAATGAGGAAATATAAATACATAATACAAGAAATAAATGAGAAAATATCCATTTTGCCTTCAGGCATCATCTTGTAATTTTACCATCAAAATTTAATTTTTTGTAATGTCCTCCCTTTTAAAGAAAATGGTTCCATGGTTTTTTTTCCTTAAAAGATTTTCAAATTAGTGGTCTGCAAAACGACATCTTGAGGTCATAATTTTCATAATTAGGCAAGGTTTGGGTAATTTTATTTTTTCTTTACCCTTCTTAAGTTTGGCAAGTAAGTACATTTAAGTATATTTGAAGGCTTATCACAAATTTAGTTTCGAGGTGGGGGATCTCCAAGACTGCGCCTCTGGATACGGGAGTGAAATCACTCTTATAGTGCCTATAAATAAATTGAATTAGAGGTCTGGATACTACCGTCCGCGAGCAGAATAGCCATACTTCGGCTTTGACAAATTTCTAGTTCAGTACAATATCCACTGTTTTTTTTTTGAATAGTCTTTTTTTATTTTATTAGTTCACTTAAGAGGTGATTTCCAGGTTTAATTCGGCTTGGGCATTTGTGCTTGTATCACATTACTATTTTATGCTTATATGCTCCGAAGTAATATGCTGCAGGCATTCAGAGGGGCATTTGAGGGGAGGGATCTTGCAATTCCAGCTCAACAATCCATACATAATAGTAATTTCTGCCCCTATCAGATAAATGAGCTATAGTCTGGTTGAGGGTTTACCTGACCAGGGGAAGATTTAGAGGTAATTGGGGGTGGGGGGGTAGGATTAACGACGATTTTTGGAAATACCTTATTGGACCTTTACCTTTTATCTTTTCATCGTTAAATTTTCATTCAAAGGGGAAGATTCCCCCACCCCTGTCATTCATTCCTCATGTGGATCTACTCTTGATTTGTAAAGCGCTACGCCACTTTTTAGGACTACACCACTGTTTTCGGGGAAAGTAACCTCACGTTCATGTTAAACTCAGTTATTCAAAACAGGTTAGAAAGGTTCTCCCTGACGCTTCCAGGTTTGGCCAAAAATTTCGTTTTCCCCCTGACTTTTCGAAACGATTTCAAATTCCCTGAGTTTCTACGTTCTACAGGTGGCGTGGGAATTCTGTTTTGGTATATGTAGAAGAAAAGAAACTATTTATTTACGAAACTTTAAAATTGTTTAGAAAAAGAATTGTAACATTAAAATAAACCAATATTCCTTTTTATTTATTTTTTTTTTTAAAAGTTGTAAATTGCATAGTTTGCAATTATTGCTTAAGATTATCAATTTGCATCATTTAATTTTAAAATCAGCATGTTAATGCGGCATAAATTTTGCCATTTATGAATGTAATTCTATTTCTTTTCTATTCAATTTCATGTTAATCCCCCCCTCACCGTAAACATTCTTAAAAAGAACACCCCCATCTCAGCGACCGCCTTTCCACAGAATCATAGACAGTCCACTCAGGAATGTTTTATTCTGCTAAATAATAACTATAAAGCCCTAGTCTAAACCGAATCTGGGATTGCAAGAAAAAATGGGAGGGTTTAACGGTAGTCTTGAATTTTATATTCTACCAAGTTTTGGGAAAAATATAAAAATTTATTATAAACGTTGTGGTTATTATATACAGAGCAAGATCGTCTTATTTCTTTCACAGCCATCGGGATCTTTCCCAAAAAATATTAAATGGGAATTTTCATAAATAATGAATGAAACGATTCTCAATTTTCGAATAGTGTGTTATGCTTTCAATTTTTCCATGAATTTGAATCTGTATGCTTGAAAAAACATCGAATTAGGATCATCGGATGATCTTTTGGCCCAAAACGAAATGATTTTTTTTTTCTTGTTGGAAAAAAATGTATATTACTATATACTATACGTATTTTATTAAAATTTCGAAATTTTAACTTTTTTTCTAGATAATGTAATTTTTATCTGCAAACAGCTGGGTCTGAATTAAAAAAAAAAAAATCAGAGATACTATGTATGCGCAGCAGGGGATGTCAATTCTTCACAATGTTACTGCTAAAGCAAAAGATCCATAGTTCAAAAATATGTATATATTTGCTGGTTTTGACTATAGGTGTATATATTTCAAAACATGCGTATATGTGTTCATGATATGCACTTATAGGTTAATATTTTATGTAATATAGGGTTGGAATTTTCTTTTTTTCAAAATTTTAAAACATGAAACCATAATTAAGCAGAAATGACATAAAATAGAGGACTACATTGAAATACTACACAATACCACACAAGAACTTTATTGCATGTAACACATGTGTGTACAAAAGCAAAATATATACAAAATACAACCTTCTCAAGATTTCACATGCACATCAAAATAATGTTATATAAAATACTGTACAGATTTCCAATCTAGCCTATTTACAATACTTATTTTAATGTAATACCTTTCTGCTTTTCTTTGGAAGGCAAGTGGGACTTAGTAAAAACGTATTCGAATTTTTCGATCTGCACGTTGTGACTGAAAGTGAAATAAATGGGGAGTCGGAGCCATCCTTCATTCGACACACACATAAAAAAAATATTCAACTATATTAAATACTACACATTCTCGAAAAGCTAATTGCCCGCTCTTTTTCTTTTGTACATGATTTGACTCACCATCTTTTATAAAAAAAAAAAGATTAATTTTAATCGCCAGTAACAAGCATGAATATAACACATATTACAAATTTCAAACCATTCAGAATGGTAAGATATTGCACATCGAATACTAGCACTAGGTGCAAACACATAAAATAATAAATTGTAGATAACATGTAGTGTTATCGGTGCAACAATGTGCATGTTAATAGTCACATACAATTGAAACACAACAATTAACACAATTAACTTTAATCATGCCTTTAAAGACACAGAGTAATCTCGATTTCACGAAAGTTATGCAGACTACAAAAAAAAGGTTAGTAAAAAGTGGGAATTAACACATTAGTTCTATGGAACACTGTTCTGGGACCAACACAATAGTCCGTAAAAATGTAAATGCACTATGTAATATTTTATTCATATCTCCAGTCTTTCTTATGCCAAGTATAGTATGGATTAGATTTTTCTAAACTGCAGTCAGTGGAATTCTGGGATCCCGGAAACATGGTACATATTACACACTTTCCTTTCGATGATATAATCCATAAAATCACACATAATTACAAAGAACAAATTTTTTAGGGTTCTCAATCATTGTCAAAAGTACAAAGTAGCCATTTTAACAGGAAAGTTTGGGAACTGCTGTAGGTAAACAATGATTACAGGGCAGTTCTAATATAATAATAAAAAAAGAATCGTGGATACTTTTTCCTCCAACAATTTCAAAATGGCTATTTGGAAAGCATCATCAAAAATAAGATTAAATGAAAGAGAAGACGTATATACTGATGACATTTTGCAATCTACAAATTCCAATCACCTTAGAGCAAAATGAATAAACACTGAACAGATAGCCAACACTAATAAGCATTTAGATCTCGCCTAAAAGAACATAAAAATGAGTTACCAATTAGGAGTTTAACATTAAACAGATTTTTTTTACTCGCAAGGATTTCGGAGTAGGGTTGATGCATAACTGAAGGCCTACATTTCAGGGAGGATGAAACACAAAAGATTGCCCATTTAATAAAAAAAAAAAAAAAAATATATATATATATAATCATCAACCATTCTCAATTCACTGCAGGATGGAAGTCTCTGTTATCACACATACATGTTTGGATTTTTTTTTATGGCGCAAGAGCATCTGGGCTATACTGCGCCAAACATGGTAAAATCAAAGACTGTTGTAAAAGACATACACATAGTACGGTGAAAGAAATACAAAGGGAGCGGCCTTAAGGACACCACGTTGGCCAGATGGGTTGGCAAGAGGGAACGGCCTTAAGATCACCACATTGGCCAGACGGGTTGGCAAGATGGACCTACAGTTTAACGAAGATTCCAAACTTTGGTTACCACAGCCGAAGTTACTGCGTCAAGGCAGGACTCATTGTGTCACCCTCTTACAGATTGACCGCTACCATGGCTCCCTCGAAGCAGCACTCTGCCGAGTGCTGGCATTTCTAGCAGAGAACAGTTGTGGGACATGTATACTAAGAGCTCAAATGATCTTTCTCCATCTTGGTACCAATTATTAAGCTTTAATTTTTGTTGAATTCAATAAAATGTTTTTAAAAATCTCGAGGTCATTGTTTTAGAATCTAACAATGTTTAAGGTCATGGTGCCAGTCAAAACTATTTATCCCCCATTTAGAAAATACGAAGGATAAAGAAATGGAAATTTCAAAATTCATTCAGAAACAAGTATTAAGAAATAAAACTTTTTATTCATGTTTTATGGATCAAAGGTCGGTTGGCTGATTGTATTTTTATGGCCCAAGGACAACAATGGTCATTCTGTGCTAAGCAAGGTGAGAATGCACATACGCTTTATGGAGTAAAGATTGTGCATGCAGTGTCTGAAGATACAGGTTTTCGTGATAGCCAAACATCTATCCAGGGATCCAGACCAAATTTGGATTGGTAGGAAAAGAAGCAAATGCTCTGTATCAGTAGGAGTTAAAATGGTTTTTTTTTTTTTTGCACATCAGACAAACGTTTTCCTTGTGCAGCAAAAGCAGAGTTCAAACTTGCATTGGTGAAAAAAATCCCTGACTTTTTTCCGGCCGAATTCCCTGGTCAATCACAACCATCTTTCGTTTCAGTTGCGGGGAAAATGGCTTCATGTTTGTGGGAGTGTTAGTTATTAAAAATAGAAGTTATGAAGGTTTTCCCCTGACTTTTCAAGCCAAATTCCCTGTCTAATCGCAAGCAACTTTCATCTGAATTATGGAGCATTGAAGGTAAACGCACTATCAACAGGAATTTCTCCAAAACATCTTGAATTTAACGCAAATATCTCATCAAAGTGTTTTTTTTTTAATTGGAAGATTCACTGTGGAAAAATCGAGTGACTAGGAATATAAATTGAAATGAATAATTACACATTTATTAATTTTCAATGTAAAAAATTCTTGCATGGAAATTGCACACATGAACAACATACTTTACAAAATATTCACATTCCTTTATTTGAGAGTTACTTATACTTAAAACCATTTTTATTCTGTTGTAATAATTTATATGACAAAACAGTGATATGAACAGATGATTCAGAATATAATTGTTATGCTGATCGATAGATTTATATTGGTTCAAGGACTATAATAGCCATACATTTCAATTTTAAAAATGCTCAATGTTACACAGTGTACAAGAAATATAAATTATACAAAAGAAATATACAATTTTCGTATCACGCACATTATTTGACAATTGTAACTGTAAACGTAGAATTTTCAAATTTATTGGTGCATGTGTATGGGGGAGAGGTACGCCCCGAGTTCCCCATAGGTCATTATAACCCTAACCTTATGATTGCAACAGAGTTGTTTACTGCAATTTTGGGTGAAAGGGATGCTGTTGCATGTTCAGCTATCTGAACCATTTCAAATTATGCAATTGATACTTGTTTAGTGGGTGCTCCTCCACAAGACAGATTTTGATTATTGAGTTGTAGCTAGTCATAATGACTAAATTGTGCATAATTTCTATTTCAGATTCGAAAAGCATACAAACATGTGGAATGTAGTACTGGTTCTTAGTTTCAAATTTCAAGTTTATTCTTTCACATGCTGCTTTGGTGTTTATATTAAATTTGTTACTGTGTAATATGGTGCCTATTCAATGATTATCGCAAGTGCATTGAAAGCAAATGGGAGCTGGGTATACGATTCCCAGTCACATTGGAGAAAGGAATTTCGAGACTTTTTGGACATAACAGTTTCACATTTGCTTAAAATTTAGCAATTCAGACCAGTAGTTAGAAAGGTTTTCGCTGACTTTGCATGATACATATCATATTGGCGAAATTTAACATATTCATGTCCTTTGGGCTAATCGATGATGAATGGGGGTAGAACTAAAACACAGAACATTAAATTTCCATAATAACAAAGTTGTGCTTCTGTTCTTGTGATATGTATGCAGGGCTCGGCAACTCTGGCGCCATTTGGCGCAGGAAGTCTTTTCCTACAAGGTGTCTGGGTGGGTGTATGTGTGTTTTTTTGAGGTGGGTCTGTACCATTCTTATTGGATGCATACTGTTGGTTAATTGCGATTTGTCGAGTCCTGCATATAGATTATCATAAAACAGAGGTTTTTATAAACATGGACAAAGAGACATTAGTAGCAGAAATATAGACGTGCCTTATATATGTGCACAAAGACTGCAGCTCTGTTAATTCAATGGTATGCAAGCTTCAAAGGTGGACATGTATACTTGTTTAAAAAACGCCTACATTTAAAGTAGAGATATTAAAGGAAGAGGGTAACTAAAAGAATAAAACTGAGAATTTGGCAACATTGTACGCTATGTTGTCAAATTATGAATGCTGCACAATTCGCCATAGACCTGGCATATACTTTTTGACAATAATTATTCTGCTTATGGGATGAGTTAAACATTTCCGTCACACTGTTTATTAGACAGCCACCACTGAACACTGATAACTCAAATACAACAATTAAACAGATATACCACGCTTCTTTTTTAGTTAAAAGAAGCTAAATATATTCTTCGAATTTTCTAATGATGTTTAAAAATATTGGTAAAGAACAAATATCAATGTTCTGTATACACAAGTGGGAAGTTTTAAAATTTTCATAATTGCTATAATTTAAAATAATATTTTATTCTCACAGATTACGCACAACTGTGTAAAATTGGTCAGCTGAGGAAATTTGTCAAATTTTGATGATGGATTTAACTCTGATTCATAACGTTGCAACATATAGTGCTCGCATTTTAAATAATGATCATAAAACATTCACACTGTACAGCAAGTTCTGCTATAATGTATATTTTTATAATGCAAATATGCTGTAATGTGATTATTTGTGGACACTATTCACTGAACTGAACACAAACTTGAAATTGATGACAGCTCAATTCCCTATATCGAGGTTAATTTTTCGTAAATCATCACCTACGCAGATTAGATTTATAAGTCACCGTCAACATGATAAAGTTGAGTCTGACATGAATTATCACTAAAGCCAAGTAAGAAAGGATGGATGATCGGGTAGAATTTTCCAGACCTCTTAATCAATTGGCTGTGTGGATTTTTTTTTGAAAGGACAACAGTCATTCTGCATTGAAGATGACCTCTGAATCAACAGGTCTGAAGATGTTTTTCGACACTGTTGTAAAAAGCGGAATCTGGATGTTAAAATTACTGTCTCTTAGGAATGTGATGTGATACAATATGATGTTATCCCTTTACCATAGCTCAGCTTTCATTACATTGATACACGTTTATTACCGAATACCTCTCAAGGACAACCTATGAATTAGAGGGTTATAACCACCTTTAAAGCCTAATATTTGTGAAGTTGTTTACAGCCACAGATTGTGTGCGACAACGCAATCATCATGGAGGAATTTTAATACACAGAATGCGTGATTCCTACTCTTTTGTCCTGATGAAATTTAAGGACTTTTCAAGGACCAAATAATGACTTTCAAGGACCTTACATTGGCAATCGCAATATACATAAAAATTAAAAATGCAAGACAAGACATTATAAGAATATTGAAATTAGAGTGTTTAATTATATTGTTCTTTTTCAATTTGACACACTGAAACCCTTTTTGCATCCCTTGTATTAGCTATGCTTACTGGGCGGGGAAGGAAGGGGACATGTATGTCCAAAGCACTACTAGCTTTGTTCCAGAAATAAGGAGAAAGACCCTTTTCTTTTTCTTTTGCCAAAACTTGAAAAAAAGATTTTTGAGAAAAATTCCGTGAGTTTTCAAAGGCCCCACCTTGGGTAAAAAAGGCTGACCATAGGAATCATGGAAACGCACTCCACATCATTAGAACAGTGGCGGCTTCGAACTTTACCGCACACCTTGGTGTTGACTAAAGTCTAATGTACCCCAAAGAAAATTCTCTAAAGATGGATTTAAAAAATTATGTTAAGGCAGTTTTTAATCTATTAGAAAGACACACAGGCATTAAAAACATTTTAAATGTAACAAAGCTACTAAAATATTCCTAATAGTTACCATCGATCAATAAAACAATTTCAATTCAAAAAGACTGCACGAAAATTTCACACCTTTTGTTTAGATCAGATATTATTGCTTCGCTCAGGATGTGATATGGGAAAATAAAAGTATGGCAACACTGGCAAACAAGTTTGTCAAGAAATAATAAAATCCAATCTCTTAGACGCTCTCCTCTTGTAATTTTTTCCTTCAAAGATACTCCCATGGATGTACCTCCTCCACAGAAATCTCTTGCATATCCCTGGGGATGGGGACACCTACCTCAGTTTTTCGAATTGCTGTTGTAGAGGCTTGGGATGCTGTTGAAAATTGTCACATTCAGAGGCTGCCTACATAAATTTTCCTTTCTTTTCTACTATTAATGCATGTCTCACGGTAGAAGGTCTGCAAAGGTTATGTTGTATCAGGACCCACAATCTTCCAATGATTTTTTTGGTTTCTCTTATGGAGCAAGAACAGCAAAGGTCATGCTGTGCTGGGTGCCATAGCTTTTTTTGAGGAATCTGAACCTCTTTAAGGCCTAGGGAACTAAGAACCCGGGTTAATGGTAGGCGAATGCATTACCACTGATGGGCCTTGTCTTAAAAACTTCTGTCGTTTAGGATGGCGCTTCGTAACTTTGATGAGGCTGTGGCCAGGTAAATTCAATATATACATTTTTTCACGGGCTTGATTCTAACAAATACACTCAGTAAATACCCTTTTCCACTTTTATGAAGTTCCTATATAAAACTATCATAAGTACGAATAATTAATTATGGCATAATCATAAAAAATAGTTTATCGTTTAGTATGGCATAATCATATAAGTACAATTTTCTTTTTTCTTTTTGTTACATTTGCTTGCTGACTGGTCATTAGCATTTGCAACAGATATTATTTTGCACAGTTTTAAGATTGGAAGATGTACTGCGTAATATTGTTATTGGCTTGTAGGTACTTTTTATGACCGGTCATAGGTAGCGGTACAACCTTTCTCGAATGCTAAAATATTTCAGTGTCTGAAAATCCTAGATCATTCATGAATACTTGCATATTTAAAAACACAAGGCTTGATCACTGGCATTTGCTGCACAGATGTTGTTTAGGTGTCCTGGATCTGAGCTGTTTGACATATTCAGAAAGATTATTCTCCTTAAAATAATTCAACGATAAAGTGCTCATTCATGAAAAATGCTTGAAAAACTAAAATGTCGAATTCCAGGGCAATTTTTCACAGTCCGGTATAATTGATGCCAGGAGCTGCATACAGGCCCACAGTCACACGATTCAGAAACACTAGCTCATGGGACACGACTCCAGTCTAAGACAGTAAAAACGGTATACAGTAGAAATGGGCAAAATGATTCACTGACTAAAGCAATAAACAATTCTTTCCATTTCTAAGAGACAGGGAAAATTGCATACTGATTCGGTTAGTGACCAGTTTTATACATCTACAGTACACAGTATTATTAGAAGTGAAAGATGTGACAAAGTGATAGAAGAATGTGTTACTTTTACACAAACGTAGGCTTTTCTGCTATTAAATTATACCAATTCAACGCTTTTATTAAGTTAAATAGTTTAGCTATGTATTTGAGGCTGGTAACTAACCATACATGTCCTATTATTTTTAGTGTGTGAATTACAAAATGCAAATTTCAGGAAAAGGAACTACCCCACTATAGCGTAAGAGTAGTCAACCTTGTCCCTACCGCCCACTAATTACCACTGGGCTGTTCAAGCTTTCACGGTGGGTAGTAGGGATTTTGTAAGATGATGAAGCTGATAAATAATCCTTACGAAAATTGAACTAAATATCAAATACAGTCGAGTCTCTATTTAACGAAGTGCCATCGTTCCTCTGAAAAACTTCGTTATAAGGAAAATTCATTAAATAGAAATTAACATAAATGTTGAAACTTAATTTCGATAAAATGAAAAAAGCTAAATTTGGACAGTAAAGACTAAATTCAGTAGACTCTTCTTTTTCAACGAATTTAAATATTTTTCGTATACAAGTACGTACAAATTAATAACAAAAGTAAAGACTGAGGATTACTTTATATCTGTATGATCCTCATACAACATATTTGAAACAGAGAAATAATCACTAATTTTGCTTTGTACAAGTTTCTTATAAAAAACGTTTTGTTCATAGAAATTCTCACACTTTTGTAAATATCGGAACACGTCATCTATAACATTTTCTTCCACAATGCAACACGTATGTGCGAGAAGCAAATTTCGTGGCTTAGCCACACCTGCAGAGTGATACATCCCCGCCGATTCAAAGTTCCCAGTTTAGAACAATAGAATTATTTATCACAACTGACCCTATGTCCACAATACAGAAGGCTACCTCAACTCCGTCCGTCCTTGCTTAAAATCCTCAACTACCCCTTCTACCTAACCATCCCGCTGAAAAATTGTAAAAGGTAAATTAAAAAAAAAATCAAATTCTTTATAAAAAGAACTTCGTTATATAGAAATTGTTTTTCGTAATATGGAGACAAATTTACATGTTAGTGCCATTCAAAGTCAAGGTTCCGCCGAAAATTTCATTAAATAGAAAACTTTGTTATATGGAAGTTCGTTATATGGAGACTCTACTGTATTTTGTTTTGCAGCACCAGTCTCAAAGATCTCATTAATTATTAATTAAAGGTAATTTCAATAGCCTTTATAGTTTTTATATTTAATTTCATTTTTCTTCAATTAAGCAGCTTCCGCACTAGTAGGCACTGTATCGATCGAGATGCAGAAATGCAGCATCAAATTAAGGTTTCTGTATATTACAAACATATTCAAAGTACAAATAAAAAGAGAAATTTAACTATATATTTTTAGTAAACCTCCATTCAAAAATTACGAGAACTTAGCAGTTGTGCTATAATTAAGTTATAGCAGAATCGGTGGGCGGTAAGAAAATTTTACTACCAACCAAGATACCAAAGTGGGCATTAGGCACAAAAAGGTTGACTATTCCTGTTACAGCAGAACTCACTGCATTTCGCCAATTTCCTTTGTGCGTATCCACAACATGAGCACAATTAAACACTCATTATACCTTCACCTTACGCGTGAAACACTGTTCCATATAACTAACAAGTGCAATCGCTAACTTACTTAACACATACACAAAGTTCATCTTACGACATTTGTTAACTACAATTTTGTGCTTGTCTTAATTTTGAGCACCAATCAGATTTGGAGCTGGCAATGTAACCTGGCACACTGTATACACTTAATTCTATACAATGTAAACTTTTTATAATCATTTACGAAAATTCTACCGATGTCGACAATTACAAAATTTACTAATCGTGGATTTTATACAAGTTTCAAAATATTCTATCAGGTAAAAACCAAAATATAAATTTTTTATAAAACAAGTTTTCCTAGTCAGAGGGCAGTTGTATGTGGAGCAAGTTACAAAACAGCCTCATACTTTCAGATTTAACGACAATCTGAAACTCAAAAATGCACACCTTTTTTTTTACAAAACATAATGAAACATCATAAATACTTTGATCATATGATAACCATAAACATGATGTTTAGGTAGAAGGCAATGATATAAATCAGTACAATGAATTTCATTATTCTAGGATTTACACAAGCCACTGATTAACAGGATTTGTATGTAGGAAAATGAAACAAAATTCGGTATTTACATATTAAAATTTACTTATTGTACATTTTTGGTATCGTGTACATTTCATTCCCAGTTCCAGCTATTTATAGCTGGTTTTTATGATTTGTTGGCATTATACGCTACTCTTTTATCCTTTTTTTTTTTAGTTCAAAATTTCAATTTGGAAAATAACAATAATAATAAAAAAAAAAGCTAAATACATATTAGCTGCATTTCAATTTTCAGAACAGTGATTGCCAAACAATATTGATCGTACCACGTCAGTCGGTGGTATGATGGAGAACGCCTCCCTGTTCCTTCCGCTTACTTGAAATAGATAGTAAGATTGTAAAAATGCGCCTGGCAGTCGACACGTTAAATTTTGCATGAATATTTTATATTCTTATGGAGGAAAGTTGATGTAGCCATTGTTACATAACTGCTAAACAGGAATGGGAAATAATCACATGACGGATTTTTGGTGATGAAGGGACATAACGAAACGAGGTGAAACGTAACAAGGGCGGGACTGGATGTGGTATAAAAATACACGGAAATTAATTGCATGACGACCGCTGTTGAGCATGATTCTGAGCACTGGGATATACTTTGAAAATGTGGACGAAACGATGGCGTCAAATCGTGGTATATCTGTCGGTAGCGTTTAGTTCAGCAAGCTGTACATGCAGATAGGTCATTTCCCGCTTCGTTAATGAAAGATCCGTTGTCAATTTCACTTCCTTCTCTTTCAGTTTTTTTATTTCTCTTTGTGATGCCTGAGGAATATGTAAAAAGTTACATAAATGTGGCAGTCAATGATGAAACTACAGTTTTACAATAGCTAGGGAATAAGGCATATTTTATCATGAAGACATTTGGATTACAACTTTTGAAAAAATAGTTACTGTTTATTATCCTACTATATCCTGATGTATGGATGATATTGTCCTATCTTTTCCCAAGCAGTATCATATATATCATAAGGATGCCTTGGCTAAAAGGCCCCTTTACAATCATTTCTAGTTTCTGTTCAAGCCTCTGCTCATGTTGCACTTCAAGCCACATCATGATTTCAAGTCCCATTTAGACGTTGAAGTTTCATGTCAGTTTTCTGCACCCTTTACATTAGTTTCTTCTTGTGATATGCAGCCTGAACAGATGTCTACAGGGCTGTCTGAATAGCCTTAATTAATATTAATATTGTACCGTATAGTAAAATACTAATATTGTCTTAATATTGTACCGTACAATAGAATAGTTTGTCATTCCCACTGTTCATAGGGCCAATTGGCATGGAAGGCTTTTGAACTAAGGCTTGAACTGAAGCAAAAAATTACGGTGTAAATGGGTTTTACCATCTCTATGGTATTGATGCCTTTCTGGCATGAAACCTTTGATATCCTGAACATGCACCTGATTATTGAATGTGCTTGGAGTTGTATAAAGATAGGTAGGGTATTTTATAAATTTTTTATTTTTTTGCAACAAGTTATACAACCATGCTATTTGCCCAACAACAATAACAAGTCAATACACAATAATCAGTTATATTTTTATGGCATCAGAACAGCAAAGGTCACTGTATGCTAAACAAAGTCAAGTAGTATACACAATTTGTGTCAGAGATTAAACTTCGTACGAAAGTAAGAAA
Organism: Dysdera silvatica; assembly: GCA_006491805.2. Lineage (NCBI taxonomy): Eukaryota > Metazoa > Arthropoda > Arachnida > Araneae > Dysderidae > Dysdera > Dysdera silvatica. The sequence continues at coordinate 50,765,842 of QLNU02015003.1, read as the reverse complement.
TGCATTAAATACACCAAAAACGGACAATGCAGTAAAATCAGATGTAAGAAAAGAAACTGATATCAGCTAAAAATTAAAAAAAAAGACTCTGAGATTAAAAGAATCGCATAAAACAATACCTAATTAAAAGGAAGTGGTAATTACATCCCTGGGTCTATAACGTTACTGTAGCCAGAATGGAAAAAGAAGGATAAATTTCAGAGATTTTCTGACCCATTAAATCTTCAACAAATCCTACGAAATTAATTAATGTTTTATAAAAAGAAAAGAAAGTAAAGTTGGATTACCAAATTGTGTTTCAGAAGGTCCAGCTTTTCGTTCTTTAACTTGCTAACATCTTGCTTTAAGGTTTCGACTTGCCTCGCAACAGCTACAGCAAATTCAGAACAAAATTCGAAATTATTTTAATGTTATTACAACATTTGGCTACCACCAAATGGCTTATAGCAATGGAGGATAACTTGCCATCGTAATCTGAACAGCGTGAGCAGGAACAGGAGTTGTCACCAGGAGATGCCAAGTCCAACCCAGAATCAGTTGGTCCATTCGGCATCTGTTCCAGTTCAAAACTGTTTACACTCGAGGAATCTGACTCTGACGGTTGCAGTTTTAAAAGTGGCATCGGCGGTGTGTCGGGACTAGAGAGGGGAGTCGGTGGATTACTGCTCGCTCGGTTCCAGAGTGCTGGAATTCCACCGGAACTGATGGAATCGAAGCTCCGATTTCGGCCTTCTCTATAAAGCACATTTTGCAATTGTATATTATTGAAAACACAAGAAGGCCAATATATCACAGAGTATAAAAATGATACTATAATGCATCATGTGCTGAGATCGCTTTAGTTGTTTGTGAATTTTGAGGCGAACGGACAGCAAGAGTCATATTAGACAAGGAGTTATGGTTTATGATGATGATTATGAATTAAATTTAATGGGAAGGGTAGCCACCTAAAAGGCAGCGTTGTAATCTCAGACAGGTTTTGACACTAAAGATCTTAACAGTCAATGGGTTAAGAGGAGATTGTCAATCCATACTGGCATACAGAGACACATTGCTCGCACTGGTGTCATCATTTAACTGGAATTTTTGGGAACCAATCCATGATCAATCAGCCCCAGAGAGCAGATGAAATAGATGGATGGCACGGATAAACACACTGGCCCGGCCGATTCTCATACAAGAGCCCACCGGATCCCATTGGATGGGTGCAGGAAGCCACAAATCGGCATAGAATGGGCACGAGCCAGCCCCGAAACCAGAGTGCAGAGAATGACATCCATCCCATCCAAGTATCCTGGCTGGCACATTCGCAGGCATAATGAATGCTTCTCCAAGGTGATTGGTGACGCACATGAGCAGAGACCGTGGCCAGACAGCTCGTAAGAATGAAGGATGCAAGCATGGCCCCGAAGTCGAAGACAGGTCTGCGGGGGGCTAGAGCTAAGTCCTAGAATAGTGGGTACAGACATTAATCCATCCCAATCTAGTGGCCTGGTCAATGTCCCATACACTTCGACAAAATCCAGACACACCACAGGCGACACAGTCGTACGAGCAGGAATCAAGGCCCGCCAGACCCGGACCTAAGCGAAAAGACGTCCGCACGCCACCAGAGCTGAAACCAGACTCCCAGTTTTTGAGGAATCCAAATCTTTTTAGGCCTAGGCACCAATCCCTTGACCACATTGAGCAGTTAGTGGGTAAGCATTCATTTTTGAGCACCACTAGGAATCCAACCTAGGATAATGGCTCACTAGGTAATTACATCACCAATGTGTCACCACATGGCTTTTTTTAAAAAAAAATGTATGGCGCAAGGATTGCCAAGATCATAGAAAGCCAGGATTTACAATTTTCCAACAGATTCAAACCTGAATTGTCAGGGGAAATAAATCCCAGAACACACACTGGCAGAAAATCAAGAAAGCATTCAGTATCAGCAACATTCAATCCTGGTTTCCGCATGGTGGACAAATGCGTTCCTTTTCTACACAATCACATATGGCAGCTTTAAATCATTCAAAAATCATTTAAAAATTCAAACAAAAACCTTAACATACCAAGTAAAATCATAAATAGTTTAAACCCTTAAAAAAAATTATCTCCATTGGTTGGTTGGATTTTTATGGCACAATGACACCAGGTGTCAATCTGCGGCAAACAAGGTGAAACCATATATATAAGGTTCAAAGCAAAAGATAAATTAGACTTCATACAAAGGTATACAGCATATTGAATATGCAAAAAATGAATGAGGAGATAAAATAAGATGAGACTAAAATAACCAATGTGAGATAAAAAAAAAAAAAAATTTTACCATTGTAAAAAGAATTAGATAAAATGTGATTACGGTTAAAAGGCTAGTGACCGCCATTGTTTAGAAGTTTTACAAATAGATAAAATGTTTAACAAATGGTTACATGTGGTTTACATTGGTGTTTGCATTGGTGGTTACATTGGAGCATCTTCTCCCTTCGATAGATGTTGGTGGGAGAAGCAATGCAACATCTAGCCAGGACCATAGTCGTTCCTGTTCCTAGACTGCCATATTCTAATTTGTGGTTTGATGAAGCAGTTTCATCTTTATTCTCAAGACTAGTACATGGACTGAGATCACATCGATGGTTACGAATGATATATGAACCATGGTATAAAATGTGAGGGATAATTGATAGCACGACATGACTTTTGAACTATGTCACATGGCTTAATGTGACATTTGAGTCATAACACGTTAATCTTATTGTGAATTGAACTCATTCTGGTGGACTAAGTGTGGTTTTATGGCGGAAGGACAGCAATATTACGGTGAAATACGACCATCAAGACAAGAGCTCAAATCTTTGCCACCAATGGAACCCCCGTCCATGATTATGGTGGGCAGAAAAATTGGAAAGCAGGGTTCCAATTCATCATGAAGAAAACAATTCCTTGACTTTTTCTAGATTGCACGGGAACCCCAAGAAAGTTTTTTACGATCACATTACGTCAAATCTGGGTTAATGGCAGAAGTGACAAATGTGGACAAGCCAACAAACATGGTATAAGTGACAAATGCCCTACAGTGGCCATTACAGGGCAGTGACCCTACATTTTCCCCAAGGTACCCAAACCTCTTAAGGCCCCTGGATTACAATGAGAAGTTAGTAGGTACGAGTTTTCCTTTTCTTTTTTGGTGGCATTCCTTGGAGTAGAACCTAGATTAATAACACGATAGGTAAACATGGCTTGAACACAAATCAGTGAATAAGAATAAGTAAGAAACGTGGTCTAACCTTCTTATAGAGTTTGGAGAAGACATCTGCATTAGTTTTTCCCTTTGGACACGGGATGCCTAAATAAGAGCAAAGCAATCCAAAATAAACACATTTAAAACTGAAGCACTTGTGCCTGCTAAGTAAATTCACACTGCGGTACTGATACTACTTACATTAGGAGTGGTTTCACCAGTGACTAATGCTGATGCACTGGAGTTGCTTAAGCTCGAAGAAGAACGCTTGCTCACTGCAGCTGTCATTAAATTCGACTCTACAGATGGGCTCCTTACCCTACTCGAAAGAGCTTTGCGCACAGAGTCGAAGAAGCGAATACTGTTTCCATTAACCTCACTCTTCCCACAGTCATGGGAAATGCCACAGAAGTCTTGCGTTTTCTGCCGCACTTCATCAAAAAGGGATTGGAGCAGAGAAATACGTGTTCGTTTCTGAAAGAAAGAACATAATATGCATGACTAGACATCATTAGTAATTAAGAAAAGCCTTTGCATATTTTATAACCTAATTTACTGCACTGCCATCTGGGAAGGTACTGGCTTAATGAGACAGCCAAACCACGTCTAAAACATCTTAACATAGGAGAGCGATTGTGAATCAAACTCAACCCAACAGGCCTGCAGTTGGAGGACATGAGAGCTGATAATAGAGGACTCTCGTCACGTCAGTTTAAATTTTTAAAAACAATAGAATAGAATGACAGTTTACATTTAAATTAAACACTTCTTTAATATATCCTACATTCCTTTGTTGAGTGAAGGCACAATTCTGCCTTCGCTTGACAAGGGGAGAAGTGAACCGTTGTGTTTTTAAACTTTATGCCAGTGTTAAAACAACTGTTTGTTAAAAAAATATGTTGTTAAAAAGCCCTTTGAAGGACTACAATGGCAAGGTGTTAGGGAGGGGGCCCGAATAGATTCAATGATCTTGGATCACATACAAACTATTGACAACCTTGTGGAATATGAAAATTGTGTTTTAGATAAATCTAAAGGGTTAAAGCATTACTTGCCTCCAACTTTGAAAATTTCTCTGCTTTGTAACAAGCGATTTCTGCATTAATCAGCTTCGTAAGTAAAAATTCTCGAAATTCAGGTCCTTTTCGAAATACTGCTGGATTAGGAAGATTAGGCCCAAACGATGGTACACCCTCCCTTGCCGTAATAGATACTTTATATCTAGAGAGCGAAAAGGCAAAACACACAGGTAAATTTAAAAAAAAGTTGTGATTTTATCCAATGAACAACGAAGTTGCATAAACCAAATTTACCTTGCATTTGGTGTCAAGGCGTCGACTGCTTGAACAACAATGTATGAATGTAAGAAGTGTGAGGCAATCATAGATGGCATGAAAGGTGTGTTTAAATCCTGAAACACTATTGCAACAATGTCATTTCCTATGTGTCGTTTTCTTTGCAGCTATAAAAAAGCACCAAGGAATAATAGATTTTTTTACAACTAGATATGATTTTAGTAAACTTAACGCTACATAAGTTACTTAACATTCAATGGTTTTTAAATATTTCACCGTAAATTTAAAGGTACAGACAAGTTATACTTAGAAATAATATGATGAGGGAACAATACACAGAATAAATCAAAACATGTAATATAATGTAATGTGATTAATGTAACATAATTATGTAATGTAAAGCTAATGTTGTAGGCATAGTACCATTTAACGAACAAAGCGTGCATGCAGAAAGTACCAAATTCTGGCATCCTAACCACTGGGCTACTAGACGACAATTGCTGAGGAGAAAGGGAAAAAAAAAAGTTTTTAAGTTGGAGGGCAACAGAGAAAGTGTTTTTTTTATTGCAAAAATTTGGAAATTTAAAATTTAGTGTTAAAAGGCCCCCAAATGCGCTAGGAGAGTGCTGTTTATAACTGAATTATAAAACTCACTAGACAATTTTAATATCACTGTCAGACAGTTTGAAACTTTATGCATAAACGAAACAAATTCTCAACGTATTTTTCGGACTCACTAGACATCCCTTGTCTGAGAAACAGGTGAAATAAACTAAATAAACAAAGAGTTATAACGAAGAATCGGACCAAAGGAATATTGAAGGTATGTTAAAAAGGACGAATTGAAAAATCTCCCATTGCAGTTTACTGCTAGGATGAAAAGCATAAATTTTATTTTTAAGATGCCACTACCATCTGTTAACCCACTTCGTCATTCGAATTAGATTTTTTGAAGTATTCTATATCAGAAGACACCTAGAAAATACCGTGAATGATCACGTCGACATAAAGTTTTTAGTCAGTTGTGGAAAAACTTTGTATGTGTTTGTCAATCGGCAACCCGCCTATTCCACCTTCTTTTCCACTGCCGACAGATGGAGCTGCAATTACCAAAAATAGTAACATTCAAGAGATAAACGGTGCCCAACTGGTAACATAACAAACAATGGGAAATGGCAACACTCCAAAGTTTGTACGGTTCACATGTATTCTAAATGATGAAGTCTGCCCGAAACGTACATTAAAATTTCATTCATTAAATGTTACTATGCCTACAACGTTGGATTTATATTTTTCACTCATCCTCTCTTAATGTTCTTCACAGAGCAACATGTCCTAAACTTTCAAATATCATTTATTGCTATCACACATTCTTTTTTAAGCGAAGTTGATAACCCAGTAATAATGATTTCCGCCAATTCTGTTACAACAACTTGAGTTTACTGACAAACTCTTCATATTTCAAGTAATTTATTTTGCGTTCTTACGGTACAAAAATAGCAAAGGTCCTGCTGCGTCAAAACCCACAATTTTCCGAGCTATTCGAACTGTTGTTGCCATGGAAACCAAACCTTGGACTATGGTGGCCAGAAAAACAACATGCATTCAATGAAATCATTGGGTAATGAATCCAGCATAATGGCATGACAGGCAAATGCATCGCCACCACAGTGTCATAGGGCAGCGGTAATGCATTACCACCACACAGCCACAGGACAGGGGACCTATATATAATTCCCCGAGAAATTTAAAATCTCTTAAAGACTAGGAAACCAATCCCCGGACAATAGTAAATAGTTCGTAAGCATTTTTCCGCATTGTTGGGACTCAACACAGGTTGATGGCAATCAAGATGAATGTGCTGCTGGTGCAAGGCCATGGGCATACATAGACAACAAAGGACACTTAGAGCCTCCCCACATTATTTCTCGGCAATAATTGCAATTCGTTTAGGTTGATTTTTGTGAAACAGTACAATTTTGTGCTTTGGTAGACATTCCCACTCCTTCTTGGAATTCCCACATGGGTGCAGAGAGTCGTAAGCTATCTTTTGGAAGAGAATCTTCTTTTGGTTTTGCAATCTTCTAATAATGTGCTAACTTACATTATTGGAAATTCTCAACTTCTCAAATGGAACTTTTTTCATGTTGATTTCACAAATATGTCTGCTATTTGACTATCAAGATAATATCTGTTTGCTGATAATCATTTCATACAATAGAAAAAAATAAAAATATTGCACATATATATTACATTAAACGACATGGGTTGGTTGCGTGATTTCGCATGGTGCAAGATGGCAAAGGTGGTAAGCCTTCACTTCACAAAGGGAGCAGTTGGCTCCCGAAACGTGTTTTTAAACCTTACGCCAGTGTCGAAATAACTGTTTGTTATGGAATCTCCTGGTGAAACTCTGTATTGTTTTGCTGAAGAAGGTAAGGTTGAACGTATGACTTCTGCACCAAATGAGAATATTTTTATGTAGAAAAATTCAGTTAAGCTCTTAGAGATATTAACCTGAGTGACTTTGGAATTGTTTCTTAATTTAAATAAATAAAAAAATGCCTGAGTACCCAATATATGGGAGTGAATGACCTTCAGGGTCACAAACAAGTTTTTTTTTTTTTTTTGCATTTTTGATAAAAACCGTTTTGAAGCACATTCCTTAAAGTGCATAGAAATTAAACGATCAAGAGAGTAAAAGACACAGTTTAGAGAGATAAAAAAAGGCATGCTGCTTCAAATAAGTTTAATTTAAATGCACAGAGTTTTTTCTGTGGGAAAAAACTGCATCAAAGGAAAAATGCGTAAAAATCACAGGCATCTAAACTCTTTTACAGTGCATCTTTACATTTAAACTGCTTGTAGAAGATTTGCAAAGAATAAAACTAAAAGGTCAATAAAAATGCCTCCCTGATAAACCCTGAATCAATGTGGCAAAAAATTGTGCATTTAAAATTTTTTATTCTGCAAACTGCCATCAAACTTAATTTCTCTTAACGACAATAAATATTACTTTAGAGACTAGCACAAACAGAATTATAGTTATTTACCTGCTGTGGATCATTTTCAGTGTATGGTAGCAAGGTAGAGATGTGGAACATAATTTCACAATCTTTGAACCTTGTATGAAAAGACTCTTCACCAGTTTGACCATAATGAGCATCCAAACCACCACGAAACCTATGCAAACATACCTTTAATTGCTTTTCTATTGTCAGTCATACACAACATATAGTCATAAACAGTAGCACAGAGATAAGACAGGGTAACAGGGCCAACAAGACAAGGTAAACAAAATTAAAAACATGTTGCGTTGGGACCTACTAAAACCTCTCCTGCTAAAGAAGCAAAACTCCAGACTATGGTGGATAGAAAAATGGCAGATGTTCTATGATGCCATTGGCAGTTCAATTCAGACTAATGGTACAACAGATAAGTGCATCACCATTATGGCACTGCAGAGCAGTGAACCAACATTTTCCCTAGTAATTATGTTTTAAGGCCTAGGGAACTAACATCTGGATTACACTGGGCAATTATTCAGTAAGCACTCTCTTTTTTTTTTCTTTTGGCACTAGGAGCTGAATCTGGATAAACGGCACCCAGCTTGCTGTTTTTCTATGTTAGCAAACACTACTGTGGCACCACAGGGCTGCTGATGAGTGCTGAAATATGGTTTCAATAGTTTGTTTGTTTTGTGGTTTTACGGCTCAAAGACTACAATGGTCATGCTGCGCCGGGACCTACTGTTTTCCGAGGAATCCGAACCTCTTATGGCCTAGGGAACCAAACCCCGGACTACAGTGAGCAGTGCGATCTTTATGAGATCTCTGAGTAAGTTCTTTTTGCACTGTTGGGAGTCGAACCTCAATTAACGGCACACTCGGAAAATATGTTACCATACTGAACCACCAGTGCCTAGTTTCAATAGTCAGAATTAGAGACGTGGGTGGGAAAACTTTCCACCTTCAAAATTTTAAAAATGCATTCTTCTTTATAAAAACATGTCATTACTTCTCCCTGTATAGGTATATAGTTTTAAAAGTTTAAACATAAAAACCATATTAGATACATATCAAAAATACTATCATTCATAACACAATCATAATTTCTCCCACTCCTGACCACATAAAACAGAAACCTTTACGAACATTAGATTTTCTTTTCCCATCCTATTAAAATATATCTTACATTTTCACTAATGGTTTTATATTTCATCAAATATATGAAGTTATCAAACATTTTCAGCCGAAAAACTATCATGTAGCAATAGGTTAAAGTAGCAGTTACTAAGAAGTAACAATAACGAGTTTAACCAACATTATTTTAACCAAAATTTTCTGTGGACAGTTTTTTCTTTCTGAGAGGGGAAATATGGGGCCGGGGATCACAATTTGTCTAGTGCAGTGGTTCCCAACCTTTTTCAAGCCGTGTCCCACTTTTATAGTAGCCAAGTAATCCGCGACCCACTTTTATAGTAACCAAAAGATCACGACCCTCCCTATCCATATATATATATATTTTTGTATTATATATATTAATTTATATTATAGATATGAAGTTAACAACCATTAGTAGAATGTTACAATGTGTGTAGCCATGTTGAAATATAAAAGCGTTGGAAACATTTGGTATGAAATTCCTTATAAAAATAATTGCAACTAAAAATAGTTTCGGCCATTCTCCAGAAACCTGTTCACGACCCCCAGGTTGGGAACCACTGGTCTAGTGGTATAGCATATAAAACAAACGTTATTTAATGTATTACATTTACAATACATATTTAGTGATTAAAGTGCTGGAAAATTTTCCACTTCAAAACTGTCCGCAAAATCCACATCACTAGTTAGAACTTTAAGAGATGGGGGGAAAGAAAAATTAGTCAACATGTATTTTTTGTCTTCAAACCATAGGATGCAATTTAGGATGAAACCTATGATTTAACGAAACCTTCTAACCATGATACATGAACATAAAACCAGGCTTATTGGAAATTAAACCAAGCTCCGTGCCTACAAGCTCTAGTTGAAATATCATGGATCCCAGAAACAAGTATAGACATTTTTTGTATAAATACTGCTAAAAAATTCCATGTCACAAACGCTGAAAAATAATGAAAACTAACCCTTTGAAATCTTTCAGCTGAATTTTTTCACCCAGCATATTTAAAAATTCTTCCATTGCAGCACTATGTCTTATGTTACCAAACAATTCCTCTTCCGTTGTCTGCAATACAACAAAGTTTATTATTAATGAAATATAGAGATGAAAAGTAAGTTATACATACATCATACAATGCAATCTGGCAATAAACAGTACAGTCTACAATGTAAGATATTACCCTTCACAGGGATAACACAATTGCCAAATAATGGTCAACACAGAAAAGCCTCCGGGGCGAGATTTTTGTGAGTTTTTCGCGGGGGAATTTATTATACAATAATTTTTGCCACCCATGTTTATGTAGCTCTCTCTCTAGTTTGAGCTACATAAACGTGGGTGGCAAAAATTGTGTAAGGGTGGATCAAATGAAAATGGAACAGGAGTTACAAAATGAAATGACATAGTTTAATTTTAAAAGTAATCACTAAAATTACACAAGCACTTGTCCCACTATTGCACCAAGCAGTGAATACCTCGTTCATACAGGGTTTGTCCCAGAAGTTCCCGGAATGATTTTTTGTAGTTGGCAACGCTGGCTGACGGGGCGGAGAAGTTGGTGGGGGATCTGAGCTTGGAAACGAGACCGGTATCAGTCGCCTGCGGGCAGTTGTTGAGGCAGGGTCACGCTCCGCGCAGAGGTATCTACTGCACCCTCGTCGATCAAAAAATGGACCAGTTTTTGGAGCAGCGTTATGCAATCAAATTTTGTGTGAAACTGGGTAAAAACGGGGCGGAGACACTCGAAATGCTTCGGAAAGCCTACGGTGACGGGGCGATGAAAAAAAGCCAAACTTTCATGTGGCACAAGCGGTTCCGGGAAGGTCGGGAGTCCGTCAACGACGACGGACGTTCCGGTTGCCAGTCAACATTTTGGTTTGGTCAACACAGTTGGGGTGTCGAACTCACGATAATTGCAAGTTAGGAAAAGAACACGTTACCACTGAACCACCACAGGGAAAAAAAAAAAAAAAATGCGAACCCTATGTTAAAGAAATCTTATTTAAGATTCAGCCTACAAATAAAATTGGAATATGAAAAACAAATTTGTATGTTTATATTATATTTAAAAAGCTAAGCCTGCACTCTGAAGTTGCGTCATATGTCTATTACATTTTCAGTATGTACTGTGGTTCATTCGGAATAAGACCAACTGCTTACTGATATCTCCAAAGCATGTTATTCCAATTCAATTTAATGGGTTTGATTGCACTGGTGATAATTACTAATTTGGCGCAGTATAGCCCAGATGCTCTTGCGCCATAAAAAAGCCAAACAATCGATAATTACTAGAGCACAACTGGAATATTATTTTTCTGGTGAATTTGAAATAGCTGTTAAATGAGACCCTTACCTGCCCAAATTTTTGATAAATAATGCCAAATTTAAATGTGTTGACTAGAACATGTTCATCATATGCCAGAAGCATATCAGATGCCTAAAAAGAAAAGAGTACACATGTTTGAATTATTACAGCAAATGAAAACTGATAGTAGCAATTACAAATCTAAATATATTGATGAGAGAAAAATAAAAGCAACATGGTGAAGGAGTGTCTTGATTTTATCCAGGACAAAATAAATCTAGTCTTTCCTTGGATACAATTGAACCTTGATTAGGTATATTCGTTGTTCATGCAAGTTCAAAGCTTCAGAATATAGCCCGATGTTAAAGTTTTCTCCAAATTGCTTAGCAAGGCCTCCAAAACGTTCTAAATAGATTTCGGGGAGTTATTGAAGTTCTTAAATACTCTTCCAGGGAATTCCATCATTTGTCATTTGGAATTTTGCCTTCAAGCAAGCCCACATTTAACTTCATACCCCCCCCCTCCTCCTCTTGCTTCATGTAGTATATGAATAAAATATTGTTTTTGTTTAGTTTATATGTTTCTGTATTTTTTTAGTAGTTTTATGACATCAGGACAACAAATGTCATACTACACCAGAACCTACAGTTTTCCAAGGTATCCAAACCTTTTAAAACTGTAGGGACCTAATGCCTGGACTGCAGTAAGCAGTTTGTTAGTAAGCATTAAATTTTGGCACCACTGGGGGTCAACTCAGGATTAAAGACAAATTAGGTAAAAACATATTATCACTATGCCACCAGCACAAGGCCATTTTTGCACGCATAACAGAATTACAAAAATTAAGTTAAAATATAGATCTAATAAAAATGCAGTATTTAATATAAATGAATTGCTCTTTACAACCCAGCGTGTTTTTTTTCCCCTAGAAATAATTTAGCTAGAGTTAAAATCAATTTCATGCATGAAAAACATTTGCCTCCCCCCCCCACCCCCGGGTCAGAGCCCACTTTGAAAACTTCTGCCTTAAAATATTTTAATAACATAATGCTTGGGGCAATCTGTTTGCAGGAATTCTGGCCTCCCCCTATGCATCCCATTTTACGAAGTGAATAACACTAAACAAATTTTTAGAGAATTAGTTATTAAATATAGATACATGTTTCGGCATAAGTTGTATGGGCCAGGGAGCCCAAGCCCCCCCCCCAATAATTTTGAAAACCCCTAGTTGATGCATAAATGTTAAAAGATTTGATAAATAATCCACAATAATCCGCTTAAATGTAAAAAGTGCAACTGAATCTCAAAAATATCAATAAAATTCGCTGTAGTAGATTTTTCAAAATTTTGTCTGATTCTTTTCAAATTCTGAATGGTGCCGAAGACAATCAAGCGACATATGCAGAAAATGAAAAGTTTTCATTGTACTTGTGTTTACGTACAACCGTACGCACAGTATCACTTTGTTTGGCACAGCGTAACCATAGTTGTCCTTGTGCCAATAAAATCCAACCAACATATTTGTGTTTTATGGCATAAGGGCAGTTCTAATCATGCTGCATCAGATTCTTCAAAGGGTCAAAAACCTGCCACCCAGGACAGCGGTCGCCAACCGGTGGTCCGCAGCAAAATCTGGACATTATTTGCATTTTTAATGTTTTATTAATAATAAAACAAAAATAATATTCTAAGAAATTCTCATATTCTGAATGACAATTTCCACCTTTATATTGCACTAAATTCACGAAATGTGGTCTGCGGGATTTAAAATTATGAATTTAGTGGTCCGTGAGGTTCAAAAGTTTGGCGACCGCTAACCTAGGAGATCGAACCCTGAAACATGGATTAATAGAAAAAACAGCACACATTCGGTATTACTAGAAATCATACGCAGGTTTTTAGTTGGTTATGGCGCAAGGACAGCAAGAGTCATTCTGCGCCAACACAGATTTTTAACATGGTAGATAAACGTGGTACCACCCTGCTACTGTATGGCAAAGAGATTCATAACTAGGAACCACATACATCTCTTTCTACATAAACTAAGCTGATCACAACTTATCCCTTATTGCTATATGTACCTTAGGCACAACTAGTTGAACATTTTTAAATTTAAAATTCATGAACATTAAAGATTTAAAAAATTTAGCTCTATTTACCTTTGGAAAGAGTATTGGACTAAATCTGTCAATTGCAAGCTCTTCACACATAATCTGGAAAAAAAATCAATTTGATTTCAGTTCACCATTGAAAATCTAGACGTGAAAGTTTGTTAAGTAATTTTCCCGAACATTTTGAGGTTAATTTTTTAAAATATCATTTGTTCATTTTGGGGTAGTTCACCATCATGACTGCATAGATGGCGGCAGATCCAGGGACTATTATCTCCTCCTAAAACATGGTTGATATAAGATAAAATGACACTTCGATAAAATGTTAATACAGTAGAGTCTCGTGAATCCAGTTTTGCCTTTTAATTTTACAGATACAATTTTGCTCAGCTTACAGATATGATAAACAATACAGTGTCCTACAGTACGTAGTTACAATAATTGTGTTAAACATTCATAAAATCAGACAGTCTCTTTTGTCATAATGAGAATCTGCTGGCTGATGCAGTATTTCACAACCAACTCATGAACATGGCATTAGCTGGTGTGGCAATGGTTTGTTTCTCCATGTAGCATACGGTAAGATCAATGGCTGCAGCTGCATTCGCATGGGATACTAGCTCATCACCACTGCCGTCATCACCTTTTTCCGTGTTCCTTTGACCATGACTTTGTTGAGTAATAGCTGCAACTGTGTCCTCATCAGTTGAATTTTCACATGTTCCATCATCTGCTACCACCCACTAATTAATATTAGTTTGATTAGATACTTCACATCTAGGAATACATTTAGTAGATTTTATGTCTTATTTTTCTGATCCTGAATTTCAATGTAGGCCATGTTTTTTTCCAAGGTTTTCTCAAGCATTGTTCATTTATATAGGCCCACGATTCGGCATACCACATTCTTAATGTTCACTTTAAATTTCCGAAGAATTCCAAGTGAACTGTCACCATTTTCTTCTAGGAGGGCCTCGAGAAACCTTTTTCTATAGGCAAGTCTTATATTTTGTAAGGCTCGGTGATACAATGCTGCAATAAAAATGCAATATTGGGAGGGAGGAAAACTGCCTTGATTTCGTCACATATTAGTTCACTCACATTTGTATGTGCTGGGGTTTTGGCAATCAGGAGCAATGCTCGAACTAGTAAATCATTTTCTTTATTGAAACGAGTCTCAGCAGGGACAAACTATTTGTTAAACCATTCTTTAAAAAGAATCCCATTTATCTAAGGCCCAGAATGGTTCCTATAATAAATGAGATGAGTGCTCATATTGTTTTTTTTTATACACTCTTGTTTTAGTAGATTTTCCAATAACCATTACTGGCAATTTGTGGTTTCTGGTAGCATTGCTGCATGCCATTAGAATAATACGTTTCTTACTCATTTTGAAACTCTGAGCATTCATTTCTTCCTCTGAAGCCAGGCTTTTTTGTTGTCAGTAATGATTTACAGTTAAGACAAGTTTCGTCTGCATTGTAAATTTCTTGGGTAGAATAATCCCTACGCGTTACTAAATTGACAAACTCAGTAACATTTTCCACAGCCTCAGTATAATCAGTTGTTAGTTGCTTTTATGTGACTATCAAGTTATGAATCCTGTGATGTTTTCTTAACCATTCTATGTTTGTAGTGAATGAAATATCTTAGCCATTTATTAAGATGGATAGCCTTCTTTTGAATAAGAGAGGCCCAATTAAATGTGTACTTTTCTGCAGCTCCTCAATTAACCACAAAAAAGGACTTCATCAATCTTATCCAACTGTTGAGTGTTTTGCTGCTTGAAGAAGCTTTACGTGATTTTTCTGATGAAGATGGACAAAACTGTTCAATCTTGGAATGTTTTTTTCCCCAGTCATTAACAGTGGCTTTCTCCATGCTAAACTCCATAGACAATTTAGTCACACTTTCGCCATTATTCAAACGTCTCAAGACTTCGAGCTTATCTTTAAGAGCACATATAGTATGCTTGCGTTTGCAAGCCACTTTTCACAACATTACTTTCATTTACATAAGTAGTGTAATTCGAAAACAACATGATGCAAACTGCGACAATCACAGCAGCCGACTGACAAGACATAAACAAATAGTGCAGAGTCTGTGTTGCTCACAAATTGAAATTTTTCGTCGTTTGTTATACCCGCACACCAAAACACACAACACATCAAATGATTATAGCTTACAATAAATTCTGTAGTAAAGACTTTGTTTAATCCAAACATGTCTCGGTCTCAATCAGTTTGGATTAAAGAGACCCTACTGTGTTATCAAGATTCTCGATAGCTAACAATATATAGCCCCCTTCTTCCTATCATAGTCATTATGGATCTTGCACTGGATGCAGGTTATAAGGGACAGTATCTACGAAATAATGTGACTTCAGAGTATTTTATGACCAGCCTTTTGTTTTGAAATACAACGCAAAATTACAATACAGGATGACAGTTCTTGATGCATTGCATCACTAGTAACTTAGATGATTAGTTTTAGCATACTAAGCACCAACAAAGAGTATACAGGTGGGGTTTTACCTCTTTTCAATGTAGTGCTCCAAAAAAAAAAATTGCCACTCCCAGTACAATATAACCATCATTAAAAATGCCAAAACCATAAATTATAGATGTTAAAGCATAGCTTGTATTTCAAAGTGTAAAGACAATTAAGGTCACACTATGCTGGACTCCACGGTTTCCCCGAGGAATCCAAATTGCTGTTGCCCAGGAAACCATACTCCGGGCTATAGTGGACAGAAAAACTGCACATGTTTCATGGTAATATAGGAATTAGACACCGGTTACTGGTACAACAAGTTCATATGTTAGACCTATGCCACCATAAGACATTATATGGCACAGCATATCCCTTAACTTTTAGGGACGATTTCAAATTCCTTGTTAATTTCAGGTTCACCAGACTGAGTGGGAAGAGCCCTGCCCTTTAAGTTTGTATCAATTATCGATTCATGGTCTGAATTATATATCAATTTGCATTTTTCTGGTGCAAGGACAGCACAGCACAGTTCATGCTGTGCAGGAACCTACAGAATTACCAAGGAATCCAAACCCCTAACAGCACGACAGCCCAGACTACAGTGAATAATCAGTAAGCAAACTTTTGTTCTTCGTCCACCGTCGGGAGTTTAATCTGCATTAACCTTCAGCTCACAGGGCTGGAAAACAGAAATTTGTCCTTCCGTAAAGGGAAGTATCGCTTCTTCTCTTTCCCCCATACAAATCAACTTAAGCGACACCTGAATGTGTCGATACACGGGGTCAGGAGGGAGGTGTAGTGGTGCTTGAGTACAGACAAACGCGGCCAAATAACTTTAGTTGATATATATTGTATGTCAGTGAAAGATAAGAAACTTATTGATAATCTAATAGTAGATCGTTAACTTTCATACAAAGCAGTGAAGAAGAGGAAGGAAAGGGAAAGAAAGGTCCTATTTGTACAAAGGCCTTTATTTCACCCCCCCCCCGATAAAGTAATAATTTATATTACTGAATTGACAATTGACTTGGGAAGAACAGGAAAGGGGAGGGGGAAATCGCTAGGACAGGCCTTTTCCCAACCCCATTCTTTTGGGAGGCAAATTTGCTGGGATATACCTTGTCACACCCATAAGCTAAAGGTTAATGGTACTCCAGGAGCATGCATTGCTAATGCGAGGTTCTCTATGTCAATTATTATCCCTATTGGTATACATTACATCCTTACAAATCCCAGTGTTTGCATTTATAATGCAACACATAACCACTCACCTTTGCAATTTGAATAGGATTAAGGGAATTTCTGACATGACAAACATGAAACACATCATGCAAAAGTCCATCTTTGGTCCTAAAACAAAGAAACAAAAAAGTTGGAGCAAATGTACGGTTCTCGCATGTGAAATGAAATTGTGTTTTACTTGGGATACTTTATAAATGCCAAGTTTTCCTCACACGAAAATGCATAAATAGTAAAAAATACATTAAATATTTGATAAATTTTATACTCATCATGACTTTTGATTTATTTTAGCGACTCTCAAATATATATATATACGGAAAGTTAAACACTGACAGAAGGGCAAATAGAATCACCCGAGGTTTCAGACACACCAACCAACGGGGGTCCATCATGAATAATGACTGTGGAGTATCCCTATCCCTCTATATCTAAATTTCTACGGAAGTCTGACATATCCACAAGCTCAGGTAATCTATTGTTATTCTAGCAGTGTTGAACTTTTTGTATGTAAATTTCTTCCCTGCTACTTTGCATTTTCATTCCGATTCTCAAATATAAAAAAGTAAAACTGAACATGACATATTCAGAACATGTTCTGAGAATTTCACTCACCTGATAAGAACACGGATTTGTTCTTGACTAGAGATAATATCTGCTCTGAGAGACATCACCAGGGGTCCCCAGTTGTCATCCAAAGCCAAAAAATTAAAATGTTCCTACAATAAAAATATGTCATATGCAATTGATAATACAGCTGAAACCATTTATAACAACTATGAAGGGATTGGCATGTTTGTTCGTTATAACGTGTTCTCATAAAACTAGGTTAACATTACAAAAAAAAAAAAACCCATTAACCAGAGGTTCACACATTTATGCTCCACTCTAATGACATTATATAAATTGGTAATGGATCAAAGAGCAAGTGCATACAACTAACTATCACTATCCGATTCAAGATTGTGTATGCGGCGTATATAGTTCACATTTTAGTTACAATATCTTCGGAATATCGGATGTCATAATTTTAGAGAAAAGGGAATTTTCTCTTCTATTGTAAAAATGGGGGGGAATCTATTTTTAGATTTGACCTATGCAAATCAAGGAGAAAAACTAGTAAACTATTCCTCATTATATCAGGCTTCCTTTCACAATAAAGGTTTTTCATTTTGTATATTTAATATATTGTATTTGTATATGTAATATAATAAATGTATAAGTTTCATGAATTAACATAAATAGAAAGTGTAATAAAACATGTGCATGCTTATTACTATTATAAAGAAACTGGCTCGAAATAACGAACCTAAAACATACTAGCAAAGAACTATTCACAAAAAACGATGATTTTTGCCCATCCTAACAGAAAATGTCCTTTTGACGGAACATGACCTTTTATTATGGTATAGATGTAAGTTACCCAGATGTCAGATCCAGCCTGTATATTCGCAGGCTATGGTTATAACTACTGAGTTGTGACTGGGTGACTAATATAACCTGCAAACTATGATAACAAAGTCCACTGAGATTTAAAATTAAGTACACCATATTATAAATGCTTGATATTAAGTAGGGGGGTAGGGCAATGCAATTATGGTAAATTATAGCATATACACACTAAAGTATGAGAAAAATGATCGTTTTCATTCCAAGTGCATGACACCAAAGCCTAGTATTAAACCATATCTCCAGCAATTGAAATATATATATATATATATATACAGGCAAGCAGGTACCTCTAAAATTTATCGTTTATTATTATACCTATCATCCACAATGAGGATGGCAGTGTACAATGATTTAAACAACTCTGAATGAGGCTTGATATCAAATGCAGGACAGATAGGTTACTATATCTTAAAAAAAAAATTTATATGTGCAACAATTTAAAGTTTTAAAGTTTTTGCATTGTATGGTAACTACACGGAATCAGGGAAAACATCCAGAAAGTACAACAGTTGTGGCCAACAATAAACATTGGACAACATTGTCTGAAACGTACTGTAACATCTGACTAGCATGCGACATCGCCACAGATAATAGTAAAATTCAATGTTGGGATTGCAAGTAATGACATTTGCAACACTGAAATATAACATATTATGTAATAACATAATGCAATATAACATATAACATAATAACAACACTGCAATGTTCTTTTTTTACAGGATATTAGACATATGCCTCATTTTTTAACGCCTTAACGTATTTCCCTATTTCAGCAATTTCTAAACTTTTTTTTAATGATTTTTTAAAGTTCTTTTGAGTATTAAAGAAGAAAGCAAATTGAGAATAACATGTCCAAAAATTTAGTATTATCAACTTTGAAATAAAGTCAACCAACCTTCCCATAAAAATATCTTCTGTACAGCTGAGCACTCTCATCTCGTTCGATCTTGGAGATCCAAACATGAGGTGGAATTAAAGTTTGACCATTTTGATCAACAGGGCAGTTATGGTGAAGCCCATCTATCCAATACCCACCACTTGGAGACAGAACAACCATAGGATAAGGTCCAGATTTTTGCAATATCTAAATGGGGGGTATAAGATTATAATTGTCACAATATTAATATAGGAATACATATATGAAAGGTAACATTTGATAATTTATTCTAATGCAACATTGTATATATTAATTCATTTTTAAGTAGATTTCTTACATAGCATTAACGTTTTCTTTAAAGATGAACGCATGTGAAAAGAGCATCAAGTTTTGAACAGTTACAAATTAATTTTTGAGGCATACGATGGCAACCCATGGCTCTTTGACCGTATAACTGCATTTTTCTTTAATTCTAGCCCATAAGATGTTTGCCAATGAAAGCCATATAATTGGATATTTGTTACGTTTTTTTCCCATAAGTCATAAATATTCCAAAGTATATACATATTTCTTTAACGAAACATCATTCTACTCTAGTTCATCTCCTTAACACCCCCTCCAACTCTACTTTAGCCGAGATGTGGTCTCTCAGAACGTTTTTTCCTCCTTTATTAGTCTAAACTAGCTAGATACAGATATAGTTACATAATCAAAAACGATAGATGTTAAAATGAAAAGGTTCAAACTGAACATCTTTTCTGAAGTGAATAAATACTGTAGACCAAATCATTTTTTGAAAATGGGTATATATTCAAAGAATGCCTTTTAAATTCATCAACCCCTATTTGAAAGTGGTTGAATTTTTGCACGACAGCTTTGAAGAAAAGTAAAAAATGTAAATGTGAAAGAAAGTATGCGACAATAAGGAAAGCGCAAATTAGGATATGACTTATCAACTCATAGAGAAATGAAGTCTATTAAGAAATAAGGGGATTAACAAGTTAAGCCACTAAGCTGAGAAGCGCAATCATGACAATTTCTTCATAAAGTTGGGAAGAATAATGAAATGCTTGTGTTTTCGCATTCCAATCTCGCGTGAATGTGATTTCATTCGGCACACTTGCAACGCTTCATTGCTGATGGTTCAGACAAATCCCACCTCAAGTAAATGCACTAAATATGACACTCTCTCCGCTCCAATGCACCGATGACAGAGGACAAACCTTCGTGTGAGCTTTGGGCTAAAGGGAGCATATTAAAAGCTTTCATTTGTATTGGCTTAAGTGGGGGGAGAAGGAGGATAAACACTTCACCATCCATGGGACATTCCATCACCATCTCCTAACACTTCCTTTCTTGTGGAAAACAAGTTTTACCTGAAAGTTAAGCATTTTTCTGCTTAAAGAAAGTTTGATTATAGAGGAGTTAAGGGTCTAAAAGCAGTTTAAAGTTCAAAGTAATGACATGATCATAGTTAAACTGTAATTTTCTCATTATCTCTCATACTTCTTCAAAATTAATCTCCATGTTTTGGAGATTAAAACAAAATTACATCAGACAGATCTAATTTATAACCTAATGGAGGCCTAGAGCTTGTGATGGAGGAAAGACATAAATGACCAGGATATGTAGAAAAGATGGAAGATTCTAGAATAGTTAAGGGGTTTATAACAACCAATCTCAGAGGAAAAAGAAAGTTGGGAAGTCCCAGGAAAAGATGTCGGATGGAATGGAGAAAGACCCGAGAAGAACAAGAGTAAAAGAATGGCAAAGGGATGCTTTAGAAAGAGGGGAAGTGGGCAATGATTGTAGAGGAGGTCTAGATCTTTTGACAATTACAGTATCAGAACAAGTATTAATTAAAACATCTAATTAAAAACTATTCACAATGTGAGCCACTGCAAGTCCATCGTATTTAAAAAACGATCACATTGGAGAACTTGATAATCAAATGTCACATGTATGTATATTGATACATTGTGGCACATGATTATTATTTACGCTCACACAATGTCAATCTTAATTATAATATTTATCCCAATTCAAATCAGGGATACACACATATATATACAGCTTTCAGGGGTGCCGTTAACGATTTACAGTGAGTAAAATATGCGAAACAGAAGGAAAGGACTCAACATTAGAAAAATAGAGCATCCCAGGGAAGCATTATTTAATAAACGTACACTGAAAAACCATCAAAGCATAACTAAAGAAGAAAATCTTAAACACCTGATGATGCTATCAGTGGAAGGGCCACCACTGTCCGAATCAAAAAATATAATTGACATGGCAACTGCCATTTTCTTAAAGAGGAATAGCTTTATAGTATTATACTGGAAACCAAAATGTTTCAATATGGAAAAAAAAAGCGTTCTGTTTTTTGGGGACCCACATTTTTAAGCATGGCGGGTCCTTGGGACTCAGTTTTATGAGCACCCAGCAACTCCCACTGGCTTTCGGTATATAAATTATATAATTATTCCTAGTATCATTTCACATAGAAACGTTAGTTGAACGTGTGATATGAAAAATTATTAGTTTTCCTAAATGACAATTAAGGGTTTAACCACTATTCATTGTCCAGCCCCATCCTATTATTATTATCCATTTCTCATTACATGAAATTATGGCGATTATAAAATATAAATGAATTCCTGTTTTTACATGGTTTGTAATAGCTATGGGCCCTAAAGCAAAAGATACACAGTATGTCGCAAATTGAATGGTTACCAAAAAAAAAATCCTAAAACAATGTCAGTTTTTATTTTGCACTTTACAAAATGTTTTCTGCATTTCTATTATAAAAGGAATTTATATTTTGCAGAATTTATAGTCATTTAAAATATACTAATGCATTCTACATAAAACATGAGCAATTAAACTTGTAATTTACATGTTATTTCCTGCAGAATATTTTTGGTAAGTTGAAGGCATGCTGCAGAATATTCTGTTGGAGATTGTAGGCAATAGAATTTTCCGCACATTCAAACTAGACTTGAAATAGCAACCTGTGGGTTACTGTCTTAGTGCCTTGTCTGATGGGCATCTCAGTATAGCATGTATGGCTATTTTCTTGTATATTTATCAAAGAGATTTTCTTAAGCAAAAAAAAAAGGAGAATGTGGACGAATTTATTATCACAATTAAGTGACCCTGCATGTTTTTACTGCCCATATAAGAACTGATAAACCATAAAAAAGTGGATAATGGAATTCAGCCCAATGAGTTTAAAGGATAATCCACACGAGACAGACCATGTAACATGATCTCTTAAATAGACTCAAATTCTTTCCTTGTGATATGCATTGCAGATTGCAGAGCTGGAATGAATGGCTTAATGCATAGTTTCACATCAGAAAAAATTCCATTTATTTTACACAGCATACCACGTTCGTGAGCAACATGCCTTGACGAGCAAAATCGATTTTTTTTTGTTCCAATATAAATGCACTAATAATCCACAGTTATTCAGCTAGATACACTCATTTGATATTATGAGCTAGATGATGTTATGAGCTAGATACACTCATTAACAACTTGCTTAATGCAATAACACACAAAATACAATATACTTACATCAGCCAAGAATTCATTTTCCTTTTTCATTTTTGTTTGTGTACCAGGTGTCTGCAAATAGAACTACGTTACATTTTAATATGCATTGTAAAGACAGTAAAACTAATTAACAGTTAATATATTGACCATCAGTCCATACTATGTATATATATATACAGGAAAACCCAATTATTGCAATTTCAATTACTGCGGATTTCGATTTATTGGTATTTGAAGGTGCAAATAACGACAAATGAGAAAAAAGGGGTAGATATTTTATATTTTTTTAATTTTAAATTAAAATTTTAATTTTATTATATTACACACACATATTATATTACATATATTATTATGCAATTAATTATAGAATACATTACATATATTATATAATTAGCACAATAATTAGCATCTATTTGGTAGATTGAGTTTACGTCAACAAACATGGGAGCTAATGCCTTACACTAGTACTTATATATTTCTGACCAGTAGTCGGAAACTTCTTCAACGAGGCTGTCGCATCATTTAAATTTCTGATTTAAAAAGTAGGATGCCCAGGAAGATGAAGTGGAAAAAGAATTAGAAGAAATGTTTCGTATTGGGGAATTTTTAAGCAGAGCATTATGGATGGGAATCCTAACCTTGAACGTTCTTCGAAGGTGCTTAGATAAATATACAATTCAATTCGTTGTTATAAAATGATGTACGAAGAAAATACACAGAAAACAAATCTCTTGAAGTATTTTTTAAATAATAAGCATAATATATATGTAGGCAGTAACAGTACCGCACATACCTAGTTCGTTTTATTTATACCTAACATCATGTAACATTACTTAGTAACATTATAAACATAATCTTTAAACAATGTTTTAGCATCATCACATTTATTTTTTTTTCTCATTTAAATTTTTTTTTATCATTTCTGAAGCTTCAGCAAAAATAACCTTTTTTTCATATGCTGTATATATCAATTGGGGAGCGTTCAAGTATTACGTAAGCAATATTTTGGCCATTTCAACCCCCACCCCTGGTAAGCAAAAATTAACATTGGCTAACATAGGA
The DNA here is from genome assembly GCA_006491805.2 of Dysdera silvatica. Lineage (NCBI taxonomy): Eukaryota > Metazoa > Arthropoda > Arachnida > Araneae > Dysderidae > Dysdera > Dysdera silvatica. The sequence continues at coordinate 50,742,057 of QLNU02015003.1, read as the reverse complement.
AAATAAGCACAACGGCAACTCCCCACCCCAAAGGTGCTTTTATAATACTTGAAATCATATATTTCATATATATTATATATGAAATATTATTTATATATTATATTATGATATATTATTCATATATCTTGAAAAAAAAAATTTTTTTTTTTGCAAAAATGAAACACCATATAATAGAGAGAGAGAGACCATCTATAACATCCTACACTTAAAATTCTGTTATGTTAAATACACATTGCTGTTCTACAGGCCATGCTTTTCCATTACCAATAAGCATTGCTCTCCTACATGAAGCAAGGGTTCGTTTCATGGTCTGAACTAGCAATCTTCTGTATGAAACAAGTGCAATTCATCAGTGGCAGATCCAGTAATTTTTAAAGTGGGGAGGGGGCGATTTTCTTCCATCTCCTACTTTTAATCAAGTATCCGGTACTTTTCGTTTCATTTTCGATGGTGTAATTCTGACTCAAGGGAGAAGTGATCACTCCATTGCCCCTCACCACCTTGAATTTGCTAGTGTGATTCACACAGTGCAACATTTCATTTTGTCTGTGTGTGTGTTATAGTGCAAGGAGAACTAAGGTCATGTTGTGACGGGAGACAGTTTTCCAAGAAATTCAAGTCCTTGTTATGGAGGAAACCGAAATTCAGAGGGTAAAAAAAAAACAAAACAGCCAGTGTTCACCACAGTATCATCAGAATCAAATCTAGGTAAATGACATGATAGACAAGCACTAAACCATTATAGGACATACTATATAACAAGGAAAACTAGTGTAATTGTATGCGATCCACATGGTGGTGGTCAACATGTTAAACAAATTTACAAAAGCACATTCCGTGGGTAAAACAAAGTATACTACGATAACGCCTTCCTTTAATATCCATGATCTTAAGAAAATTATTAAACAATTTCCTATTATATCATTCAAATGTGTTTAGCAATATACAGTAAAATATATGCAAAAACGCACACCACCTTTCAGTAATGCCAGTGTAATTAATTAGAAAAATGCAGTATGTCAATTATAAATATAACTTGAATGGTAACTACCCGCTTCAGCTACATTATGTACAACGAAATGGCTGTCTGTGTTTTCAGTCCTCATAAATTTCTGAAGCTAAATGAAACAGTTTCAAAGAAAAATAGGATAAAACTAATGAGTTTTTTTATTAAGCCCCTACAACCTTCTCTCCCTGCCCCCACCACTGTCTAAAGTTCCTGGTCCATACTAAAAGCGCTGAAGTGAGTTGTGGTCCCTTCGCAGATTTCTGAGAGATTTGCAACATGTACCTATTATTTTTCTGTTCTAGCAGCCATATGACGTCGTGAGCTTTGAATTTATATTCAGTCCCAGTCCATAATTCAAGACATACAAGTTTTGGGAGAAAATTATTCAAGATAAACATGGACATACACATTGAATTTAGGCTGAAAATGAGGGGAACATAGATAATTCAACACGGGTTTGACTGTATAATCATTTCATTCAAGACCGTAGTCAGGATTTAATTTCGGGGGCTTCAAACACTTTTACAGCATGTATCGATACAATCACAGTATGAAAGGCTGTAGCCAAGTCCCATTACAAATTTACTTTTTGGGGGGACCGGTCCAGTAGCGTAGGCAGAAAGTTCATAAAGAGAGGGGTTACAGAGCTACAACTCATATATTCCTATGTTAAATATACAAAATTTCATTGCGATGGAGGTTACAATACCCAAAACCGCCCCCTAGCTATGCTTATGGACCGGTCCCTAAGACCCCCCCCCCTGGATACGCGCATGGTTTCATTATAATGACTATCATCAGTTGTACTCTCCAACATATCATTGTTTGTTTGTTTTACAGCTCAAAGACTACAATGGTCATGCTGCGCCGGGACCTACTGTTTTCCGAGGAATCCGAACCTCTTAAGGCCTAGGGAACCAAACCCCGGACTACAGTGAGCAGTGCGATCTTTATGAGATCTCTGAGTAAGCGTTCTTTTTGCACTGCTGGGAGTCGAACCCGGATTAACGGCGCACTAGGCGAACGCGTTACCATACTGTACTACAGGTGGGCCAACATATCATTAATACACCTGTGAGACAATAGTATATTTGTGGACAATTTCAATGTACAGGATATTTGCATCAACACACTCACCAGTTTGTTTACATTTCTGTTTTACAGTGCAAGGTCAATTAAAGTTCTGCTCGATCAGGATCCACAGTTTCCCGAAAAATTCAAACCTCTTTAAGGCCTAGGGAACCTATCCACTGGAATATAGCAAGCCGTTAGTGAACCCGGGTTAAAAATATGCTTGGCAAATGCATTGTCACTGTCCACCACAGAAACATAGCATTTTGAGGAATCCTTTGTCGCCGAGATAACCAAACATTGGGGGGCGGAGAGGGACTATGGTGGGTAGAAAAAAGGGATATTTTTACGATACCACTGGTCTCAAACCCAGGCTAACGGAAGGCTAGACAAACACATTACAACTATGCCAATTTAGGGTTATTATGCCTCCCCAACTTCATTGGGTGATCCAGAACTGAATCTGAAATATCTCCAAGGCTTGCTCACACGAATATAAATATTTTTAAAATAACCCTTTTTTAAATTAAAACAAAGTATTGTCACTTATTTTCAATTTAAATAATTTCTTTCTATATGGGGAACACTATTTTATTAATTATTATTTTGATAAGATGCCCCACTAGGTCTAAATTCTCAATCGTAAAGTGTTTTTTTTTTTCCATTTTAATATGAAAGAACACACCACTGATCCAAAAAATTTCAAATGTATGGAATAGGTAAAGAAACCGAGGAACAATGTTGCCATGACCTAGTGTTATATTATAGCATTTATTTAGTTTTTAAACATTTGGGATGTGTTTTCTGGAGTAAGGGCAGGTAAGGTTAAGTTGTGCTGAGGCTTGAAAATTTCCAAGGAATCTGAACCTATGTTAGGCAAGGAACAAAATCCAAGACTATTGCAGGCAGAAAAATGTTCTACGGTACCACCGGAATAGAACTTGGGTTAACTGCATGATAAACGCATACATTACTTTTACAACACCAGTGCTTAAATAGTTTTAGAGACCATTTATTTAATATATTGGAAAAAATTTATTGAATTTTTAATCTATTAAAGAAACTGAACATTGTTTGTGGTTTTACGGCTCAAAGACTACAGTGGTCATGCTGCGCCGGGACCTACTGTTTTCCGAGGAATCCGAACCTCTTAAGGCCTGGGGAACCAAACCCCGGACTACAGTGAGCAGTGCGATCTTTATGAGATCTCTGAGTAAGCGTTCTTTGCACTGTTGGGAGTCGAACCCGGATTAACGGCGCACTAGGCGAACGCGTTACCACACTGTGATATCACAATGCTATTTAGTGACAGTGAATCAAAGTAAATGTGAAATTAAGATTGACTGAATTTTCAATAAGAATTTTTTAAGTTTAATTAAATATCATTCATTTATAATTAACTCAATTTTAAACTCACATCTATGAGTGCACCTTCGAAACATAAATACAGGTACAATATTTCTTACAAAATGTACTCTATGTTGCTTATCATTTTATATACAGAAGTTTATTACTAAACAATTTACTATTTTATATATTTATTACTATATTTCACAATTTACTATTTTATAAATTTATTACTAAATTTCACAATTTACTATTTCATAAATTAATTACTATATTTCACGATTTACTATTTTATAAATTTATTACTATATTTCACAATTTACACTACCCCAAAGAAAAATCACACCATTACATAATTATTCTGATAGTCCAAGGAGTTGTTTATAACCGTTGTTCAAATAAAAAATGTATCATTTATTTTTCTTTTAATTTTTGGCATAAATAAAAATAATGATATTCATGGCTTATCTACTTTTTATTTTAGGATCATTTAAATTGTGGAAAGTTAAAAAAAAGAAAAAAAAAAGTGCAATGGAAGCTCAAAAATGTAAAGTGAGAAACTGAATAACAATTATGAGAGCTTCAAAATGTAAGTTAATATTCTAATACTTGGTTAAAAATTAGTTATCAATAATAATAATAATAAACACCCAAAGTGAAAATTGGTTGCATCCCAGTTTCAATATAATTTAATTAAGAGATACGGCTTTGGAAAATGAGGGCAACATATTTACCATTTGTGCATAAATAACAGGAAGCACAGCTCAATATCCTAGCCACAGGAAGTGAGAACAACAGTGCAACAACAGTTATTAAAAGCTGTCCATTAGTTTATTCAGTAAGTGCATAAACATAATAAAACATGGTTGGAAACAGCACCAGCCATTACATAGCATATTCAACAAGTCCACTCATAGGGAATACAAACACAGGAGGCAGGTGATGGTAGCAGGGAGAGGGAGGGGGCAGAGGAAAGGAAGGCGGGTGGGAAAGGCAAAAGGAAACTAGTCCAACAACTCCGTAGCCAGAGTTCCAAGGCCAATAGCACTACAGGAAACCCAGGGCAGGTAGGCATGCCGTTGGGACAGGTAGGGAGGGGGAGAAGGGACAGTTAATGATACAGCACAGACTGCAGTGAAGCATAAAACTAGTTGGCCCACTTTTGGAGGCAAGTTAGCTTTGCTCACTTCAACCTAGAGGCAATACCGAGTTCCGCACTTTGGCACATTTACACGGTCCTGCACAAGCACCCATTTTTGAATAACGGCACTTACCTGCCTTAAAAAATGACATAGTTAACAGATGACACAAGGGTAAAAGGATTAGACAAGTCTCCACAACAGCAAGTGACTCATAGCTCACCTGAATAGGAAGTGGGAGAGCACATCGTTGATCGTCAATGCGGCTGGCTTGTAACCTTTCCAAGAGTTCAAAGAGGTCATTTCCCTGAAAGGAGCATGTACTCCACAGTTAATGCACATAGTTTCATATGGATACATGGAACTTTACACATTTAACCTGTGCTACAACTAAACATAATGTATATAAAAATCATAATTAGAACATAATCATTTAAAATGACAACTTATTCTTAAAATGTCTTAAAACATTTTTAAAGCAAATATTTATCGAACGGCAGTTAACAGCTGATGTTAATTCTATGGTGTCGGAAAACATGAAATGTTGTTTTTAATTTGTGAAGAATGTTAGAATTGGACTGCTGATGGGTGGAAAAAAGTGGAAAGGTCAGATTTTGTTTGCACCCTGATGATGGTATAATCAATGTGTTTTATATCAGGTAATCATATATGTTTGTGAATTTTTTTAGACTAACGGGTGTGGAATCAAAACTAACAAAGAAAAACAACTTCCATTAACAAAAAAGTTTTATTCTATTTCAAAAAGCATTTTTTAATGCGAAGATTTAGAAGTTAGGATATATATTTGGTATAGAACATTTTAGGTTGTAATAAAGAAATATTGTGAAAATTCTATTCTAATGTTTCATTATGTATGTGACAGAAGGCATCAGGGAGTTAAGGTATATAATGATAGTGCAATTAATTAGAGATATTTATAAGTAACTCAACACCCAGACATAGACTTTTAAAATGGAGGGTTGCAATTTTTAAGAGAGATACATTAATAAACTATATTGTATATAGGCACATCAACCATAAATCAAACAGACGTGCATAAGTAAGTGGATTCATGAGAAAATCATTGTTCTTGCTTGTTCTAGGGTGTCTACCCAAATTTTGTTCCAAAAATCCACGACTTTCTCAAGTTTTCGGAACCAGTAACAAAAAATTTCAAGGTAGACTCATAGAAAAAATACATATATGAATCTAATTAATTTAAACCATAATTTTTAGATTTTTTTTGAGTCTCATTTGCGATGTCCTCTATCTACTCTGCATCTTTTAACATTCCATGCTTTGCTTTAATGGTTTAGCCATCATTAGAAGCCAGATAGAAAAACTGCATTAATTTATAAAAATCATAAAATACTGCCGCAATTACATGAGGTTGGTTGGTTGTATTTTTATGGCACAAGGACAGCAAGGGTCATTCTGCACCAAACAAGTTGAGGTAATTAGTTGAATAGGAATAAATTAACAATAAGAAAATGAAGTTTTATAAAAATATTAATAAGTAATTAAAATTGAACATGAGCATAATACCGTTTATGCATGAAAACATTATTAGCCAATGTGTTTCAAAACATTAAAAGAGCATAATGTGAAGTATTTTATGCAAAAATCCTTTTTTAACTGAAAAGTAGAAATAAATCCTAGAGCTTCCAGGACTTATAATGCTGGGCTTTCGTTACACTTACATTCTTTGCTTTTTAAATCGGAAATTTTTTTCTGACTTTTCATGGGAAATTTCCAATTTCCATGACTTTTCTAGTCAAAAAACCTGCCCTGAGTTTTCCAGGTTTTCCATACTTTCCAAGTGAGTAGATACCCTGTTGTTCGAAAGTTCAGAACAGAAGAAATTGCGAAACTACCCACACAATGTCAGCAGTTAGTTCCCACCTTGAGTTGATCAGGATGTAATGCTTACATATTTACCTTAAGCAAGGCACCCGAGTACATAAAGCTGTTATCAATATGTCCAACTGTTGAATTTAAAGAAAAAAATAAATTTCCCTTACAGTTTTTCATGCAGGAATCTTTCACCAGTAGGTTCTTTTACCAATAAAATGAAGTACGCTGAGGTCTACGGAAGTAAATTTTCGATGAAAATTTGCAAAGGTGTGAATTGTTTGGTGGTCAATTGAATTACTAATTTTGATTTGCTACGTTCAGGGGTGAATTAGGCATTGGCAAAGGTAGAGCTGTCATACCACTTTCAGAGAGGTTCAAAATATAAATACACCCGCTGTTTTGACTCAGTGTGTGTGTGTGTGTGTGGGGGTGATGCGGGAAACTCATTGGGAAGAAGACCACATTGCATTCCGATCCTTCAACACATTTGATTCATTCGCAAAAATGCCTTCATCACTCCCTCTTAGTGTGAAACAGAAGTACATGATTTCTTAAATTAAAGTGAAAATCTGCAGGGACGCTGTTTTCCAGTTCATTACAAAAGAGTTTAACTATATAATCGCAATGATGATTTTCTATTTCCATTTAAAGTGTGTATGATTATACAGGATGATTCTTAAATATATATCACAACTTCTGGAGCAGATAGATGGCGCCATGAAGAGTCTGAAAGTGGAAAAAGTTTTGGGGTCTGACAGATCGTTTGGGAGATATCGGACAACAAAAATTTATGACGTCACTTCCGGGAGTGCCATTTCACGCACTTATATGGCTATGTTGCAAAAGTTGACGAGTGCATTTTGTCACGGGGTATCAGAGAATTTCCCATGCCAAGTTTCATCAATGTACAAAGCTCCGGTAGAGAGGAAACGAATAAAAAGTAAAACTTGCATTATGATGTATTAATTTCTGAATACACCGTACGTGTGCCATGAAATTTAGTCATAATTAATACTTGACGAGTACCTATCTAAAAATGGTATTTGACTTCATGAATCATGAGGCCACAGTAGGAAAACGGACTTTTTTGTATAAGTGTTGACGTCATAGAAATAAAATTACATTACAGAGAAATGTTTCTGAAATAACTGCTTGAAATTCTTTAATCATAGAAATGAGTATGTGGTAATTCTAAAATACAGTATCACGTTTGAATGTCAATGCACGTACAGGACCGCATTTTATTTTGTAGGGAAATGTAGCATTCAGGTGATAGAGGACGCTTGTAACTAAAGCAAGTAAAACTAGTTTTTCCCAGCTGTAATTCATCATTCGCTGCACAATTCCCACAAAGTATGCATCGTTTTACAAATGTCGAGTACGCCAACATGCATCTCACGTACGGAGCTGCAGATGGCTTCAGCACTGTAGCTCAAAGACTGTACAGCGATTGATATCCTGATAGACAGCTGCCTGATCGACGTACATTTCAGCGTATTCACAGGCAGGTGTGAGAGTGAATCGTTTTTCTAGTAGAAGTGATGCAGGCAGGGGAAGATATGGATGAAATTATGCAGAAGAAGCTGTATTACTTTACTTTGAGGAGAATTCCTCAACAAGCAGGAAAGTTATTGACATTTGGTGGGTGTTAGCCAAAGTATCGTTTGGAGAACTTTACATGAAGAGCAAATGCATCCATATCTTTTGCAGAAGGTACAAGCCTTGAAATCTGAAGATTACCATCTGCATGTTAATTTTGTGCAGTGATACCTGAAGCAGAAGGCAGCAACTCCCAAGTTCCCCCGAGCGAATTTTATTCACTGATGAATCGATGTTTACACGTTCGGGTATGTTTAATATCCATAATTGCCATATTTGATCGCATGAAAATCGATATGCGATGAGACAACATGCCTACCAGGACAGATTCTTCATAAATATGTGGGATGGCATTATGCATGACCATTTAATAAGATCATACATTTTCCCCAGTTGCTTGAACGGTGATACATAGAACATCTTTGTATGAGATGTATTGCCGGAACTTTATCTGATGTTCCTGCAGTTGTGCGTTCCGAAATGTGGTTCCAGGACGGCGCCCCTCCTCACTTCAGCATTAACATGAGAAATCACATGGATGCAGCTTACGGCCACCGTTGGATCGGACATGGTGGATCTGTTTCTTGGGCACCATAATCACCGGATCTGACATGTTTAGATTACTTTCTATGGGGCCATATGAAGAGTTCGGCATACAAAACTGAAATTGAATCAGAGGAGGATCCGGTGAGCAGACTATCAGCTGCTGCTGGAGAGGTACGTGGCAATCAGGGGTTACTACTTCCTAATGTATGCAGCTCCATGAAATGCCGCTGTGAGTTATGTATTGCTGTTGGTGGTTTCAGTTTTGAGCACCTATTGTGAACTGTTATGTATTGCTGTTGGTGGTCGCAGTTTTGAGCACCTATTTTGAACTGTGGCATTATGTACATGTTAGTTGTAGAATATTTTTGTAACACAAACCTTTCTGTGAAACTAAAAGTCGACATGTACGTTAATAAATTGTGAAAATTTTTCGCGCAATTTCACATTAGAAACTTGACCCAAAAATCATGGTTCGGTTCCTGTTCTTAAATTTTGATGCGAAAAAAAAATGAAAAAAAACTACACATTTCTTTTTACTCCGCATTGCTGGAAAGTGACATAACCATTACATTAATTAATCAAAAGTATTAGCGTATTACTGATACTTAATTATTAACGTATTAACGTCTTAATTAGAGTATTTCATTAATTGCTGTTATGTAATTGTAATGACATTGTAATAAATAGCACACTTTCCTAATTTTATTCGTTTTTATCACACTTTTCCAATATAATTGTGGAACTGGACAAAAACAGAAAACACTGTGGCGTCAACACTTACAAAAAAAAAGTCCATTTTCTTATGGTGGCTTCATGATTCGTGAAGTCAAATATCATTTTTAGATAGGTACTTGTTAAGTATTAATTGTGACTAAATTTCATGGCACACGTACAGTGCGCTCAGAAATTAGTACATCATAATGCAAGTTTTACTTTTTATTCCTTTCTTGTCTACCAGAGCTTTGTACATTGACGAAACTTGGTACGGGGAGTTCTCTGATATCCAGTGACAAAATGTACTTATCAACTTTTGCAAAGCCCTGTAAGTGCGTGAAATGACACTCCCGGAAGTGACGTCATAAATTTTTGAGGGCCCATATCTCCCCAACGATTTGTCAGACCCTAAAAATCCTTCCACTTTCAGACTCTTTATGGCGCCACCTATCTGCTCCAGAAGTTGTGACATATATTTAAGAATCACCCTGTATAGGTAAAGGAGATTTGTATGATCAAAATCTCTTACAGATTAGAAAATTTAGCTAAAGACGCTTTTTTTCCCCCAAGTTTTAGTTTAGTTATATATTTGGCAAACATTTTCTCCTGAGAAATATATGAGCTTAATAATTTTATATAAATTATATTAGTTTTGGTGCAAAAGGGTAATTTTTGGAAGAAGTTTAGTCAAAAGTATAAGTTTTTCAAAATTTTCAGTATGCAATGTGGTACGAAAAGCATAGTTCAGAAAAATTATTTTAGTAAGTTATTTATTATAACAGTGAATTTTAAATTTCCCTGACTTTTCCATGCTTTCAAGATGAGTAGATACCCTGCTGACAGTTTAAATCACAGATAAAACTGCTACGCATCAAAATCTTGTCAAACCTGACTATAATTAATAAATAATTGAAGCAAAAATTAAGTCAAGTAAAATAAAGTAACGCCAGAGTGACATGTCTGGACATTTTCAATTTAAAACAATCACAGCATTAATTCCACCTTCCTGTCATTCCCTCTACCATTGGATTATATCAGGAGCGCCAAGAGCCAATGCAGGCCTCCAGGCTCACTTCGATCGGCACCCCATAACCCCTTTCCTGGGCAGTGAGTGGCATAGATGTTTTTTTAGGGTTGGGCCCCACAGCACAGTTCCTTGCCAGAGACGGTCCCTAGGCTTTATCTGTGCTGCAACCCCTGCTTCCCCACCTCTTGTCGGGTCTGGATTATATAGAGACAAAAAAGAAAACGTAACGATCAGAAGGTAACATATATGAAGAAAATATAATGAGTAAGGCAAAAGTTCGTTCTTCTGACAAAGTTCGTTCTTCTGAAAGGTAGGATTATGGATCCCAGGAATAGCAATGTTGTTTTGCAGTAGCTGGATTGTTTTTTGCACATGAATGGTGTTGATAAGAAATAGTGGTTTTGCCTACAAAACTTTGTCACTGTAGACAATTTACAAAAGAAAACATCCTAATAAAGGCTGTAGTCATAATTTCAGAGTGAATGTCTTGTACTGTCAGGGTTTGTACACATTTCCTTAGATGGAATTTAAGGACTTTTAAGGACCAGTGAAAAAAATTAAGGACTTATTAGCAAACAGGAATCGAACAAATCAGATATAAGCTATGAAAATGACTTTATATTTATAATAACTTTTTAATAATAAAATAAAAGTTAGGGTGTGTTATATATATAATTAAATGTTAAATATAATTTAATTAACGTTTGTTAATTATAACATAATTAACAATTATGAAACAAGAGGAGTTGAGAATGAAAAGCAATTCCCTAAAATTGATCAAGCAGCTTAGCAAGTGGGCTTTAAACAAGACAATATAAATCGAAATAAGGTCGATAATTAAAGTTAATGGGTTTCATATTTATATAAAATTTTAATTCAATACATACTATTTATAATTAAAGGTTAATTTTGATCAATGGAATTGAACATTGCAAACAGCACAATCCCAGCTGCAGAATTTAAGGTGTACCGGTTTTTAAAAAAGTTGAGCCAAATTCTGGAAAGGCACACTGGGTATTCTTATTTAGTTCCTCCTGTTCAAGATACGACTGCCAATCACAAATATGGATCATATATATATATATAAAATCATCAAATATATATCAACGTCGTCACGAAACCATGTAAAAACAAAAAGTTCCAAAAAATGCCGTTCGATCACCAAATTGAATCTTCCTCGATTGGCAGAAAAGATCATTGCCACAAACCATGGCACTCCCGTTCCAGAATTTCAGGAAATAGACAATTAAAAAAAAAAAAATTATCGATAGGAGATGCTTTTTCTTTCTTCCTATATGAGAGTTTTGCTTTTGTTCTTTAGCGGACCAGTACGTCAACCGTTATCTCATGCTTATTTGTGAGTCTTACAGCACAAGGACAGCAAGGGTCTTGTTGCATCAAGATCTACAGTTTTCCTGATGAATTCCAAACCTCTAAAGGCCTAGGGAACTAGGGGAGGGGAAGGTGTATCATTGGGAGTTGAACCTTGGATAACGGCGAACACCTTACCACTACACCTCAGCAGGACCCATTATTGATTCAATGCAAAATTTGTTAAAAAATTTATTCATTAATGCTAAATTTTCAGTCTGCATAGATAGTATTAAATATATTTATAAAATACCTCAAATCATTAGCGAATTCTAGGCCCACCTCCCTAAAAAAAGCATCTAGCTGAGGTCCTAAGAGGATATTCCTACCATCGGCACTAAGATAGGGAGAAAGAAAGCCCAGGTTTATTATAAAGGGGCACAAAAATTTAAAAGGTGACTTTCTTTTTTTAAATTGTAGTCAATCTTTACCGCAGAATCACGACGATCATTCCTCCATGGGTAAGTATCTCCCCCACTACTTTTCTTTGCCTTAGGGCTGTACATAAATGATGTCACACTTTCTGATGTTATTTTCAGGACCCCTACCCCCTTGTCACGCAATTTTCCATTCCCTGATCATGGTCTGTCATATGCACAGCAACCCCCGGCCCCAGACATAACGTCATTTATGGACATCATAGTATGAAAAATTTACGTATGATTGATGATGGTATGAGGCCCGTGAAAAACAACTTCCCCAAACAACAGGGAAAACAAATTTCACCATGAAATAAAATAAATTTATTGATAAAATATGGTTATTTATAATAGGAATAAAACGTAATCATAAATCCCCCCCCCCTCCATTAACCGTGATTTTCCATCACAAAATATTTTCTTAGGTAGGTATGAAGATTAAACCTTCTAAAAATGTCTGGGATGAACACTAGACACATACAGAGTAAGGTAAAACTTCTTCTTAACGGATACCTAATTATGAAATATAAAGTGTGGCGGGGGCAGGAGAAAAAACAGCAGTACCAATCCAGCTATGCCTAAGGAGTATCACACTTTAAATCTGGGTTTGGAAGAGGTGTAAGATGTATTGGTCATTATTGTTCCAAAGGAATACTGCAGCGAGTTCCAAAGGGGGGTGGGGGGGCACGGGAAGTTCTCTATGCATGTTTCCATTGTTCGTAAAAGGCATATTGCAACCCACATGGTGTGAGGTTTTATGTTCATTCTTTATGTTGATTCATATTGTGAGAAGAATGGCAGTAATAAAAATTTTAACTAAAACATACTTCAGACAAATGTTGAGAAATAAAAGAACGAAGTTAAGGACTTTTAGCAGATTTTGGGCAAAAATAAGGACTTTTAAGGACCAAAAATTGTTTCCTAAAAAATTAAGGGTTTTTAAGAACCTTCAAGGAGCGTACGAACCCTGGCAGTTGCATAGTTAAGTCTTTTATGAAGATCCAAATATCAGTAGTCAAAGTATTGTCAGCACCTCACAATATTTTTGTTCGACTGTTCATTGTCATAATTTTTTTCAGTGCATTAGTGGTACTTTCGTAAACTGTTGATTTCATACTAAAAATCGAGAAAGTATTTTAAAAGGACTTTTTTTTATTCTAATGGACAATGAAAATAATTTGAGGATATGTACAGTATGAATGCTATTGCGATAATGTAACATTGTCATTAATTTTCATTGACTGAATGAGTTCTTTATTCTCTCCCATGCTGGAACTAAAGGCTATTTTTTAGTAACTACATGCAACTGTATTTATTGCTGGAATGTTGTGCTGCCATTTATTAGCACATCACTGTCCCCTTTTCCAATGCAGACAAATATGATTTGTACCAAACTTTAATACAAGCATCTGACAAGTTTCCAGTAAACTAGATTCAACTCGAGTCCCGAGTTCACCATTTTCCTTTATGAACAGCAATGGACTTGTTTTTAGTTGAAAATCTTTTAAATCATAGTCAAGCAATGGGGTCGTTAACATCATTGTTGACAAATACTATATATAATCTATGAGCTGCTCAGTATTCCAAATTTAATTTTGCACAAAAGGTGTGACCTTGAAATTAATGTTGGTGGTACCGCATACTTTATTCTTTTCTCGATGACTTCTTTCGATGATAGTGTCATTTTTTTTTTATAAAAACAGATAGAAGACAAAGCAATTTTTAATTGATTGATAAAAAAAAATGTAACTGCTCATTACTATGGAGCAATTCCAGAGGTAATGGAAGAGGACAGATTTGTCAACTAAAAAGTAATATACTTTCACTTTTTATCAAAAAACAATATTGATGTTTTTAAAATCTGATTGATAAGGTACATCTTTATCTTCATTGTAAAAGCTCCCTTAAAGTAAAATTAAAAATATTTACTCAGAAATTTTTAAAAATTCCATTTTAAAATTTGGTAATGTAAGGACATTTATGGGACATGATGTTCACCACTTTTTTCGTGATAAGAAAATTTAAATAAACCAAAAATGACAAAATTATGAAAAAATTTTTGGGTGTTAGTGATAAGTTATTTTTTCATATCCAGTTTGCAACAAGAAACAAATTAAGTACTGAAAATTTAAAATTAATGAAAGTAATGGAGGGACAAAACTTCTCAAATTGGAAAAAGTTATTTAATCATACATATACAGTTATTAGATACAGAAAATATTATATATATGTGTGATTATTGAAATCGCAGGCTTATTCTGCAATGATAGAATTTGAAAACTTAAAATTACAGTTGTATCATGTGCATAAACCATTCGTCAAAACTTGAGGAGATTCCAATTTTTTAATAATTTCTCCTGAATCTATTCAGCAGTTGTCTTCCTTATTAGGAAAGCCATAAATTAATCCTTCATTATCTTTTTTCTTATGCAAAATACTTCAATGGCATCATTGTCTGTGTTTAATACTTGTCCAATATAACGGTGTTTTGATTTTTTACTTTGCCATTCAATGAGTAAGAAGTCCCCAGTCTCCGAAGTTTCTTGCAGCATAGAATGTACTGCTTCATTATTAACAATTATATTTTTTACTTCTTTGAAGTTGAACATTTTCTTTTCTGGTGAAATGTTTTTTTTTTATACTCCACACAATGAATTTTTGCACTGGTCTTACGTAATGAGTATTTGGGAGTGCTTAAATGTTAATTCATCTTTCTGATAGTTCATGAGAGAAACTGTTTACTTTTTCCGATGATATGAATTTAATTTTTACTTCTTTAGTATTATCTGATGCAACTTTTGCAAACTCTTTTGCTGATATCACAAATGTGCCATTTAAAATGCGGTTCCATACTAAACGTTTGATGCTCCTGCCAATCCCATCAACGGCACCTTTTCCGTGACTCTTAGCACAGAAACTCCAAGATACACTGACTTTATAGGTATCTAACATAAAAATGAAGTTAGTGAATAAAAAACGTTGTTTAAATTGGCTTGCTGCTCCATCACTAAAGAATATTATATTTTCTAACTGCGGAAAGTATAGGCTATCACCATTTCATGAATGAAATAATCAAAAAAGACATGTACCGTAACTTTTCAATGATCCATTTCACCACTTATTATGGAATAGGAAACTCCTTTCTTCTTATAATGCCATACCTATGCAGTAAATATTGTCACCTATTGGTGATGCCAGTGGGCAGCTTGTATTTCGTTTTGCATTTTTATGGCAAAGTTTTCTGAAAAGTCCACTTGTATAACAATGGATTTACAGACAGATTTTTCGGTACTTCCTTATTATAGTGGCCCCTGAAATTGTCATCAACGTTTATCACCAAAATAGTGATGATGCCAAGATATGTCGCCAACATCGGGCGTCTTCTGTTGTTTACATGGTGTGAAATTTATGCTGCGGTTCATGTATTTGTGTCGTTTCTGTTTGAACAATCCTTGTTTTTTTGTTAATATACGAATAAAAATCTTTAAATTACCAAAAAATGACATGGATGCCATATAAATAAAGAAAGAGGACTTTTACCTATGAAACAAGAACGCAAAAATGGCCAAAACCTACTGCTTCAGGCAGAACACATCGAATGTGATCGGAACAGTCATGAGTCGTGAAGCGACAAGCAGGGAGGCCTGGGGGTCTTCCCCCAGTTCCATAAGTGTTCAGATTCGGGTAAGTGTACTAATTGCAACATAATATTGATTCAGTCTTTTACTAATTCGGGCAGTGCATATTGAATATGATCGGAACGGTCAAGAGTCACGAAGCGACGAGCAGGGGATCTCCTCCCAGTTCCTGTCCCTGTGATTCAGTAAGTGTACTAATTGCATGAAAAATACTAATTGCAATATAATACTGGTTTAGCCTTTTACTGATTCACACACACCTTGGCGATACCATAGGCATATCTTGGCACCCTAGGTGATCTTGGCATAATCCTAAAGTCACCAAATGATTTCGCGGGCCGTTATAATAAGTAAGTATTGATTTTTCTTTGCACTCAAAGAATTTATGTTGTTGTCTTTTAAGAAACGTGTGTTTTAAAAATTGGCGATATTGACCTTCAAGTACTAAAAGACAGTCTTTAACAGTGCCCTCATATCCATTCTTTACAGATTTTTGGGTTTCTGTAACCCACTCCTCCTATTTCACACGTCCTGAGTTTTCTACATTAAAAATTATATATTTTTCTATAAAATTATTTTTACAATTTTCACACTTCAAAATTATTTTTACGATTTTCACACTTTGTGAACATGCAACTTTCATCGTCTTCATTACACACAAAAGACACGATGAAGTCATGAAAACTTTTTGGGAATTGACTAATTACTGCAGGTAAGCTTTTAAGGATTAACCTGCTATTTTCATGATGCTTGAATACACAAATGCTATGTGGAATGTCTTCCCTTAATAGTACAAAAGGAGGTCTCATATCACAAAACTTTGAAAATGACACTTTTATGCCTAAATTGTCCTTCACAAATAAAGCAAACATTTCTCGTAAAGTCATTATTAAAAATCCTTTCTGTATCTTCTTTTTTCCCGTTTTGGAAAATTATAATACAGTCTCTTTTTAATGGTGCTTGCCAAGAAATTTGATCCTTTTATAAAATTCATTAATTCGCTTTTCAGTTTCGGTAAATTCTTTTTCAGTATCTTGCTTTTGAAGAGCTAGTGAAATACTTGATCTTAGAGCTAGCATTTCAACAACTTTTGTTTTTTTCCTAGGACTTGCTGGTAATGCTTTTGATACACGTGTAATTGCTTTATTCAAAGTCGGCTGTGAGTTATAAGGTTCTATTGTACTTTCGGATAAAGTTTGACTACATCTATTTCTTTCTAATATTCTTCTTTCCCTTTTAGACATCTTTTCTTTCATTTGAAGAGTTTTTAGTTCATTTTTTTGTCATATTGCTACATGTTTCATTTTTACGCTTCCTATCTTTTTCTTTCATTTTATCACGTAAATCTTTACTTTTCATCTGCTCCCCATAAAGGTGCCGTTTTTCTGCTGCAGATAGAGGCATTTTATTTATAGATGTATCAAAAGAAATTAATAAAAATTCAACCAAATTTAAAAAGTAATGTGGATGCACAATGATTTGAACAAAGAACGTTGTTGTGGTTAGTAAACAAAGGTTTCTAAGTCAAGATTAGTGGGTAAAATTATCACAGTTAAGGTTAGTGTATCTGTGGTTAAAAGTTATTTTCTGTCCACATTAAATTACATTCAAAATGGTAGATTTTTTCAGTTAAAAGGAATATGTACTGAATTTTAAATATATGCTAAGTTGATTTGATAAATTTGTATTAATTCAATGCAATAATTTATTAAATCAGTTTTTAAATAGATGTCTCATTTTTTACAATAATAATATGGTGGTTTGATTTTGCAATTTGAAGTCGATATTCAACATTTTGAAGCATTAACTACAAGAATAAAAGAACTAATTCCATGTTGTTCTTCCGTTACCAGTAAAAAAATTGTAAACAAAGGTAATTACAAAAATGTAAGTAATTCTGATTAATCTACATCCCAAACTCTTTATGTAAAAAAAAAAAAAGAAAAAAAAAAGAACACCATAAACTTGATAGGTTTTTTAAGAGACAATTGATAAGTAGTATTTTGGTAACGAAGGACATCTAATTGCAAAGTTTTAGGAGAGTTGTTTAATAAGAAATATAGTTCTCTGAATAAATAAACTACGCTGTCCAAAGTTTTAAAATAACATTATTGCAGCTTTTAAATTGAAATAATATTCAAGTTTCAGTATATATTGAAAATAGCACATTTTACTAATTTAACAATATGAATATAAGTAGCAATTTTGATCGTGAATTGCCCAAGGTCATCAACTTGTTTGGCTAAACTTTTATTAAATATTAGAACTTCATAATTTTTTAAAAAGAAAGAGGGAGGCAGAACAAAGCAAAATGTAAAGAAAGTGGTGGATCCCCCCAGCCGTGGAAAGATAGGATGGGTCAACTTACTGACCAACATACTTTCGCCTTTATTACTATGATTTATTACCACCACTCAAGGTTCTTGTCTCTGCATGTAGAGCTAGAGACTAGACTTTTGTATTGTATTTTGTGTGAACCCAGACAAAACGAAAAATTTGCTTTTATAAAAGGTGCAGTGAACAGGGTATAAATAATGAAAATATTGAAGAATTGATGACCAAAAACTTTGTGCTTCTATTTCTGTATGCGTATTTTCCCCACGAGCAAAAATATTATGGGTTCGAGGAACCCACAACAAAATTATTGAGGGTGCAAAAAGTGTCTCGAACCCATGAAGTCGGTACTACTGGTTCCACCTTATATTGCCAAGTATCTGTGGCTTCACAGTGTTTGCATATTCCTTCAGCAAGCCCCTCATCTGTAATGATTTCTACACTACTCCTAAACAGGTACCACATGCTTTACAACAGACTTAAAAACAAAAAGTGTGGTTCATTCACTGTAATACAGCTATCTGATGGGTCATAAACTAGTGAAGTCTTTCTTATTGCCAGTCTGCTGATGTTTACTTTTTATTCTATGGCCAAAGGCCTAATAAGGTAGAGAAGATAAGACTAAATAGGCCCTAAAAGATTTTTTTTTGTAACCATCGTTTTATCGAGCCAGCATTTTTTTTAATTATTTTAAAATATTTTAATTATTGAAATAACTAACATACCTTAACCATTATTGTAATAAATATATATATATTTGTAAGTTTTCATCTCACCAAATGATACAATAATGTTTAAAAGTACTTTTTTTCTCCCACTTTTTGCTGGTTTAACACTGTTCTGCCACTGGCATGGCAAAAACTAGTTTCTGTCGACACAAATCTAAGCTTTATTTAGATAAAAGGAAATGGAACTTAGACAAATTTCAACATTTTTGCATCAGGCAAGAAGTCCTTCACCATTGTTATGAGTAATCTTAAAAGTTTTACAAGCCACTAGAAAATTTTCCCTCACGATTTGGTGGCTGGTGACAAACATTTGCAAGGATTGGTTATTATGCACCAGTGCAGGGTCCCATGAAATTAAGATCACAGTGAAAACTGACCTTACTGCAGAATTTAGGTCTTAAAAACTAAATGCATAAATACCTAATGGAAATAAATATTGTAAGAGTTCAATCCCACAATTAGCTGATATACAGTGTATGCATAGTCTGATGGGCAAGCTTGCTGCTCACTGCACAATTTTTCAAATCACGGAATAAGGCTTGATACAGATACTCCCATTTCTTTTTCGACGCTTATTTTCGAACGATAGTAGCATGCCACCAGTCCCGTATCCCCTCCTCTGTGGTGCAGCTCGCCCAACCCATGTCCAGAGAGTGGCACGGCCATGGGGGTGATTTTCCGTATTTCACAAAATGTTTGCATTTACGTAAAATTCTGATTTATAGAAGAGAGATCAGGGCTTTGCGGCATCCCAATCTCTCTACGTAGGACCCAAGTGCCATGGCACACACTTTGGGAACCTCTGGGCTATACTGTATTTTTCTTACTAAAAAAAAAAGCCTAAAAAGAGACCCCAAAAAAGTAATTGAGCCCCGGATGCCCCTCACTGTGTTAAGGCAATTCTGATGCCATTGGGATGTTTATGACTTTCTGAAACTGTAACTATGGATGAAAGGCACAAATAGCATTTTTTAAAAGAATGCTTTTGTGTCTAATGTTTGTTTTATGGTGTAAGAGTAGTTATGGTTATGCTGTGATGGGATCTCATTGTCTAAAGTAGTAATCCCCAACCTGTGTGTTGTAGAAATGTTTCCACCAAAATGGCACCCAGCTAAAGTGGTTTTGGAATCGAGCTATCGATGTATTGATGCTATGATAAAAAGACATTTAGCAGACAACTGTGAAGTAGGCCCATCTTCTGATTTTGGGCACCGTAGAAAAATCCTGATATACTAAGTGGGCCGTGAACAAAGTCTGACACGCTAAAAGTAGTGCCATGAACTAAAACCGGTTAGGTAGGCTACCACTGGTCTAAGGGATACTAAAGGGAAGCTACCACCTGAATCCTTCACCATGGTATCACTTCTGCTACCATCTTTTGTGACTCTCGGACCTGGCCTCCAGGCTGATCCTGCCATCTGGCCAGTCTGCTCCATTGTCCAGGACATAGTGGTAATGGCAGCTAGATCTGCAGAAGAGGGGAGATCTGTCACCTTCTGATGGATTCTGGACCATTCCAGCTTTCATGGTAACAACACTGCGGACAAATGGGTGTGTCATGCCCTAGGGGATGCAAATCGGATCTGCAGCAACAGGCCTTCTACGTATAACCCCTCTCTCTTTCTTCTGCCGTATCAGGAGTCTGAAGGACACCTTTCACCAAGACATGGTGAACCTCCTGAAAAGAGATATATCGGGACACTATCGATCTTCCTTCGAAGTGCGAAAAACTCTGTTCTTTCTCCCTGATTGTTTCCCAAGAGGAGACACGGATCATACTGCACCATTTCAGGCTTGGCTATGCATTTACCAACGACTTCCTCTGCTGCATAATATAGATGTCTGTCTTTGCCATTGTGTCTCCAGTCCGAGGAAGGTGCTGACGAAACACTGGAACATATTTTGGTACTTTTCCGTTAACGCCACGCCACTTACGATTGTTTTCTTGGTCGCTGTACTTGATCATAATTGTTTGTATTTAATCGTAAGTTTACGATCCTTGATTATTTGCGAGACGCCATTTTGTTTGTTTGTTGACATTTTGCAGAATGAGTGCTGTTTCATGCCTGAACCCTGTTTTTTTTTGTTTTTAATAATTTTAGATGGATTATACTCTTCGGTAATTACCAAATGATGAGCATTCTGCGATTTTGTTTTTACAGGAAAAATGAATTCTCCTTTCATCGTTTACTAATTCAGGCAGCGCACATTGAATGTGATCGGAATGGTTACGAGTCGCGAAGCGATGAGCGGGGCGGGGGAGTCTACTCCTGTCGTTTTTCTTATGGAAAATTTTGGTAACTCGGAAAACATCCCTCACTAACATTAACTGTTCTCCGTGGCAGCTGGTATTGGTTGACATTAAATGACACATATGCCAACGTGCATCTTTGTATGCTGTGTATGGTCGACAATCGAATGCCCACCCCCAAGTGCTTTGTGGTTGGTTATACTGTCTGAGTGTCCTGTCTGGGATTACAGTGCTGCCTTTGGCAGCCACCCTTCCCAACTGCCCCCCTATTGCCCACTCTACTACTAAGAAACCAAACCTTAGAACGTAAATCAATAGAGAAAACAAGTATTCAAAATCAGAAGAATAAGAATATTACTTTTCGGTATGGTAAACAAAGATGTTCCTCTCTAACATTGCGATTAAAAAATATTCTATATTGATTATCACTTACTTTTTTCTCGTCTTCCATGAGAAGTTCATTCTTATTCGTTTCAGAATCTGGGCTAGGTTGTGCCATCACCTTCTAATCTGAAAACCAAAAATTATTACAATTTAAAAAACAAAAATTTTCAATTATTCTACAAACATATATATAGAGTCACCTCCCATAATGAATGCTGCCTCTGGCCCTTGGTATATGTATGGATAACACATGTACCTCCAAAGAAGGGACACCTTTATTTAAGGGATAAAATGTCCAGTCCTGTAGGTATCCATTATTGAGCGGTAACACTGTATATATATATGATAGTGACATTCAACTTCCTACAATATTATTGCAAAATTACAAACCTTTAATATATACTTTTTGAGTTATACGAGTACAGCATTGAAATGCAAAAACAAACCAAAGCATGTCTTATTTCCAATTCTTGTTGCCATTTTAGAATACAGATCCATTGGTGATTTTTAAATTTTCTAAAGTGACAGATGTGCACATGTTACATCTGTCTACAATGTTGAACAAATTGAGAAGATGAAAAACATTGCTTTTAATTTACCGAAGGGTGAAGGGGCTGTGGATGTGGGATGCCACCATCACAGCATGATTTGTGCTATGCAGACTTGTAGGAAGAAGACCCCTCCTACAGCTCAAGAGTTTCCGAAAGGGAAAGTCTCTGGCTAACACGTGGAGCCTCCAAAGGGAGGCAAAGTTTAAGCTGCGTAAGTTTTTTCTCACATTATGCGAAAGGATATTGTATTTAGCAAAAATAGGTATTAATCACTTTCGCTAAAAAAGCGAAAGCCCTGAAGATTCAAAATTTTCATAATTTTACATCAGCGGCTGTCACACGATAATCTTGAAGATTTTCTGTGATGTCATGAATGGATGAATCGAAATCGGTTTGATTTTCAAAATTCCTACAAACTATGGCATGTAGCAAAGTCGAGGAGTGAACAATTATACCTCCGGTTGTATAATTTTGTACAAAATAAAAAATGTTATTTGTAGTTCTAAATTTTAATTATGGTATTTTGTTTAACGTTCTCCTAAAGTACAACATTTTCAAAACTATCACAAGTACTTACGGTAGAAAAAGAAAGCAAAAAGAATTTTAAATATGCTAAAATTTTTGGTGGTAGTACAGATACTGTCCCACAAGATCAATTTTCCCCTAGAAACATGAAGGAAAGTCGCTGTAGGCCGGGTTTTGACGTCAGAAATTTTAACACGTGATGATGTCACACAGGGTGGAGCATCATACAGTGTTTCTCTGTGGCGGTGGTAAGACGTTTATGGAAGTATTGCAGTGCTTAGGAAGACGTCGGAACATTTCAATATGGATTTTTTTCTTCAATTGCGGTTGAAAGGGAAGAGGAATGTTGTTGGATTGGTTTGTGGGAGAAGGTTTATTTGGTTTGGAGTAGAAGGGCCCGTTTTGCAAGGTGCGCTGGGCCTAACGTGGATGACTGTGTAGTTAAAGAGGCGAAGTTATCCGACAGATAAAAGGAATAAAAGTTAGTATGCCGTTTTTATTTTGTTCGCTGCACTGAGAAAAAGTAGCAGGGGAGGGGGGAAAGCCACCAGGGAGGTGAAAGGTTAAGAGGCGAAGGGGATGGAGGTTGGGAGTAGAGGGGGGAGTAGGCAGAGACGGCCAAAAAAACAGGGGTTGGGAGGGGGAGGATAAAGAATATGAGGTTAGAGGGGTATGGGTGAAGGAGTTAAAGAGAGCAAAAAGAGCGGTAGGAGTGAAGAAGAGGGAGAGGGTAGGGGTGAAGGCTGGGTGTAGGATGGAGGAAGGAAAGGGGCGGAGCCTGTATTGAGACGTAAGCAACATGGCGGCAAGCCAAGACAAAGTTGCCAAGTGTATTGGAAACACTTCTCACTAAAAACGAAATGGAACAGTATGTGTACTAGCGCCAATTTTTTTTTTACGTTTCAGCTAAAATGCTAAAAAAAAATATTCAGCTTAAACCTTGGAGGGAGGCATTGTTTGGCCAAAAGGGGTTGTCCAAAAAACTTAAATACCAAGAAACAAGATTTGGTATGAAAACACTGGTATAGCAACAGAATTCATATTTTGATGATGTTCTCAGTTCTCTTGTAAAAAATGATGTATGCAAGAACATATTTATGTAGGCAATATATGGTAGTTTAGCAGGCAATAAATTCAAATAATAAAGCATAGAGAAAGATCTAAGATGACGATACCTGAAAAAACAATTTTTGCAAAACTTTTTTCCATTTTTGAATCCAAATCAATGGATCACTATGCATTAAACGGTTTGTAAAAATATATTTGAACAAATGCATAGGAGCATGGAAATTTAAGGGGAAGTATTTGCGAGTGGGTGTTATGTGTTTCACAGAACTTTGTACTGAATAAAAGAAAACAATGGCTAAAATGCAGTAACCAACTCTCTAGCAACAAAAACTTGATTTTTTTTATTCCTTCTTCACAAAAATAACCTCGGAAAATATTCCAGACAAAAAATAAAACATTAACTAGAGAAGAATAATTGGCAATTAATAACCTCAAAATTTCCAACAAGTACTACGCAATGGTATTTACATTTTGCCTACAAAGCAATTAACATTGCATACATGTAACTACATAATTTTGAACATGGTTACTTTCGCTTGTGATTACTTTTCTCGATGCATAAAGGTATAGGTTCGAAAAAACACTGCATGATTTTAAAAAGCTAATCAATGGAAAATTCTTTTGACTTTTTATACATACTTGGACTAAACAACTGTAATACATACTGTAAGTTTTGTCAGCCTACACACAAGTACAGTATAGGCATGCAATAAAATTAATGCAGTTTTTACTATCAGTCAACATACATACATACACACCATTGGCGTAGCTGGTCCCGACAACTACGGAGGGGTGGGGTGACCTATAGTCCTAGCCCAATACACAGCATATGGCATTTGTAATTTTAGTCTCTTTGAAGGGGGGGGGACTAGTTAGGCCAATGATGCAAACGTACACATATTCTATAATTGTTAGTAATGTTTTACCTAGTCTGAATTTCTTTCAGAAACTCGATATAGACCAACAATGCTTCTGATACTAAGTCCTTCAATTTTAATCGACCATTCATAATAAGAAATAACAAACATATTTTGAAGATCAATTTAGAACTGATGTTGTTATAAGTAAAACGAATTACTATAAAAATTTAATATGTTAATGTAATTAATTAATAAATTATTTTCCGAAAAGTAAATAAATTGGAAAATTTTGAACTGGCTTTTTGTGACGAACTGCAACAGACCATATAATCCCTTTAAAAACATTAACACCCAAATATTGCACAATGATTGCGATTTCGTAATTTTATCGATTTAGACAGCGGCCTAAAAGATTTGGTCTCAGATATCCTAAAAGACAGCTATCGATAGAGAAATTGAAAGGAATAATATTTATACATATTTTTTGTACCATTATTGATATGAACTGAAAATACTAGCTAATAATATCGTTGTAATAGATTTTCAAAACTTTGATGTTAATTTTAAATTAATGATTTTTTTTCCTTGTCGATTGTGAAAAAAAAAGGGTAATGTAAAAGGTGGCTGCATATATTTCACTGCATACCCAGAGGACAGTCTCTTAGCATTTGAGCCTACAATATCGTAGGTCTGCTTAGCCCCCCACCCCCACAGTAGTCTCATGGTTATGTCCGTTACTTTCAGATTCGCTGGTTTAAGGTACGCCTCCTAAGTTAAGCTTATGTTTTTCTAAGATTACAGCGCCAGCTCCAGCGGCCACCCTTTTCAATTTTCTGTCTTGCCAAATTTTGCTCTTTCTTTTAAACATGGGTTCGTTGTAAATGTAGAACCTCAACTAGATGGTCTTACGCCCCTGGTAGAACCGTCTAGATTACGCCCCCAGTCACAGATATATTTTCGTTATTTCAGCCGATTTTATGCTCCTCCACCTACGGCCCTGGCGAGGGCTTTTATCGCCAAGCCCTAGATACGGCCCAATATAAACGTTAACTAATGCAACTTATTACCGTGCGTGGGGTGGTGTCAATTACCTACCATGGTGTCACTAGTGTCAAAACGATTGAAAATTGCATACTGTTAGTTGCCAGTTTAAAAGACTGTTAGAAATTGTAGTGAGTATTTGAGGGGGAAAATAATCCGTAATAAGTCCGCCTTCACCATCATACTCCAAAAAGGTAAGGTGTGTTAAGTCGTAAACGTTTTAAGACACACAATTTTAACTAAACCAGTCTAATTTTGACACTTATGGAGACAGGAAAAATAATTACTGTATTTCATACTTTATATTTTTTATCTTCCACTAAAATTTTCATTTTAAAATTCTAACCCCCCCCCCCACCAGTTTTTTGAGTAGAAATTGTGTGCAATTTCTCTAAGAACTTGGCATTTTGGTTCGTCTTTTTGAAAAAGTCTTCTTCAGTGGTCTTAGTCGTCGATGGAAGTCCAACGATTAAGATCACTTCAGAAGAAGGTTTGTAAAAGATGAACAGAAACGTCAAATTCTTTGAGTAATTAAACTTTGTTTATATTTTCACATAGTTTCTACTCGAAAATCTCTCTCTCTCTCTTTTTAATGGCCTGTGAAAGTCTTCGTGAAACCAAATTTTGCATTTATTCATTTATTGCCCATCGACTTTAGGTGAGCTTGGTTGCTGTTATGAAGATTTATGATGGGATGTTCGTTCCCAGCCAGCGATTCAGCTATCTTAGATGAGGTTTGTTCCCGGAACAGTGTTTTGAATATGTATCTGGAGAAGTTAAAGGGCTGGAAAACAAAATGAAGCGGCCCTGGCCATGACCAACGTCATACATGTATTATATTGGTCACGCCCATCCAGAAGAAGAAGTGATGTAACGAGGCAAGGAGCTGGTGATGGAGGCAAAAGTTTTTATGAAGGAGGCCACTCTCCCTTTCCTCTTGCATGTTGAAGCTTTTCGAAAGCATGGTTCATGAAAGACTGAGCTGTTTTTTTTTGGAGATTAATTTGTATTTTTTTTTCTGACTGCTCAAGTGGCTTCAGACGTAAACGCTCAACTTCCTGAAATACAATGGATTTTGCATCATTGCTCAAATCAAGCAAGGTGCTGGGACTTCATTCTAAAGCCCTTTCTGTTGACTTGGCGGCCTTGGACTTCGCTTTACATCCTACAATCCTTCTAAAATTTTCTACTCTTGGCTTGGATGGGCATATCGTGGCTTTCATCGAGTCTTATGTTACCAAGAGGACAGTCCAAGTTCGTATTGGGAGCACTGTTTCATCTTTTTCTTCGGTTTCTGCAAGGTAGGGGCTTATCCAGTATTTATAAACTGGGGGGTGTTCAAGATTTTTAGGGGTGTGTGTGTGGATAAGATTTTTTGTGTATTTGGATTGGTGTTTAAATTTCATTAAGGGGTGCGTATAAAAAATCTGGGGGTTGCTGGGGGTGTCAACAAATCCCTGCTCCAAGGGGTGTTCTTAAGGAGGAGTTCTTAGCCCACTCCTCACGGACCTCTCTTCATATTTTGCGAATTTTGTCAACTTCTCTATCTTCGCCGATGATCTGGCTATTTGGGTATCATCCTGAAATTCCACTGATCTCCAGAACAGGCTTCACGGTGTTGTGGACTATCTTGTTGACTCCTGCAATACTTGGGATCTCTCGATTTCCTCGATTAAAACGATTATTATTCATGTGTCCAATAGTCCGAACATAACTGGCCACAGTAACATGACTATTGCAAGCAACACCATTGATGTTGTTCTCAAGCACAGATTTCTGGAATTATCTTCGATCACAGACTTTCTTGGATTCATCAAATTCGTTCGCTCTCCGCTTTCTATGAGCAGCGTCTTCATATGCTCAAATGCCTTGCTTGTTGCTCTTGGGGATTCTCACCCACGGGACTTTTTACCTTCTATAAGTCTTTTCGTCTTTTCTGCGTTTCAAGATACAATTCGGTTACTCTGCAGAATCTCACTTAAATCTCAAGATTTAAGTGATTTTGAACGTGGCATTATAGACGGCACAAGAGAGATGGGACATAGCATCTCCGAGATAGCGACAAAATTTGGATTTTCGCGTACGACCATTTCACGGGTATACCGTGAATATCAGGAATCCGGTAAAACATCAAATCTCCGACAGCGGTGTGGCCGGAAAAAGACCTTGAAAGAACGGGACATTCGACGACTGACGAGAATCGTTAAACGAGATAGACGTGCAACACTTCCTCAAATTGCCGCGGATTTCAATGCTGGGGCATCAACAAGTGTCAGCGTGCGAACTGTTCAACGAACCATCATTGATATGGGCTTTCGGAGCCGAAGGCCCATTCGTGTACTATTGTTGACTGCACGGCACAAAGCTTTAAGCCTCATCTGGGGGCGTGTGCAGTTGGCGTGATATGGGACCCCTGATACGTCTAGAGACAACTCTGACAGGTGACAGGTACGTAAGCATCATGTCCGATCACCTACACCCATTCATGTCCATTGTGCATTCCGACGGACTTGGACAATTTCAGCATGATAATGCGACACCCCACACATCGAGAGTTGCTACCGAGTGGCTCCAGGAACACTCTTCTGACTTTAGACACTTCCATTGGCCACCTAAATCGCCAGACATGAACATTATCGAGCATATCTGGGATGCCTTGCAACGTGCTGTTCAGAAGAGATCTCTACCACCTCTGCTTGTGCAGCTCTTTTACAAGAATGGTGATTGTGCGCCAGTAGCTCCGAAGAAGTTCTGGACAGTAAAGGGTATGATAAAAGGTTGTGGTCCGATGTCTGCCAAGGGTCTGGAGAAAATGATTAAGAAATTCGAAGAGACAGGTTCTTTTAAAGTGAAATCTGGCAGAGAGAGAAAACCAATTGCTTCGACATCAGTAGAAGATGTGCTCACAGCATTCCAGGAAAAGACGAGCAGCGGTGTGCGAACGTGCAGTGCACGGGGAATTGCTTGAACTTTGGACATATCTGTGAGCACGGTGCATAAAATTGTACGAAACATCCTGTATTGCTATCCATACAAAATTACCCATGTTCAGGAGTTGCTTCTTGCTGACCTGCCAGTAAGACACACTTTTGCTCTAGAATTTCTTGCTCGCATGGAATTGGACAATGAATGGCCATGGAACATTTCGTGGATCGACGAAGCCCATTTCCATCTCCAAGGACATGTCAATACTCAGAATTGCAGAATATAGGTAATGGAAAACCTGTTCTAACATGAACCAATACCTCTTCATTCTGCAAAGGTAACTTTGTGGTGCTGGTTGACACCATTGTTTATCGTAGGGCCATTTTTTTTCGAGGAGATGGGTCGTGCGGGTCCTGTTACCTGTACCGTCAATGGTAAACGCTATGAGAGTCTTTTGCGCAACTACATCATTCCAACACTTCAACAGCGTGCGTGTGTGGGTAGCATTTCTATGCAAGATGGTGCTCCTCCGCACATTGCAAAGCCAGTGAAGCAGCTGCTGAAGAGGCATTTTGAAAATGATAGAATTATCAGCCATCATTTTCCAACAGCCTGGGCATCAAGATCGCCTGATCTTAATCCTTGTGACTTTTGCCTGTGGGTTTACCTAAAAAGTGTTGTGTTCAGTGGTCCGATTGAAAAATTAGCTGAATTGAAGGCACGCATTGCGCAACACATTCACAACTTGACCCCCGAGACAGTCCGATCTGTTGTGGAACATGCTGTTTATCGGTTTCAACTTGTGGGAGAAAACGGTGGACAGCATATTGAACATGTCTCGTGCAAGTCTGCCGATAATTAAAAACCGATTTCTTTGTTGCTTTTTATGCGGTTTTTGGCCTCAGGACAATTAGAAACCGATTTCATTGTTGCTTTTTATGCGATTTTTGGCCTCAGGAAAATTAAAAACAGATTTTTCCTATCCGATGTGGTACGACCCTGTCACGGTGGATGGGCTTTCCACTAACAGTGCCACAACTGTTAAATGACTTGGAAGTCATTTTTTCAGTGAAAAAAAAAGAAAACGATACAGTCATGCACATTGAACAGTACAGTTGGTTTAACATGTAACGCACGCCATAGCCGTAGTATTGCGATTCAAATGTCACTTGTAGCCGAACCCATTTATGTTATGATACTTAAAGTGTCATCTATTGCTAAAATTTAGAACTATTTTTTTTCTAATTCCATACCATTTCCTCCTCCTTCGAGTATATTCAGTTCAAATTTCAGGCCTAACAGTGGTTTCATCAGTTTCTAACAGTGTTTTTTTTTTTACAGCTTTTTGAAAGTTAATTCTAATCACCCTGTATATATACTAATTAAAATATAAATACAATTAATGTATAAATATAATTAAAATATAAATAAAATTAAATTTATGTTCATATATATTATACAAACAGAAATTTGAAATAAAATTTTAATACAAATTTAACAAATTCAGTTTTAAGAAATAAAAATTATAAAACTAGATTCAAATTTTAAGAAAACGGTTGAATATTTGAATAAGAAAAAAATATGGTATATTTTTTTATAACGGTCGCTGTAATACTCAATTTTTTTCTCATGCCTTTTAACTTCTTGGAGCGTATATGCAGGAAGAGGGAGCCCTTATATGTACAATCTATGGTACGTACGCAAGTATCATAGTTTGAGAGTCGTTGTAGTGAAGGAAAACTTTGAAGATAGCAACAGATATTTATAGAATTTCGAATTAGCAACAGATA
Organism: Dysdera silvatica; assembly: GCA_006491805.2. Lineage (NCBI taxonomy): Eukaryota > Metazoa > Arthropoda > Arachnida > Araneae > Dysderidae > Dysdera > Dysdera silvatica. Next base: position 50,711,866 of record QLNU02015003.1, on the reverse strand, counting down.
ACTATAGAATTTCGAATATAGTAACAGATACCTATCGAATTTCGAATATAGTAACAGATGTCTATAGTAAGTCAAACATATATAATTTTTAATAGAGAAACTTTGATATGAATAATTAAAGCATAGCAAGGGATGTGTACTAGAGATAAGTTCGGGTTTATTTTTTGAGGCCCGAGCCCGTCCGAACCCGAAGATTTGAAATTTGAGCCCGAAATGCTTTATAGGAATGTGAGCTCGAAGAAAATTTGCTAAACTACCCTATTTAATTCCCTTCGAACTTTCATGTGCACGTATTTCTACAATCCTCAAAAACTAATCACATAGCTGAATTCCTGGGTGAATTTCGATATAGAAATGTCAGTTTTCAGCTTCAGTTGCACCCATCTAATGAGCCCGGGCCCTCCTGAGCCCGGAACTAGTGTGAAATAGAGCCCAAGCCAGTATCGTGCCCGGACCGGAGCTCAGCCCGTCTCACCTCTAATGTATAACATATATCTCTTTCTCAGCAAAGCGTCTTTTTTTATATCTTTGTATTTATATTTGATACTGACGTTATTTTAACGAGCTCTTTCTCTTCTCTCTGGTTTTTTATCATAATTTTTTGTTAGTGTTGCTTCTTTTTTCTTTTTGGTAATTTGAATATAACTTCCTGTTATTTTTTCACTTACAGGATGATGCAATACTAAAATTACATTTTTTTCAGAATATTTTTTTAAACGTTGCGTTACAAGCCAGTGCTAGTACAGTTGTAAGACATAAAGAACATATCAGATGTAGTAGACAAATTGAAAAGTGCAAGTGATTCGAATTTAATGAAAAAAAACAAACAAACCACGGATAAATCAGTGGAGGATTGAGGCATGGGTTAACAGGGAATGTTTCCAGGGCTCCATTCTCATAGGGTGTTAGAAGCGCAATGATGGTTTTTTTTTTGCGTACAGTATGTAAGGGGGCGTTATAAAAGTAAGGAAGTAATTTCTTTATAAAAGCTAGGTATAATGTCTGCAAAACAAGGTTTCGAAAAAACCTTTCTGCCAAGGGCTCAAAATTACCTTTGTTTGTTAATTTGGTGCATTGTCAATTGAAGATAAGAAATACGAGTCGGAACTGGGGGTCGAGCGAACAATTTTCTCAAGGACATTTGGCGATAGGAGATGTCTTGACCAACACCGTAGCTAGATGAACGTGCGCCCCTGGGGAGAACCGTCCAAATTGCGCCCCCCCCCATAGCCGCTGATATATTCTCCCCTGTGAATTATTTCAGCCGATTTTACACCCTTCCTCCCCTGCGCCCCTGGCGTGAGCCTTCCTCGCCACCCACTAGCTACGACTCTGGTCTTGACAACCCACGATATATCAGCTCAAACTAGACCTACGTACATGACCTACCAGTGCAAGATTTGAAGGGAAAAAAGAGGAAAGGAAAAGAATGGACAAGGACTGAACTAGTGTCAATTCCATACGAATCAAAGGTCATATCAACTAGAATTCTGAGGCCCGTGAAACGACGCCTTTAGTTTCGTATATACGTATGTCACTGCTCGAATCTCGTTAATGTGAATATTCACGATGGCAAAAAATTTGTTTCATGTTAACAGTACATGTTACCAGGAAAGGGTAGAATTCTATTACTTTACAAATTGATGTGATTTTAGGAGGCAGTTGGGCGTTGCACGTTAGGCACTTGCTTAGGGTGACAAATTTCTAGGGGCGCAAAAGGCGGCGATTTTTTTTTAAACGTGCAATTTATTTACCGTAAAATTCCGTCGATCAGCTCTCCACCATTTTTTTCTAAATTTTAAATTCTGAAAAATTGCGAATCCTCAATGCTTAGCATAAATTTTCTAGATTGTTAGCCTCCCCCTAGTTGCGCCAATGGAAAGGGGCGCCAAAAATCGTTGTGCCCAGGACGCCTCACACCCTAAATCCAGCCCTGCTGCACACTCTTTCTTTGTCATGATTAAGGTTGATGCTGAATAATGCATATTTCAAAGGCGAGGGTAAGCTAGCAGCTAACATTACTTTAGTAAATAGCTTTACTAAAATGAAAGGTTGCATTCCAGTGTGGGCGCAGTAGAGATGGGTTCGGGCTCAATTTTCGAAGCCCGAGCCCGAAACTTCAATATAGAAAAGCTAGTTTTCGGCTTCAGATGCATCCGTTTTATGAGCCCGTAAACTGAAAACCCAGTTTACTTTAAAAATAAACACGTTAAAATTAAAAACAAAATTTTCTAAAACATTTGATGTTAGTCATATAAATGTTTCGTTATTCTTTTTTCTAAAAATTTTACAGGGTGTTCCGAAAAGGAGCAAGGAACTTCAAATTTTATTTGTATCGAAATTACAATAGTCAGAAAGTTAATTATTTTTCTAAATTACCTGGCTAATAGTCAAAGCGTTTTCAGCATACAGTCGAGACCGTGTATACGCAACTCGCATATATGCAAAAAATATCAAGCCTAAAATTTTCCCCTGTCTTCTTAATATTATCTAAACCCGCTTAATTGGGATTTTATACACGCAAAAACCGCATACATGCAAATATTTTTGAAGTCAAACGAATGTTTTATTATAGAATTTAAACTTAATATATGCAAACAAACTTTATGAACAAGTTTTCATCCGAAGTAAATATGTAGCTGGCAACCTTTATTTTTAAGGATTGTCTTTCCTCACAGGAAATAGCTCTCAACTCTTGTCGAAATTTCGCTTACCAGCTTATTTATGGCTTTGTTTACGGTTCCCCCGCTTTCTAATAATAATAATAATGAATAAATAGTTTTTATTTACCATAGGAGGCATACAATGCATACGATTCGTAAAGACATGTTTATATATTACATTAGACAAGTTCTACTTATAATAAATCGCACACACCGGCGTATACAATATGCCTGTGTTCAGAATCACTATCAAAATTTATTTTCCTAACTGGCACAGTGAATTACACGTTCCGTGTTTTAATTGTATATAAAATTCCTATTCTATTTACAATTTTTTTCTTTCTTCTTTGGCATTTTTAGTTTATATTCACTGTGAACATGGCAAATGAAAACAAAAGACGAATCTGATTGGTCAAAATTTGGCAAGTTTAAATTCTTTGAAATCAAATAATAAGACAAAGATATAAATAACAAAAGAATATGGTTGTAATTTGTCCACTGTTTTCCACAAATACAGTATATGAGTTTATGTAGGTACTGCATTACTTCTCATTATTTTTGTTAATAGAGTAATAATACTGTACATTATAAATATTGAAATAATGTGTATGATTTATAAAATTAGAAATAAGAATATCTAATTTAATAATAAAATTCAATAAAAATTTAATGAGCAAATTATTTGCACGCTATAGTCCAGAGAATACTGCTTTTATGTAAAACCCGCTTATATGCGAAACCCGCTTATATGCATAGGATTTCGTTGACGCACCCATTTGCATATATGCGGTTTCAACTGTAGTTAGAATGCTTCCACGTGACGAACAATGCACTTGCGTTCGTAGGACGTAACAAACACTGAAACATCAGTGATGACATCAGTGATGACATCAACGTAGGAGAAAGCTGCTTGCTCAATATGAGTTATGGAGATGAAATCACTAACACAAGTGCTACGAAATTTCAGAAACGTGTACTAGAGAACATATCCTTTACTTACAAAATAAATGAAATTTCCCTTGACATGCTAAAATAGCTCATTAACCATGCCCGTATCCATTGGGGAGATGTTTGGGACTATCCTCCCAAAACATAGTTTGTGATAGAGCCGCAAAAATACATATGTGTATTTATTTGTCAAATTTTTAAAAAGGGAGAGAAAAAAAACTCTCAAACTTTGAATTATCAAACTTTTGATCACAAGGTCTCATCTTGCCGACCATTAATTTGAGAATACTTTAAAGAAAGAAAGAAAGAAAGAAAAAAAAAATTTTCTTTAAAAGTGAAGGGGCATTTTGAAAAATTAAATTTTGATAGCAAATAAAAACTTACAACGATGTCTGGAGGAAAAATTGGTATTTTCTCACTTACCTTTGTACAATCTATTTCAGTAGCATAGCAATTCAAAACCCACGGGGGAGGAGGGGAGGTCAAGTGGGTTCAAAGAAGATTATGTGATGCGGTCTTAGAGAAAATAAAATGTTTGATATTCAGTGTTGATGTCAAGCCCCCAAATGTTTGGGGGCTTGACACCCCGAGCCTTCCCCTTTGCCAGGCCACTGAACTATTTATATTTCTTCTTTACGATAAAGGTGATGGAATCTTTATTCGTTATTTTGTAAAAAATTTTGAAACCCCCAAAGTTAAATCCTGGCTACGGCTTTGACATTAACGAAGATTTCATCAGTGTAACATCCGATAGTTCGCAGCGAATGAGGATGGAACTAAACTTTCGTTTGCACGCTAGCATAGGAAGCAACGGAACGCACGCGGAGTCATTCTAATTATAGAGAAAAAAACTTTGACTGCTAGTCACGTAATTAAAAGAAAGAATTAAGTTTCTAGCTATTGTAGTTTCGACGCAAGTAAAATTTGAAGTAATACTTTTTTTATGAACACCCTGTACATTCGTGAGATAAATGACCTACACGTAATGTATCATGCCCCCCATAAATGATGTTGCACTGAGTTATAAATTACCGATAGTGCTATGATGAAAAAACAAAAGTTCGGATGATTCGATACCTTCAATTATACGATTAGCTAGCCCAGTATAGCGTAGCAATTCGAAATCATGGGGGGTGGGGGGGGGACAAAATGGCTTCAAAGAAGGTTATGTGATGCGCCCTTCGACAAAATGTATCTTGATATACAATGGTGGGGTGGTTGAGCCCCCTAAGCTCCCCCATTTCCTATGGCATTGGGCTAGCCCTATTAGTGCGGATGATCGAAGATATACTGTACTTTTATATCTAGAATAGCACCAGCTGGCCCCATCATGCGAAGAACACATAGAAAAGTGTGTGTGTGTGTACATGTGAAAGTTTTTGGAAAAGTTGGCCGAACTAGAGGCGCTGTGTTTCCAGACACATAGAAAAGAAATAAAACCCGTACCCCACAAAATAAATTAGTTGAATTGGGTCCATGATGACGATAGTTACTTCCTGTCTACATATACCGTGCTGCCACCTGTTCACGGCTACGGCCTTCGAATGAGGAAGGATTTTTTTCTCAGATAGTCATAGATTCCCAAAGTGACGCTTTATAGTGTAAATAAAAGCTTTAGCAATACTGTAAAAGTGTCGAAAAATATTAAGACGAGTAATTTGGACTTTTATTTCCCCGATTAAGTTAAATATTTTATTTTAAGCATTTAAAGTACCTCATTTTTTT
>QLNU02015003.1:50673047-50706430 GCA_006491805.2 Dysdera silvatica | reverse complement strand
CCCCGAGCTCGAGAGATTCCTAGTTAAAAACTGCCACAACACAAAAAGCGAAAGATGCAATATTTAATATTATTCACGTATTCTACGTATATAAGTACAGAAAGTTTTTTATTAAAACTAATTAAAAACCATATTAATTCAACGATGAGTGCAATAACGATTAAATGTTACTGTCAAAAATGTATTTTCACCATGTGTAATTAAATGAGCGAAATGAGAATTAAATGAAATTAAATTATAATAGAGTACTTAAAATACTTATAATTATATTACTTACTAATGGAGCACTTAGTACTTATATTATTATAAAATTATAATAACTCACAAAGTCGTGATAACAAGGGATCTGGTCAAATATCTGAAGCAAATTTTGCCTCATCTGATGTTTCCAGAAACTGATCTTAGGATTGAAGTTATTAGATGAACAAAATGTCCCTCAATTCAGCCAGAAACAGTTTTTTGCGTTTCCTGAAAATTGGGATTTTTTGAGTTGTAACACTTTCGTTGCAAGGGTGCGATGTGTTCTGTTTAAAATATTATAATGCGTCGCCGGTTAATTTCTTATAGAAGGTACAACACTATTACATACAATGTGTGTGTATATATATACACACACATTACTTTTCGTAAAAGGGGGGGCCTGAAAAAATTATTGCGGGGTGGGGGGGCGAGATTTTTCGTCACGCTACTCTCTAAGGGCCTCGAAATTTTTACCGCCATGGGTCTCCGATAGGCTTAATCCGCCTTTGCGGAGAGTTCAAGTATTACGTAAGCAATATTTTGGCCATTTTATACCCCTCTCCCTCCTAAGCAAAAATTAACATGGGCTAACATAGGAAAATAAGCACAACAGCAATGCCCTCTCTCCCCAAAGGTGCTTACGTAATACTTGAACCCTGCCCTATCAGTAAGTGATAAGATAGAGAGAACGTTGGAAAAGTAAAATCAACAAACCCAACGGCATAAGAACAACAACCTTAAACCAACATGCGAAATGATGTAAATTTACTCTTAGAGAGCGACCATTCACAAATGGCGTCTGAATGATTTTGGCACTTTTTAACACCCCACTCCCTCTGGTTCGCGTTCGTCCAATTTCACTCAACTACTCGCCCTCCTTCCGTGGTGAATGTCCGACAGACTGCTACCCTTCCTCCCAGACATGTTTTTCGAAATTCTAAGAAATTTATCCAACGTCTCGAAATTATGTAAAAAGTATTTTTCTTTATACAACAGTATTTGACATCTTATACTATTCTTTTCAGGATGTAGGTGTGTTACGTTTGCCCATGGGCTAATTAATGTAACTCACCCACACTACTAAAGCAATAAAATAATTTTTTTTTAGGACAAAGCATTTCTACTCATTAGTGCCTGCAGAGTTTCAAGGAGGGAGCAAAACTACAGTAAAACCTGTGGAAATCCATGAGCTGAAAGTGGGCAAGTGCCCCTTTGACCCCTCCCGGGCTCTAATGTCCATCGCCACACTATTAGGCATTCCAGCTGATTATTCCCAGGTGTCTGGTGGAAATCGGATAAGCTAACTCGGCTCCTTTAGCTTTCTGTGTTTCTCTCCAAAACGACCAAAAAAAGTCATAAAACATAGTTGGTGTCCATCTTTTGTACTTTCCAAAAGACCCTCTTTTTTTTTTTTTTTCTGCAATCCCAACACGGGCTTCAAATTGTTATGCAATTTACGCTTGCATAAACAGCCATGCAATAGCTATGCATAGAGGGGAAGCTTTGGGTAGGGGCGATACTTTCATTGCACACACAACTTTTAGGGTGGTTTAGTAAAGTCATTATACACGCTGATAACTGTCACACTGCGAGAGATAGATGCATGAATATGATGTATATGTACGTACTGTATACGTAGTGAAGTGACTATGCGCTACAAGGTGAGACTGCGTGCAGCGTACAAATACAAATTTTATTTTCATGCCATTTTTACATCTACATTTTCCATTCTAACATCATCAGTTGACATTACATACCTAGCGGAAAAATTCAGAACGTAGATCTGCTATCTCGAAAACTATTCAAGAAACGGAAAAAAAAAAGTTAATTCCAAAGTTGTCCAGCATCACTGATGCAGTACAAAATGGTACATGAATTGCGGGAATAGAACACGTCAAACGCTAATATGTGGGTATTTGGTTCGGCAAATGTGAACAGCGTATTACTGTATGTCATTATGTGTGCTCGATGGGGCCACCGTCGGCCGCAAAACACATGTTTGTATCACAGCATTGCAGACGTGACGCTTGTACAGGCATTGGTAATGCGACTGCCGACATTGTCCACAGTCGTCGGTTAGGTGTGATAGACCTGTCTTTTGAGATGCCTCAAAGGAAGAAGTCCAATGGGGGTAAGGTCCGGTGACCGTGCAGGTCAGCTCACACTACCACCCTAGCCAATGACCTGTTGGCGGAAGGTTTGGGATAATAATAATTGTACTTCTGTTGGATGGTGAGGAGGAGGAGGAACGCCGTTATGTTGGAACCACATGGTTCTCCGCTCACTCAATGGAACATCATGCAAAATATCCGATAGTACGCCATGTAGCAGCTGCAAATATCGACGTCCCGTTAATGTGCCCTAGTAAAACACAGGTCTAATGAGTCTGTTGTTCAAAATACCGCACCATCCATTAACCGAACATCTCACCTGATGTCGGACTGGTCGTCTCCATAAAGGATTTTCGAGAGCCCAATAATGTCCGTTGTGTCTATTTAACACCCCGTTGCGGGTGAATTTTGACTCTTCCGTCCACAAGAAGTTTTCTAAAAAATTCGGCTGCATATCTAAGGTGTTCGTAACGAAGTTTCACCAATTAAAAAAAACGTCGCTCAGCATCCCCTGGAACTAGTGACTGCAGCAGTATTCCATAGTAGGGGTGAGCTCCCACTTGCTGCAAGATTTGCCGCACACGGCAGCCTGTTAGGCCACACATCATACCAACTTCTCTTGAACTGCCCCATGTGTGGATCAGAACATAAGCTAAAACGTCCTCTGGTTGCACACTCTGACTTACACATGCGTGGCGACCTGAACGGGGACGAGGTGTAACGCCACACGTCTCTATCAGCCGTCGAACCACATTAGTGATGGTTATTGCAGTCGGATGGGGTCCCAAAATAAAACGTACGGCATATTGTCATGCACTTTCTCTTGCATTACGACCACATTCCCCATATAACAGCACCATCTCGCAATACTCGTTGTTGGAATAATTCGCCATATACTATGTAACTACAGACGTTTAACGCACGGTTTCACTTCTCACACTGTCTTACACTCCTTGCCTGGCCACTATTTTATGCTTACCGATAACGTATGACGTAGCGTACACATTTGCATATCATGCGCTTTGTGACGAGATTGTGTGTGCAATGAAAGTATCGCCCCTACCTGAAGCTTCTCCTCCATGCAGAGCTGTACGAAGGGAAAGCTGTCACGCAGGGGCGTCCCTCCCTCCCTCAACTTCCCGAATTTTTCCGCTAGGGGCGCTGCACGCAGTCTCATCTTGTAGTACATAGTTACTTTACTATACCTACACATCACGTTCATACATATAGCTCTCTCCGTTCGACAGTTATCTGCGTGTATAAGGACTTTACTAACCACCTTGTATACAAAATTGCATTGCTCACAAAGTGTCAGGTCCACAGAAAATGCATAGATTGGCAAGACCAGATGTAGATATGTAATTACGTCCGCCAGGATTATTAACCACTAAATTTAATTACTAATAAATTTTACATCCACGTTTAAAGCTCATACTAGATTTTTTTTTTCTTGGTATAGGAGAAAAAGAGACGCTTTCCCCATCCTGGATTCGAACCAGGGTCCCTCCGTTTAGCCCGGAGTGTCTTGGACCGCTAGACGAATGAGGACAGGTAATAACGCTCTCTTTCTCCGTATGTAAAGGTGTTAAGATATTATTACCCTCCTCAGGGATAACACAATTGCCAAATAATGGTCAACACACAAAGCCACCGGGGCGAGTTTTTTTGTGGGGGATTTTTTATTACTAATAAATTTGACATCCACGTTTAAAGCTCATACTACAGCTTTTTGTTTTGATATAGGAGAGAGAGAGTCTTTTTTTTTCTCTTCACTTGACAAAGGGAGCAGTTGGCTCCCGAAACGTCGTGTTTTTAAACCTTACGCCAGTGTCGAAATAACTGTTTGTTAATCAACATGACGTACTCTTTCACAAAATTTATAAGGTATGGTTTAGGGTAGTGGTTCTCAAATTGTGCACCGCAACACCCTGAGATTTCCTCACAGGGAAGCCGCGAAATAATATTACAAAATTTTCGTAATTTTATCGCGAGAAGCTGGGTTTTTGGCGGTCGCTATGACAAAAGCTAAGTATCGCTCGAAAATCAATGTGGAGAAGGAAATGAAGGTATTCTGCTGTTTGATTCCACGATTTAAGAAAATGTGCAGTGATTAACAAGAGTTTATCCATCTCACAAATTAAAATTAGTTGGATTTTTTCAAAAATATTTTTTTTTGTGATCACTTTAATGCTTGCTTTATTTTTTTTTACCTATAAACAGGAGCGGACTGGGCCGCCGGCCAACCGGCCCCTGGGCCGATGCTCCCTCATGGGCGATAGGATTTGAGTCTTATAATCCAAGATGTGCACCCTTTGCGAAGTCCAGACCGCCCCTGCCTATAAGCATAGGTGTAGGCAGAAAGTTCATAATGGAGGTTATAGGCTCAATGGGGGAGGGGGGAGTTATAGAGCTACAACTTATATACTCCTATGTTAAATGTATAAAATTTCATTATAAGGGGCGGGGTTTACAACCCCCAAAAGCACCCCCTGTATATGCCTATGTCCATAAGTGTGTGCTCGTTAAAATATGACATAGGCGAAATGTATTTGTTAGAATTAGATATAGGGTGCCTTGGCAAAATTTGGATTCAGCAAGGGTGTCTTGGCAAAATTTGGATTCAGCAAGGGTGCCGAGACTCGAAAAGTTTAGGAATTACTGGTTTAGAGTTTCGAAGAATCTAGTTCAATTTCTTACGTCTGGAAGCTGAACCAGCAGCCCTGTAAATCGCTGTTTCCTCCATCCTAAAACTTCCGGAGTTACAAGAGATTGATTATAAGGTTCAGTGGAGGGGAAACAAAGGAAAGAAGCGTTCAATCTAGCTGAACAGATCTTATTTATTTCAGTGGCTTACAAAACTAAATAGTTAAAGATAGATACAGTTTACAATTACTCACACTGGAATCCGCCATGAATACGAATCAATTGCGATCAATTGTGATTGCAAATCAATTACGATCAGTCGTGATTGCAAATCAATTGTCATCAAACTTGCTTATCAATCAATTGTAATTAATCTCACAATTCCTTAATTTTTTGTGTGTTTGTAGTATGAGGAGCTTTGCGAAAGCTCTCCTTAAAGTGTGTTAAGAGTGATACTGACTATGGGCGCCTATATGGGGTGGGGGGTGGGAGGGAAGAAGACTTGAGCCCTCTAGCTGTCGTTTAAAAATTTGATTTGTCCAAGTCTGCTAGGCATTTACTTTCAGAAGTTTTACAGATAAATTTTAAAATAAGGTACTTTCTAGCACATTATAAATTACCAAGCAGTATTGATTATATTTGTAGTAATTTACTATCTTGTATATTTACTAAAACGTTTGACAGCCTTGAAGGAGGATTGATGGAGGAAATGATGAAGGAGGAAATGATGATTTTTCTCAGTCCCACCCATAGAACCACTCGTGTGGGTGCCACTGATACTGACTATACCAATGAGCAATACCTGCATCATAGGTGTACGCAGAAAATTCATAAGGGGGGGATATCTATATAGATCTTCATATACATATATATGTGTACAAAATTGCATTAATGCCCCCCTGCGTATGCCAGTTATCTACATAGTAACGAACGTTAGATGAAATATATAGAAAAAAAAAAGAGTCTATACTGTAATTTTATATTTGAAAATTGCAAGTGCCCTTTTTGCGGTTAATTTTGAAGATTGTCTAGAAGTTAATGTGGGTTAGGATTGATGATTTAAAGCGTCCTGTGAACCAAGAACGTTTATTCACAACCTCATCAGGCTCAAGCTCTTAGAACCAAACTTAGGTGCTAAACTACTGATCCAGCCATTACATCGTAAGACGAGTTGATAAAAGTAGAGGACTATAGCATACAAAGAATACCCACCGGAATCTTTTATAAGCAAGGGGGTTCTGCGGGAGCGCAGTGGTAACACGTATTCGCCTAGCTTGTAGTTAACCCGAGTTCGATTCCGACGGTGAAAAAAAAAATGCTTACCGACTAGCTTCTCGCTGGGGGATAGGGGGGTTGATCAGGGAGTGGATTCTCTAGTACTTAAGGAGTTCGGATTCCACCTTAATTGTCTTTGTGCAGTTAAACATAAGCTAGCAATCCTATGCAAGAACTTTTTTAAATGATCAGCTTTTCAGAACAGTACCGACCAATCGGCTGGTCGTGAGTAATACTGGTGTTAGGAGCATTAGAGACCTCAAAATCTGTTTCGTTCTTTCTTATCTTCCTTCGTTTTTGTTTTTCTTCCAACACACTGTTACTATGACATGCCTCATTTGATTTACTTTACTCTTACTTCATTTCATATTGGTTCTCTATTTACTGGTTCTACTCTTACTCTGCCCCAGTCAAAACTTCAGTAGTGTGATCCGAGATAATAGCTCCTTCTTTTTTATCTTGAGATCGATTTTGCTCCTCTGACCACTCGTACCTCACGGCTTAGGGGATAACCGAAAGGGTATAGGTCCTGGTTAGCTCTGGCATCGTTACAATCAGGGCCACCCCAAGGGCGGGGCAAGCCCCGGCGCCGCCGCAAAATATTGGGTTTCACAATCGGGTAACATTAATTTACCGGGAGAAAATTATTTTAAAAAAAGTGGCTAACTGTTATACCAATTCTTTTCGTAACTCCAATACCGTGGAATTAACAATCGAATAGAACACTTGAACATGAAGGGTCTGTTTACAGTATATGGCAAGTAGCTTATTGGTCAGCGAACCGCGCCCTTGGAAACAATATTGCCCTCTCTGCCTTCCGCCTCCATCCCTCCGGTAGCGAAGCGTGGGTCGCTGTCATTGCCAACGAGCTGATGATTTATTGAAAGTCGGTTGTCGCGCCCTCTCCTCTTCCCTACCCGTCGCCCGTTCTGGCGCGAGCCCTGACCAATGACGTAGGAAAACACTCGTCCGAGATGAAATTAGTTTCTGCAAAATTCTACTGATTTCAAGAAAGCAGTAGGGTTCATTATTTCCAGATTGTTCTCTATAAGCTATTTAAAGCTTCCCCGTATGGATTGGAAGAGAGAGAGAGAGAGAGAGAAAGACAGAGATTAAGATAGTTGACGCCGTTTTCATATAAAGATTTTGATCTAGCAGAGTAGCAATTGTAATCGCTCGCTACGGGAAATTTTGCCTTCGTTGAAAAGTTTATGTGGATTATTTGTGAAGTTCATTGTGAGTATTTGTGAACTGTATTTATCAGCTCGTCTAGTCGTGTTTCTATGTGTTTAAGACATTTATTTAATGTTTTACATTTAATTTCTATATAATAATGTTTTAATATAATGTATATTATATAATGTATTTAACTAACGAACGATCTCGTTCGTCTAGCGGTCCAAGACACTCCGGGCTAAACGGAGGGACCCTGGTTCGAATCCAGGATGGGGAAAGCGTCTCTTTTTCTCCAAAATTACATAAGCTCTAGTTTGAGCTGTAATTAAAACGTGGGTGGCAAAAATTATTGTATAATAAATTCCCCCACGAAAACTCACAAAATTCTCGCCCCGGAGGCTTTCTTGTGTTGACCATATTTGGCAATTGTGTTATCCCTGCGGAGGGTAATAATACCTTACATAGATTTAGATGGTACCCAACAAACGATAATTTTATTGAGTTCAAAAAAGCAAGAGCAAAATGTAGACACATCCGATGGGAAGCAAAAAGGGAGTCCTGGAAACTGTATGTTTCTAGCATTAAAATTTCCACAAACTCAAAAGTCATTTGGAATAAAATAAAAAAAATTAATGGAAACGATACGTCTTATCCAACCTCCACCCTCAATAGCAATGGGATTGTTGCAAACAATCTTCCAGATATTGCAAACCTACTGGGAAAGACTATCTCCCAAACATCCAGCAATAATACCTATGATCCAAATTTTTACGTAATTCAAAACAGGATTGAAAAAATTCCACTCAAATTCCACTCCAGCACAAATGAGCCTTATAATTCTCCTTTCACAATGTGTGAGCTCATGAGTGCTTTGCAAACTTCAAGAAATAGTGCTCCTGGTCATGATAACATTCATTACTCCATGCTTAGACACTTGTCTCAAAGCTCAAAAGCAAACCCCCTTTGCCTTTGCATATGGACTGAACTTACCTTTCTAGACTCTTGGCGAAAAGCAATTATTATCCCTTTCCCAAAGCCAGGTAAAGACCCAAAAAATCCAACTAACCATCGGCCAATAGCATTAACAAGATGTCTATGCAAATTAATGGAGAGGATGGTAAATCAGCGTCTTTCATATTCCTTGGAATCCAATAACTGCATAATGACTTCTCAAAATGGCTTCCGCCGCATACGCTCTACTACAGATAACCTTCTTCTGCTTGAAACAAGGATCCGAGAAGCATTTGTCAAATGAGAACATCTAGTCTCTATTTTCTTTGACATTGAGAAAGCCTATGATAGAACTTGGCGTCATTGAATACTTTGTGACCTTCAGGAATGTGGCCTCAAAGGAAACATGGCATTTTTTATTCAAAATTTTCTCACTGATCGTACTTTCCAAGTTCGTCTTGGATCGGTTCTTTCTGATCTTTACAACCAAGAACAGGGTGTTCCTCAGGGCAGTGTCTTGAGTGCTACACTCTTCATTCTAAGGCTCAATAACATCATCAAAAAGGTCCCACACACTGTCCAAACATCACTATACGTTGACGATCTCCAAATCTCTTGTCAATCCCGTGACATGAGCAGGCTAGAAAGGCAGTTGCAAATTGCCCTCAATAACATCACTAACTGGACAAATGAAAATGGCTTTACTTTCTCTATACAGAAGACAGTTTGTGTCCATTTTTGTCGGAGGAGAGGCTTACATCCAGAACCAGAACTCTATTTGGGAAATCATTGTATTCCAGTTGTTCAAAAGGCAAAATTTCTTGGTGTGTTATTTGACCATAAACTTACCTTCAAGCCACACATTCAGTCTCTTAAAAACAAATCCATAAAGCCCTTAATATCTTCAGAGTACTCTCCCATACATCCTGGGGAGCAGACCGTTATTCAATGCTTCGTCTGTATCGTGCTCTCATCCGCTCCAAACTGGATTATGGCTCTGTCATTGACGCCTCCGCTCGACAATCCATCTTGAAAGCTCTTGGCCCTATTTGCCATCAGGGTCTCAGACTGTGTACAGGTGCATTCCGTACCTCACCAGCTTTAAGGCGTATGCAGCTCTCTCTCAACTATTATACGAAACTTAAATCACTGCCCACTCACCCTCTTAGGGATGTCATTTTCGAACCTCGTTCGATCTTACTTTTTAATGCTCACCTTACATGCATTCCTTCATTTGGTATTCGGATGGTTAAACTAACCAGAGAATTAGGTATAGATTGTCAGAGTATTGCCACTACACATACTCATTTATCACCACCATGGGTTATACCGTCCCTGGACCCATGATTTGGTTAACCACAGCAAAAGCACTACACCTAATGCTTTTTACCAGCAGTTATTCTCTGAATTTCGGGATCATTTTCAAGACTCCAATTTCATTTTTACAGATGGATCCAAAACAGAAACAAATGTAGGTTCTGCATTTGTCATTAATAACAGTGCCATTGCAGAAAAAATCCCCCCATCATACTCCATTTTCACAGCAGAACTTTATGCCATTTCCATGGCACTTGCGTATATTTCAACTCATAGCTTAATTCCTTGTATAATTTGTACCGATTCTCAGAGCTCTTTAAGAGCCCTGGAATCTTTTAAATATGCACCTCATCCTATTTTATCCAAAATCCATTCACAACTGCAGCACCTGCACGATTACTCCAATATTAAATTCTGCTGGATCCCTGCTCACATTGGTATCAAAGGGAATGAGGCTGCTGATGCAGCTGCGAAGGCAACGAACTCACCACTTGCTTCTAGCCAACTTCTTCCTTTCTCTGACCTGAAACCAATTATCAAGACCTGTGTGAATCAAAAGTGGCAAGAAGAATGGGATCATCAAACCAATAACAAATTGCATAATATTAAACATACAATTGGTAACTGGCCCTCCTCATACCGTAAAAATCGGAAAGAGGAGGTTCTCCTTGCTAGACTTCGCATTGGGCATTCCCATCTCACCCATAGACATCTGTTGGAAGGAAAACCAGCACCAATTTGCCAAGTGTGCAATGAACCCATGAGTGTTTTACACATTTTAACTCAATGCCCCTATTATAGACTTGCCCGCACTCTTACTTTTAACTCTTCATCACTGTCTGACATTTTAAATGACCATGCTGACCATACGCACGTTTTAAAATTTTTAAAAAGTACTGGGTTTTACAACGGTCTTTGATTTTACCATGTTTGGCGCAGTATAGCCCAGATGCTCTTGCGCCATAAAAATCCAAACAAACAAACAATAAAACACACAATTGCCCCTATATGAAGCAATGATTCACAAAACTTTCATTTTAACAATCGGTTTACTGCATTTCGAAACTCTTTAATAACAGGTTCGGTGAATTTCAAAATTCTCTGACAATAATGACAAAACTCGATAATGGAGAAGTTCTCTTCACAAGATTTGTATAGTAAAAAATAAACAGCTGGTTCTCATTTTCAAAAATACCTTTTATAACCCGGTTCGGTCGGGTTCAGTTCACCGTTGAGTATATGCGAAGTAAGGAGGATGAGCTACCTATAGTCCATTCACCAAAAGAAGTCCGATGGTACCGTTAGAAATAACGGGAGTTGACATCACAAACGGCCTAGCCGATTACAGCAAAGGGAAGGACGTCAGCTCCTCCCCTCCTGAACTGTTTTTTGGCGCAAACAAACGTTCTCTAAAACCAGTTCTGAAATTACGCCCTCCGCTCTGCTGAAATCGGCTAGGCCGTTTGTGACGTCAGCTCCCCTTATTTTCTAACGGCACCATCGGACAATTTTACCGTGAACGAACTATATAGTGATGCTATATTAAATGCGATTACTCATATACCGTTGTTCGACAATGAACGTATCGTTCTTTTAACTGATTAATTTTTTTTGTATGTTTGCAAATTTTACGCCTGCGGGCTATGCTATGGATCATTTGGAACGGGACTGATGGCTTAACTCAGGGGCAGATTGGCCCTTTTTAAAGGGCGCATACCTTGAATTTTCGAAGGGCGCGAGTCTTATCTCACATGAAGGAGCACCGCCCCAGTCCGCCCCTTCTTAACTCAACCTTCGACGCACAATTCATTTACACATACAACCAAGCCTACTTGGAATTAAATTCAACCCAACTGGCATCAAAGCGGCGCTTAAAGTTTAATTATTAAGGCGTTTATTCCCTTAGAGCAGTGGTTCCCAACTGGTGGTCCGTGGACCAATGGTGGTCCGCGAAGGAGTCCCAAGTGGTCCGCTAGACGGGTCATTATTTAAAAAAACGATTAAAAAATACTTATAAAAATTGTTATTATTAAACATTAAAATTAAATATAAAAATGAAATTGATGGTATATTTGTAGTATTTTACAGTCTGATGGAACTTCATACAACGGTTCGTATTAAAAGTAATTCGTCTTCAGCATGTTCGTCTTAACTAGGTTCGATTGTATTACTATTAGATCTTATTTTTTTTCTGTTCATTTTTTCCAAAGAACGATTTTACAAATACATTTCCCCCAAAAAAGGACCCGGGTCCCTTTTTTACCACGTGTCCTTTTTTTTTACCTTTTCACTAGCGCTTCCGTAGAACGGAGTTTTTCTTGCTTAAACAGAATCAAAACCAGTCTGCGTAATACGATGTTAGAAGACAGACTTAGAAACTTGTCAAAAATTTCAATTGAAAAGGAACTATTAAAAGAGTTAATAGAAACTCAACCATTTTTTCACATCATCGACAAGTTTGCAAGTCTAAAAGAATCGAACTTATATTCAAAAAATAAAGACTGGGTAAGCATATATGGCATATTTGTTTTTGCTTGTTGTCTCTACCTATTCTCTCTGTCTGTACAACATGTATTACCATATCACAGGTCCTATATATATATATATATTGGACTATTTTTTGGCAGATATATAGATTATATAATCTATATAGGCTATGGTATGGAGCATCAATTGGACCTTGATTTTTATCCCTCAGGATTAACACTGAAAGATACCTCTGTATCTAGAATTCGAGTTCACTTTTCAGAGCTACTTATTACTATCAATGAAAATAATAGATTTGTCTTTCAAATATGCGATAAAAGAAAACAATTTTTATTTGCTTTTGTTCAGTACTTGCAATATGACACATGTCTCAGAAAACATGTTATAAAAAATTTGATTTTAGGTGAACTCTCCAGACAGAAAGTGCTTTCAAATAGAGTTGAAGCCATTTCTGAAGGCTTAAGATCTTTTAAAAAATGTTTGGTTTTAAATGGTTTTCCAATGAACTATATAAATAGGACATTTGCAAATTTCATCGCTAGAAAGAAATCTTAAATGTTTCTTATAAAGAATAATTACTGCAGTGGCGGATGTCCGGTGGCGCCAAGGCAGGCTAAGGGCGGCATTTATCCGGGGGGGCGGCATCAAAGAGCTTAAAAATAAAATTTTCCAAACTGGACAATGTTGAAAATAATGTTTCTTTTTAATTATTGCCCTGTTTCCCCCAACAGCGATTATATAGGAGCCTACTTTAACTTGCCGGCAAATGCAAACTACAGAATCGAAAGACAAAGAGATATGACCATATGATCATATTGTTTACATTACAATATCCGATACTTCCCACCAGAAGCGTATGTATCTGGTATCAACACGTGGAAATTGTCATTAGTTGTTGATGTCAACTTTCTGACTTGGAGAAAAGCCGAAACGGAAACGTTTTGAAGGAGTCATTAAAGGTAAACAAAACGATGGTCGACGTTGGTAATGGGCTTTCTGCGCAAAATGAGCCGCACTTTATATGTGTCACAGTTACTGTGCGGTTTCGGGCTACTGTTTATTTTGGTAACACCCTTTTTTCATTAAAATTTTATATTTATAATTGTCTTTGTTTCTTTTTTTAAAGACCCAAATCAGCCTTTTTCCAAATCAATCTTTTACCAAATAAATCAAATCAGAGGATCCAAGAATCCATACTAAAATTATTGTGGATTCAAAAACTGCCTCGAATCTACGAAGTTGGCGAATATGGTAGCAATAATTTTGAGTTGTATCTTATTAGTTTGAATAATTATATGAAAAATCTCCTTTACATATCAAATGTTAAGAGTATGATATACTTTCTTTTTTACAAATATTCCTTTCTTAGTAAAGGAGGGAGGGGGCGGCAGTACAGGCTGTGCCTAAGGGCGGCAATTTTATAAATCCGCCACTGACTGCAATTAAATACATCTAATCGCAGTTCTCAAATATAGACGGAAGCACCTGTTCATTACTCCTTTTGGATATCTGGTATTGCTTAATTTATAAGATGTGGAAACACTTTCAAAACTGCCTTTGACTGATCATGTGCTATCTTTTTAGTTACGAGTTTGAATTTAATTTCTACATTACTGCTATTACAAGGTACTTAAACCACTTCCTATTTTATTATTAATAAAATATGCTTGCAAAAACTTAGCTAAAAATGTTTAAAAATAAAAAGTTTCTGACACTGAATAAATTCATCTATATTTTTTTTACATTTGTGGTATTACTTGGCCATACTGAGTTTGTTGAATTACTACTTGTAAGTTATTCAACAGTGTTACTTTGATGTGAGATGTATCGACGACTTTCTATTTCTTTCTATTTTTTGTCTCTTTCAAACAAAAAATGTGTTTTAATCTCTGCCACATGGATGGTTATAAACAAACAGGTCTTCCTGTATAATGTCTGCATTGAATGGGGAATGTTGGATCCTTAAAATATTTTTAAACCCATGATTATTGGCTCATAACGCCAATGAATATTTGTACATTGCAGGTCTAATTAAACGTTTTTATTGTTGACATATTTTAAGAATTTTATGTATATAATGAATAATTTTATATGTTTTGATAATATTTATATTTCGTGCAATTACTAGTTCATGCGCAGTTTTTGTACTGAAAGGTCTATTATGTGTGAATAATTGAATTATTTAAATACATCCACATTTTTAAATTATATATATATATATATATATATAGCAAAATTGTAGTATGATTGTGACATGTAGTACTTTCTAATGTAATATACATAAATATACTACACTTAATTGTATATTAATTTAGACAAAGTTAAAGTAGAAAAGTAATATAACACTAGGTAGTCAAACCAAGTAAATTAAAATAGTAGAAACATCTCAGAATAAAAATTGACATGTAATAGTAAAAGGTGAAGAGGAGTAAAAGATTAAACAATACCAAGAATTTTGTTCTTCATCAGGGACCGCACAAAATCCCTGTTATTGGTTTGCTTTTTCTGACTACAATAATTGAGATTTGTGATCAATACTGAATGAACCAATATTGATCAAAAATTAGTATGTTAATTAGTATAAAAATTAGTATTATGTGTATATATATATCATAATAAATACAATTATTTTGCTAGAAAACGGAAATTTATTGGCCACTTTTCCTGTTTCTTTGGGGGGTGGAGGAGGGGCTCGCCGCTTCACCCGTTCTTGAAGTCACGAGCCGCCACTGTCTGGGTCTCCTCTGGTGTGGGAAAATTTTCTCCTGGTCGTCCAAATTGCTGCTTCAAACCTTATGGTAAGCAGGTCGACCTGGGTCGTGCAAGGTATGAGCCCTTTCAGAGTACCCAGTCCGCCCTTGGGAGGGAGTCCAGAATGGAGGGGTCCCAGACTTAGGCTTGCTTGTCCTATACGTAAATGTGGCACTGGTTAGTCATAATAATTAGCCAGTAATTGTGATTAAGTAGATATTAATTATGAATAACCAGACGCCACTTATGTTTGATCAACGTTGAATAGATAGTAATTACGGCTAACTAGAGGTGAGCAAAACTGTTCACCGGATTAGCAATGCTACAGGTAATTAAATAATGGACAGCATCATTCAGTGATTCATTAAGCGAGTGCATTTGCCCATCTCGAATCCAAAGAAGATCCGGCCACGTATCATGTAGCCCAATGTTTACGGTAATGTGCATGTACGGTCTCACTTCGTTTGGTGCAGGATGACACCGTTGCTATCTTTACCTTATGAAAGTACAATTAACCAATATAACCAATTAATACCAACAGGGATATTCAAATTTGCGGTATGTATTGGGGGATGTGGCCAGTGGCGCCTATATCAGTACTTTTAGGGGGCTAAGAAAAATCATTATCTTTTTCAAAGCTGTCAAACATTTTGGCAAATGTACAAGATACTAAAAGCAGAGCCGACGAGAGGGGAGGCAGCAGGGTCTGTAGCCCGGGGGGGGGCCCGGCTGAAGTCTAGGGTCCCGCGCTGGAAAGAACCTATACTGTGGGGGTCCGGCCCTGAAAAAAATATGTATGCTACTGCCCAGGGAAGGGGTCATGGGGGCTTGCGGTGGCTCTCGGTGTCCCCGACTAAAACACCATAAAAATAATTGATGGTGCTTGACAATTAGTAATAAATAGAAAGTACTTTATTTTTAACTGTAACTGTAAAACTTTTGAAAGTAAACGTATAACAGAATCGAGTAAATTAAATTTTTAAACAATAAACGTGGGTAGACCTCGAGCCTCCCTTTTTCTCTCATATTGGCACCCATGGATATAATTATGGTCATATACTATAACTCTGTACAGGTGTTGAATTTATATTCCTGCGATGTCGTATGGTGATGAGATACTATTTTATTCTTATCACATTTCGAAAACCGTAAAGGCAAGGAAGGAGTGTGTTGTTATGGGAGGAGAGAATCAAAGCGGAGAACGATGCAAATAAAATACGCTTTGTCATAGTACATGTCCCGCGAACTATTTATAGCGGATTTCGTAAACATATTCTCTTTTTTATTTACAGTCGGTGCTTATGTTGCATGTATATGCTTGTGAAGCACTAGGTTACATGGGGTGAAATAGGATAGGGGGTTGTGGGTATTTTTAACCCCACGCACACGCGCCGATTTTCAATGAAATAATTTAAGCACATAAAATGAGATTAATCAAATATTAGGTCGAAAAGATGGAAACAACTTTCCTTGAATCCGTCTTTAATGATAATTGTTTAGAAGCCGCCAGAGAAAACAAATAAGGGGAGTCGAGAGTTCTTACAACTAAATGGACTTTTATCTACCGTTTAATGTCAACTAAGCCACCATGATGCTTAGTAGTATATCAGTCCTGTAGTCAAGACGGGGCCAGAAGGGGCGTGGCCCCAGTTCCCCCATCGAGCCATTAAATACAAGGTTCCTAGGAAAGACCGGATGCGGCCAATAACTTTTGAACCAAGACAGATATTGCACCAAAAGTTAGATATTAGTTAATAAAATGACTATGTACTATCAGATGAGATGAACAGCAGCGCTCCTGGTGGCGAATTGAGGAAGTTAAAAATTTTATTTCGAAAAATAAGGAAGACAGGAAAATATTTTCAATTAGAAAGTTGTAGAGCGTCTTTCAGTTAGTAAGGAAAGACATACGGGTCACATGCAACACATATACGTACTGCCACAAAGTGAGGTGTTCCGGAAGTTTCAATGCATCGCTTTCAGTTAATGCTTTCTGATGTTTTAAAAGTTGAGTTGAAGTTCTTAAAGGAAAGAAACCATGATTTCTCTACTATAAGAACTTCAACTCAACATCAGAAAGCATTAACTGAAAGCGATGCATTGAAACTTTCAGAACACCTTACATCGCGGTAGTACGTGTACAACCTGTACACACTGCATGTGAGCCGTATGTCTTTTCTTACTAACTGAAGGATGCTCTACAACTTTCTAATTGAAAATATTTCTCTATCTTTATTATTTTTCGAAAAAAAAAATTTAACTTCATCGATTCGCCACCAGGGGCGCTGCTGTTCATCTCATCTGATAGTGCATAGTCATTTTACTTATCTGTACCTAACTTTAATTGTAATATCTCTCTTCGTTCAAAAGTTATTGGCCACTTCGGAGTTTCGTTGGAACTCTGTATAAAACCATCTCCGGTTGCCCTGTGTCTCATATGCCCTTTGTCTTGCCCCAGTTACCCCTTCATTCTGGCTACAGTCCTGTGGCATATACAACTTAAAACAAAGCATTTAATGTTAATAAAAAATAGTTTCTAATGCACCTTATACCAATTTAGCCTTTTTAGAAAGATAAAGATTCCATTTTGTCATATTCACTTTCTACAGGTGTCCATGATAGTATATTTCTATCTGTATCCGGTGATATACGTAAAAACGTCAATGACTGCCCAGTGGTTCAATTAGCATACAATTCATAGTCAATTATCAACTATGTGCTGACTCTAGGAAGGACAACAATATCTGAATTTGTAAAACATAGGTGAAAGAGTTTTAGTCCGTCTCAGGAAACGTGGGCGCTAGGATCTAATTTTACTGATGCAAGACAACATGTGATTAGCTGTGAACGGTTTAAAGGTCTCGACCTGTGGTCTAGTAGTGTAGCAATTCACAACTCATGTAGGGCGGGGCTCAAGGGGCTTTAAACAAGATTCTGTGATGCGGTCTTAGAGAAAATAATGTATTTTCATATCCAATGCGGCCTTCTTACCCCTTCTTACGCCAATGCTGTGATCCACGATGCCCTTATAAGGGTTCACGAAGGCTTGACGAAATGCTAACCTGATCTTGTTCACCTTAAACAAGCATGTGAAAGAAAATCGCCCAAGGTCGATATTTAAATTTAGCGGGTTTCAATTAACATTAATTCGCAACTCTCTAATCCATCACACCCTAATCCGCAACTCTCTGATCCACACTCTCTAATTCACCACTCTCTAAATCGCTGCTCTCTAATTCGCAACTCTCTAATTCTCAAGTAACTCGGTAGGTTTTCAACGTTAACAATAGCCATCATTATTGCATTTACGGAAGACCTTTGCCTTGTCCTTTTCATTGCGTATAGACAGGCAGACAGGCAGACAAAGCCAAAAGCAATAGCGGGTTCAATATCTATTGAAACCCGTTAATAAAATGAAAAGACACTTGTTGAACCACGTGGGATCGGAACTGAAAATTCGATTTTCAAATACTAATTCTGATATAACAAGGATTATAAGTAAAATATAGTATACGTATTCTCATTAATAACTTGATTGGATGTTAGTATTTCTATTATTATTATACAGTGGAACCTCGATTATCCGTCTCCCGATTTACCGTCTTTCTCGCCTAACCATCGGCGTCAAATTCAAGTTAGGGCCACTCCGTTAACATCGACAATGAGACAATTTTACACACTTGTGAGGCGCTACCTGCAAGAGGAAACATTGAAATTAATGACGTTGGTGAAGGGATGGACATTGATAAACTTGAAGCAGGTTTCGAGTTCCTAAGTGACGACGAGCTCAATCAGCAAGTGTTAAACCCCAATGATCCTAAAGAAAACGATGAAAGTGCACAGGAGGCTGGAGAATCTGCAAAAACCAACACCCATGTTGAAGCAGAATGCATGTTTCCAAGTGTATTGACGGTTTGAACAGCAGACTGAAGCAGATGATACTCAGCTATTGTTTGTTTGTTTGTTTGTTTGGATGTTTTATGGCGCAAGAGCATCTGGGCTATACTGTGCCATGATACTCAGCTATTACCGCTTCGAAGAGTACGGGACATGGCAGCCAAAAAAGCACGCAGGATGCTTAAAAAAAAACCAAAAACAAACTGCTTTTTTCAACCAAAAACAATACTTTTTACACACAAATGTTTGATGTTTTATATTCGTGTTTCATTAAATCCATGTTCTCTTGATTCACATAGATTTCGTTTGTGCCTTCAGCAAATTTCACAACGTATTTTTTTTTAATTGTATAATTTTAATAAAAATGTACTATATTGTACTGTAAATTTCCCCGTTTCCGCTTAACCGTCTTTTCAATTATCCGTCAAGGCTCTGGTCCCGTGTCTGACGGATAATAGAGGCTTTACTGTATTTTAATATTTGAACACAGTAACATTAATGAACGTATAAGAAATGAGTGCATTTACTTATTTCCCTTTTCTTACCAAACCTGAATCCCTTTGATGACAACTTTTTATAGACCTATTTGGAGTTTGTGTGTATATATACTTTAGGCGTTTTAAACCCAAAGTTTTGGGAGTCTGCTCTTGTTAAGTCTTTTTTTGTTAAGCCAGACTTCGTTAAGTCAGACTTTGTTAAGTCTGCGACATTCAAAGAAAGTTAAAGGCAACCCTTGGTAAAGAAAGTGCTAAGAATCGCTGGCCTAGCGAGAGATACGCTAACCAACGCTAGGCCAACACGAGATGTTTCCATTGACTGATTTTATATTTAGTATAATGGTTGTCATGCTTGAAAATTTTGAAGTGTTACGCAGAATGATTTCTGGTTATTATTTTTAATTTCAAGCGTAAGTTGAACACAAGTTAAAAATAACGTTGTGACGACTTAACAGCATGAAGGAGGGCTATTCCTGGATTAGGCATACTTCGTCTCTCTATAAACAATAAACTTAATACAAGGGAGACACCTGTTATCTAAACATATGCATATATTCACACACGGAGAACCTTTTTCTTATTGAATGTATAATATGCAGTAGTAGCGTAGAATCTCGATAACGGACACTTCTATTTAGCCGGCGTTTCTACACTTTTTAGTCCCGATGATCACTGGCACTCCCGAATAAAGAACACCCCTATATTGCGGATAGATTTTCGAGTTTCGGAGTATCTGATATTTAAACGTTTTACTGAATCACTCCTACTAAAAATTTAACTGGAACTTAATGCGAAATAACAATCCCCAAATAAATCATTTCAGAAAAAATAATTAAATTTTTTGTGCAATGATTCCTGAGCACTAAGTATCGCAAAGTTGTACTTCCGTATATCGGCCTTTGAGTACATATTTTTTTTTTCTACTAAGCTCTCTACCCCTTTTAAATGAAACAAACATTTTTAAGGGTCCAAGAAATGGGCCTAAGCACGATCACACTTGATACTTTTACTGAATTTTTGTGAATGTACAAAATACCAAAACGCTACAAAAATAATTGATACTGCTTGACAATTAGTAATGAGCTAAAAAGTACCTTATTTTAAAATGTGACTGTAAAACTTTTGAAAGTAAATGCATAGCAGGTTCGGGAAAATACAATTTTTAAACGGCTAGGCTGGGGCTGGAACCCCCTTTGCCCCCCCCATATGGGCGCTCATGTTAGGTCTGCTTGGCATATTTTTCTTTTTGTGTGAGGGAGGATTTCCCAAAATCGATGGACAACAAACAAAGAAATATAAAATATAGCTGAGGGTGGAAGACACAATATACAAAATATATTAATTATTGCTATATGTATGTTTACCTTTTCTCGGCTTGAGTGATTTGAATGCACATATGTGGAGTTTGCCATTCAAGCTCCCCCCCCACCAATATTTTCTGCTAATTGGCGCCTCTGTTTATATGTGTATACATATATACATCCAGGAGCGGACTGGGAGGCCGGCCCCCCGGGCCGGTGCGCCCTCATGGGCTATAGGGCTTGCGCCTTCCGAAAGTCCAAGGTATGCGTCCTTTGAGAGGACCCTGTCCGCCCCTGTATGCAGCACTCACTTTTGCTATCAGTAAAAGAACATCGTATCATTTACTCTAGCTTGGAAAAAATACCATTATTGAAACCACCACTTCGTTTTCGTTTGAAAACTTCCGAAAAGGAACACGATCATTTATTGTAAACTTAAGGAAACACTGCAATAGTGTAACTGCCGGAAACGGAATCGCTTCCAAACGAAAAAGAAAGGTGAACAAATAGAACTGGCATCACCTACCTGTCGACAGCAGTTGTCATTCGAACAAATATTGCGGTGTCACACCGACGCAAATCCAAAGGAGGACTTCGATTTTTGCTTTGACCGCAAGGGAATCAAGCGCGTTGGCAGTGCAATGGCTTTGAAAACGAGAGTGAGAGCTAAAAAGCTATTAGATAGAGGACAGGACGTGCGCCGGCAGGAAAGACTACCAATGAGGCTAGGAGAAGCATTTCCGCTCGCTCCTTCCCGAGTTGACATCCCGCGTGCTGTTATCATCCGAGGACGGCATTCGCCTCTTACATGACGATTTTCTGAGGTTTATGAGACCGGTAAAAATAAGAAGTATGCTACTATCAGAGTGAAGAAAGCACATTTGTTCACGTTTTGTAAGGCAAGGGGTTAAATCCTACCGCGCCATGTTCTGCATTTGTGCTAGGGATCTGAACTTTTTGTGCATGTAGTGAGAGAAACAAAACAAGCGATCGGTACTCTAGCGGGAGAAAAATAAATTTCGTAGTGGAATTAAAGTTTTCATCACAAGGTTTTCCTGCGTCTGGGTGAGACGAAGTTTGAGCTTTAAAATTGGAATGATTAAAATGAATTAAAGATCGAATAAATTCGCATGGGGGGAGTGGGGGGGGGGCGATGCTAGAACCTTTGCGATTGCATAGATTGGTCTAATAGGCAGACAGACCCTGTTAGGAATGTTATGTCCTGAGTAAATTAGAACGACAACTAAGGAGTATATTAGGACGGACTAAGGAGTATATTAGGCGACAACTAAGGAGTAAATTAGAACGACAACTAAGGAGTATATTAGGACGACAATTAAGGGGTCGTTCAAGTATTATGAAAGCACATTTTTGGCCATTTTATACTCTTTCCCCCCTTATAAGAAAAACTAAGCAAATGCCTGACCCCCCCCCATCATGCTTATGTAAGATTTCGGTTTTCTAATTGATTGGTACAAGATTTTGAAATAAGGCTGCAATGTGTGTGCTGACAAATTATAGTACTTATTTCCGTTTCTATTGCAGTATTAAATACCTATTTGTAAGCACGTTATAATATTAAACGCTTATTTAATTTATAAATAGAGAGTAATCACAACACATTTTCTCGTTTAAAACAAAAGTTTTAACACGCTGTTAAAATTGCTATTTTGGTGACATAATAGAGTATTTTGTTACATCTTTATTGTCAATATTTCTTATGTTGCAGGCAAATAGTATGTGATTTATAAGAAGTGGATTTGATAAAATATATTTATTAAAATTAATACATTTAATAATTAAAATATTCGGGGACCACGGGGAGTACAGAGGGGGTTCCCAAGCTTAAAACGGTTGAGAACCACTAGTTTAAATAATTAAATATTTAACTGCGATTACGTTTATTTTATATCTTCTAGCAGTGTGTCATGCATTCATGTATTGCAGTTTTGTTAGGGCGATTGTCACTTTGTGACATGTGTTAGTTTTATTATTTTTTGTATCTTACGTAAGCATGGTTCAGACTCTCCCTCTCTCCCTTGTCAGTAAAATTAAACAAATGTCAACCCCCCCCCTCCTCAAAATATGCCTACTTAATACTGAGATAATGAACGTAATAATGAACGGCTCCCTAGGAGTATATTAGGACGACAACTAAGGAGTATATTAGGACGACAACTAAGGAGTATACTAGGGCGACAACTAAGGAGAGTATATTAGGACGACAACTAAGGAGAGTATATTAGGACGACAACCAAGGAGAGTATATTAGGACGACAACCAAGGAGAGTATATTAGAACGACAACTAAGGAGAGTATGTTAGGACGACAACTAAGGAGAGTATATTAGGACGACAACTAAGGATAGTATATTAGGATAACTAAGGAATATATTAGGACAACTAAGGAGTATATTAGGATGACAACTAAGGAGTATATTAGGACGACAACTAAGAAGTATACAGTCGAACCTCGTTAAGACGAACACGCTTAAGACGAATTACTTTTAATACGAACCGTTTTCTGAAGTTCCGTCAGATTGTATAGCATACTACCCTTTCCGGATAAGACGAATTACTGTTAATAGGAACAGATTTTCTGTTCCCCTTGGTGTTCGTCTTAACGAGGTTCGACTGTATTCGGAAAACGAAAAGTAATTTTAACATGCCTTGGAATTATTTCATATGGACAATTCTAACGTTTTCTAATTTCAAATCTTATGTGTTGAATCCTTATATAAAGAAGCACAACTATAATTTATAAATCTACCAATTAAAGTGTAGGAGCTACGCATTTCATAGGAACAAGGGCGGACACAGGGGGAGGTCACAGGGGTCCTGACCCTCTCCAAAATATATTTTTTCACTGTAAAAAATTCCAACTTTCATGATAAATGAAGGGTGTTATTCCAAGACCATGGCAAATTCTGTCCTTAACCCCCCAAATGAAAGTCTGTATCCGCCCTTGCACAGGAGACACGTATATCATAGACTCCAGTAGAAAATGTCTTAATTAATAATTACGAGGAAGTCTGCAATGATGAAAAACCGAAATTTCTAACTAAGTAGATAGATGCTAAGTATCTACTATCTATCCAAGAGCATTTAGATATCAACAGTATCTAGTTAGACCAGCGATTTTCAATCATTTTCATGTCGTGACACACCAAAACTAATTACAAAATTTTGCAATACACCCGAAAAAATATATTTTACCGATTTGGTAAAATGGTAGATACGTAATAATAAATAAATAAAAAATAGGTATAATGTTGATTGATTGATTTGTAAAATATTAATAATGAGCCGTATATAATAAGTACACCTCGATCTTCTCGGATGTATCAGCTGACAATCTGAAGGACTGGTAGCTCAGTTGGTCTGGCAATTTATTGTGTTGCTTGGAATAGTTGACCATCGTCCTATTATACGCTTTGGTTGGGTTGTTTGTTGCTATTTTTTTACTTGAAAATCTCAGGGAAATTAGATTAGTGTCTATGACTAAATAGCTTGTTTGTTTGTGGTTTTACGGCTCAAAGACTACAATGGTCATGCTGCGCCGGGACCTACTGTTTTCCGAGGAATCCGAACCTCTTAAGGCCTAGGGAACCAAACCCCGGACTACAGTGAGCAGTGCGATCTTTATGAGATCTCTGAGTAAGCGTTCTTTGCACTGTTGGGAGTCGAACCCGAGTTAACGGCGCACTAGGCGAACGCGTTACCACACTGCGCCACCGCAGGGCCCTGACTAAATAGTCAGGCATTGCATCTTTCAAAAGCTGGGATTATAGTGCCGCTTTCTGCGGCCACACTTCCCAACCCCCCCCCATGCCCACATTACTACTACTACTACTACTACTGCATGCTTTAAAAATTATTACGACACACCTGCAGATCTTTTGAGATATCATAATGGGCCGTAACACACAGGTTGAAATCGCTGAGTAAGACTTAGGTAACGATCTATCTTAGATATGATCGGTGGAAGGAATTAGAAAGCAGAGTAACTTCGACTGGCCACACTTTCCATTAACTCTCGCACACGTAAGAAAGTAAAAGTAACTTTTTACATGTAACTTTGGGCAGATGTTTAATAGCAGTGGCAGGGGCACCAATTCCAAGAAAATATTGGAAAGGCTAAGTGGAAGAGCATGCATGTACAGCCAAGTGTGTCATTAGTGTAGTAATTCAAAAATTATGGGGTGTGGCTTAAGTAGCTTTCAGGACGAACATGTGATTCGACCTTAAAATGATAACGTGTTTTGTTAGCCAATAGGGGGACTTATCTCGTAAGCCTCCTTTCCTTACGACCCTAAAGTGAGTATACCGGAGACAGGAAAAAAAAAGGTACTATACATATGAGAAGTTTTTCACTGTCATCTACATTCTGTATTTTTATTTATTTATTTATTTTATCAATTTTGGGAAGACCCGGCTTCCAAGTATGTTTTGGAGCCCGAAAGGAGGAAGTCTTTTAAGAGTTCGTGCCCTCGAGCAATGAAATATTAATGGTTGACTTTAATGATCAAAATACAATACGTAAATTCAGTAATAATAAAATATTATATTAAAAATTTCTTAAAAGGCGCTAAAAGGCATGCGTTATGGATTAAAAAGTTTCGCTTTTTGTTTTCTAGACGGCATTCAAGGCCGGATTACCTACAGGGCACATTGAGCCAGGGCCCTGGGGCCCACAGAAAACAAGGGTTTACCACAGCAACCAGCACGCTAGGAAAATAATATTTGTATTTTCAGAACATTTTGTTTCCGAATTAGATTTTTACTTTCGAAGTTTGAAACAATTAAAAAACAATTGAAGGCTACTCGTATTATGAAAATTTTTGTAAAGAGAGAGAGAGAGAGAAATAATGTGTAAAACCAAAACTTTTATCCAGCCTTTTATGCAAAGTTTGTGCTTTCGTTTAGTGATTATTCATTGAAACGGATCTTACTGCAAAAGCTAATTCGGAGGACTAAAAAATTTGATGAAAGTAGAGTGTCCAAAGTAAGAGTTTACGAGTAGACTGTTCATTTACTTACTGTATAAACTATAAGAATTAATACAGTTTTAAAATATTTGGCACATTGTAGAGTCTGGTGGAGTAAACTTTATCCATGCAATACAGTGTGGAGGAGGGAAGGGGGGGCATTATCCCCTGAATCCAGCCCTGATGGCGCGACTTCAGATGCAACATGTGTGTATACATGCGTACAAGTAAGATAATACATAAGCAAACGTATGAGGACCGGGGATTGATCAAGTTTGAAAAATGTGAACAAACGATCGAAAATAATTTTAACTACATCTTCTGGTTTCCCTTTAATAATTACTGATCATCATTTCAAAAGTGAATCTTTTTCAATCCGATGACTACCACGCATACATGTAGCCAGGGGATTTTTAGGAATTAGTCCCCCCACACGAAACTAAATTTGTAATAGGCCTGCAAAAATATGCATGTGTATTTACTTAACTTGTGGGAAAAAAAAAGTATTGTCTCTTTGACTAAATAAGGTTGAAGTTCCCTGGCCAAGGACGTCGCACTTTAAGGGACGTAAAATATTTAAAGGCGGACATTTTTTTTTAAGTGTAATCTGTTCACTGTGGAATTCCGTCAATCTGCTCTCCGCGGAAAAATGCCCCTGTTCTACACATATTAAAAAAAAGAAAAAAAGAAAAAAAAAAGATTTCATCGTCGAATAATTGTTTTTCATTGAAATATTTAATACAATATACATTAAAATATAAAATACATTTTTTCAAGTTAAATAATTCGCGTTTTTTAGGGAATTAAATGGTTTTGGAACAAATCTTAGTCCACTTTCTCTCTTGCCCGTATCCGGGGGGTCATAGGGCACGGCCCCCCTAAAACTAAATTTGTAATAGGTCTGCAAAAATACGTATATGTATTTGATTGTCAAAGTGGTAAAAAGGGGAGAAAAAAACTATCAAACCTTGAATGATTATTAAAACTCTACCCACAAGATTTCGTTTTGTAGACCATTAATTTGAGAATATTTCAAAGAAAAAATATGTAGAAACCATTTCATTAAAATTTTCATTAAAAGGGGAACATTATTAGAAAATCAAAATTTGATGGAAAGCTCTGAGAAAAAATTTGCAATAATATCTGAGAAAATAATTAGTATTTTCTCATTTAATGTTTGTATGATGTCTTTATGTTTTTTCTTTACGACAAAGGTGACACACCTTTATTCAACGTCATTTTGCAAAAAATTTTGAACCCCCCCCCGAAAATAAATCCTTGTTGGGCCTTGATATCACGTGACTACGTTATGATCATGTTATATCGTCATCACGTGAATCTAGTCATTTTTCATAGATACAATAACATTATGAAGCAAAAAGTACATGTATACTTTATATATATTGTCTCGTAGTTGTAATTAAATATTCGGAATATATTTATTCTCAGTATATTTCTGTATAACTAGTCAATCTTGTCAAATGGAGATGGCTGTAATGGTCAAAATGTCACTGTAGAGAAGTAAAATTAACAAATTACTAAACCATTAAATCATCAATTACAAAAACAATTACTAATCATCATACCCATGTATTTATTCTTTTAAAAATAATTTCATAATTCAGCACAACAATGGTAGAGAATCAACTAATTCATCCAAAAACATACATTTAATAGAATTAATAAAGACGAAAATGATATGTAATTCTGTATTTTAATATGCAATATTAATTTGCAAGCCATTTTTAAGAATCATTTATATTAAATATTAATATATCAACGTCATATAAAAAGTTTTTGACGTTAAGTAGAACGTCTCTTAACAATATGCATATACTACATTGTGATAACCATCTCATCCATGTTACTCTCACAGTACAATTAATATTCTCAGAGTAAAGTAAAATAATATTATTTAAACAGCGAAAAACGCGAAACACATCGGAGTATCAAAATGGTTTTGCACCGGAAACATGCGTTCAATTGTGACGAATCCAAATGCTCCATATCATGAAGGGCAAATTGAAAGCATTTCTTAACCTTCACATTTTTAACGAAACAATACAGAGTTTCACCAGGAGATTCCATAACAAACAGTTATTTCGACACTGGCGTAAGGTTTAAAAACACACGACGTTTCGGGAGCCAACTGCTCCCTTTGTCAAGTGAAGACAAAATTAACATTTTTTTTTTTATTTTCGTAAGACATATAATTAATAGGTTCCTCAATTAAGCACACCTGTAACATATATAACGCTATTTTCGACAGAGATAGAGTTTATCATGTTTAATTTTGTCTATAACGAGAAACTGTCCCCCCAAAAAAATTTTTTCCTGGTCCGTTGAATACCATTCTACATAAATTTCACTATACAATACAAAATTAAAATATATCAAAGAAACATATGTTATTCCGTATGTGTTACAAAAAAATCATTTGCATCATCTGTAGAGACATTCAGTTTCAATTGGTTTTTGTTGCCAAGAGTAAAGGTAGATTCGATGTTCTGCCTCATAATTTCTTGCTTCATACTCAAACACTTCAAAAATTCGAGGGGTGGGGGTGGGGAGGAAAGATCAAAACCGGGGGCGTATATTTTTCTCCAACTTTTCACGTCATACGCGTACGCAGAAATTTCATAAGGGTGTTACAGGCTTATATTGGGGGTTATAGAACTGGGACTCCATATATTCATATGCATATGTACAAAAATTCATCAGAGTGGGAGGGGGTGTTGAAACCCCTATCAGCCCTTCATGCTTATGCCAACGGTCTCTGTAATTCTGCTGCGAATCTCTTTAATTAGTCTCTGTTTCTCTATCTTTGTTGTGAATTCCTTTAATTAATCTCTATTTCTCTGTGTTTCTGTTGTGAACTCTGTAACGAGGCAGAATTCGTAATTTTTATTGCATCTAAAATAATATCCGTAATAAAATAATAAATTTTCCAAAATTCTTTAAGCGTTGTACTGTACTTCTTTCTTCATTACGTGCTTTAATTAATAGTTTAAATGTCTGACGAAGAGAAAACGGTTTAAAATTTGCAATAACACCCTGGTCCATTGGTCACAGAAACATTATTTTGACGTTAAGGTGGAGATGCTGAAGAGAGAATAGGTGCTCAGGTTTGAAGGTCTTTTTTTTACATATCATTTGAAAAAAAAATTCGTAAATCAAGAACAACCTAAAGGCTCGTATCTAGATGCTTGCTACTGGAAGGGGGGCTTTGAAAATTACAGGGGGGGTCTCTGAAAGCTACAGGGGCTTAAAATTCGTGAATATTTTGATGTATTTTATTAATATATTTAATAATACTAAGTACATAAGTAGATCAATATATTTAACAATAATGAATAAAATTCTAAACATAAATTTTTCATTAAAAATTTATAAATTTTCGTATAACTGTCTAGAATTTCCCCTATCATTATTACAAAGTATATGAAGACTCAAACTGAAATAGATGAAGTCAAAACGTAAAAAAATTATGTACCCAAAATCTACCGTAGAAACTTATTTTGAATACGTTTTTAACGTGAAAGAATAATTTTCATTGTCATGTGCAATTTCATACAAAACGAAGAATTTAAAATAAATTTTTACAATAATTCATTTTGAAAAAAATATGTTTTCTAGGGGGTACAGCCCCCCCTCTTGTCCCAGTTTGGCTATGGCTCTAACTACCTATATGGGAATTTATATGACCAAAGTTATATATAAATATAACTTCGTATATAAAATAAGTACAGAAAAAATTTTTGGAGTCTAAATTATATAAAGAGCTGTTGGGCAGCCACTATTACGCCAATGTTGCTGCTATACAAATAGTTAATTTTTGCATCACATTTAATAGATATTAGCTTTGCGTAAGAATATCAACATCACTTAAATGTCCTATATGAAATTTTTGTTCCAAGAGATGTCTTGAGCCATTTTTTAAAAATTTGCTAAGTCAGAAACGTCGTCCATTTGGAAAATATGGTTCCCATATGGCGGATGTTGCGAGGAGATAGTTAACATGTACGTGATTAGAATATTTCTAAAGTTGATCTTAATTTTCTGTTGATTACACACGTCCCTTTCCAATACTGGATTTACATATCTCGAAATCTCTATTTAATTTTGATCGCGCAACTTCTGTAGAATTAGCTGGCGATTTCTTTACAAATTTTACAACTTTTTTCTTCAAAATTGCGCTTCCTTTCTTGGCAGATGGAAAATTTTCGGAATTGGCGACGTAAGATTATTTTTGTGGCCAATTGAAACAAAACATTTTACTTCTCCAAATGCTGAATTGCGTATCATATCTATTTGTAGATAATTAGTATTATTAAGCACAATAAAACGATAAATCTTTGCAAAAATACCATTGACAATTTTCATAACATCCAGGAAAATATTATAATTTATCCACGTGACTACTTGCGTTATTCGAACGAAGATGTGATATGAATATTTAATTTTCTTCTCTTTTGCGATTACTCAGTTTTCCGGTTGAAATCGAGATGCAATGAGTCAGAAGCAATAAAACCAAAGTCCATTTCCTCAATGTAGGTGATTTTCTAGCACTCGAATTCAGATTAACACACGTTTGAAGAAGTTTGACGTGAATAATCTTCGGTTATTTGTTGTTTCTCTGATATTTGTTGAGGATATCCTAGTGCGGTAAAACCTTTAAGAAAAGCAAAGGAAATTATACTTATTCATACAGTATTATGCCTTAAAAATGATTAAAAAAAATTTTTTTTTTATTCAATTTTATCGTTGTAACTTGAAATTAGAGACAGGGGCGGACTGCATCCTCTCAAAGGGTGCATGCCTTGGATTTTCTGAGGGAACGAGTCCTTGCCCATTCGGAAGAGCGAGTTCTATCGTTCATGTGGGCACACCGGCTTCTCAGTTCACCCCTGATTAAAGATATGTCATAAAGCCTGAATTTGCGGTGATCATGACTGTACGATTTAATGCCGTCATAGCCTGGGGCAAATGCCTACGGCACAAAACTTAAATAATATAGGAAACCTGATTTGTTATTAAACATAATTGGTAGGGGGGATCGACCTGCTGAAGTAGGAGCCCATAAATCCTATCCCCGGCACTAAATGCTGCGATGGGTAGCGACAAGTTCCGTTGATAAAGGAAGAGCTTTTCCATATAATGTATTCATGTGAGCAATTTTTTGATCCATAAAGGAGTTTTTTGCTTTGAAAGTATAATTACGTTTGATTTGCTACTCAACTAGCCTTGTATGTATATAAGTTTCAGGCGAAGGACGTACAGGGACTCTGCTACACCCCCTAACACCACCAAATTTCTTGGCTCATTCCCCTCCCCCACAATTTCTTGACACACACCCCTAAAACTCAAAGTTTATATTCTTACTAAATATCGAAATTACACGAGAAAAAAAAAATATTGAGCAAATTATTTTTCTATACTTTTTCTGCATATGTAAATTGTAATAATCTTTTATATGTAGCAATTTTTCAAAGAAAAATACGGATAAAGATACCAACAGGGAGAAAGCTACTGTATGAAGTAAAATCTTGCCACCTCCAAAATGATCAACTCTCTGTGAGTGATCTAACTGTCCAAGAAGAAAAGTTTAAATTTTGTTTTCCTTCGAATAAAAAAATGAAGTTTTTAGTTTAAATGTGGGTGAATTATTTCATTGCTACTGAATATTTTATTTCGTTTCTTTTCTGGTAAGTACATTTTATAAAAAAAATTAAAATCTTAACGGTAAATTTCACGCTCTCCAAAACGAAGTTTGATATCTTCTGAGCAAATATTCTGGAAGACACCCTGAGTACCTATATAAGTTTCATATAATTTTCAGCATGCTATTAGTGTACGCAGAAAGTTTATAAGGTGGGGAAGGGTACAGTACTTCAACTGTACATATTCATATGTATATAGGCAAAATTGCATCGAAATAAGAAGTTATGACCCCACTAACACCCCATTCCCTGCATAAGCCAGTGTAGCAGAGCCCCCCCTCTTGGTGTTGCAATTTGAATTTTACTCAGCGCGTTCAAGTGTATGAAGTATAGTAGATGCTTCCCAGTCGGAAAAAGGAGCAGTACTGCACAGGGGCTCGGTTTTCTCAAAGGGCGCATACCTTGGATTATCTGAGGGCGCGAGTCCTATAGCCCATGAGGACGCAAGTCCTATAGCCCATGAGGGCGCAAGTCCTATCGCCCATGAGCAGGGGCGGCTTGAGATTGATTTTGAACCCGGGAGGCCTGGCATGGGTTGCGTTTTGGCGCGCTCCTCCTCTGGTGAAAACAGGAGATTTTCACAGATGCACAGTGAGCCATATAGCCTACGCGATAAAAGTGGCCAACAGTCTCTGAAAGAATTTCTCTAAAGATGTCTCTAAAAATTTCTCTAAACTTGTCTCTTTTTAAACAGATTTTCTACTGTTTGGTTCAATTAAAAAGAAACCTGAAGTTGACTTCAATTTGCCGCCCTCATCCAAACGGGGACCCGGGTGGCCGCTCGGGTCCCCTCCTCTGCCCATGAGGGCGGACCGGCTCAGGGCTAGTTGGTCGGCAACCCAGTCCGCTCCTGGTACTTCAGAAAAAACAAGGATCTAAATGCAAGGCCGGAAATTTCGATTTCGAAAGCGGGGAATGTGTAGTTCCACAACAATTGGTAGATGGCGCTGTTATTTCCTATAAGAGCTGAGTTATTACTGTCAAAGCTATCCTTACAATCCTTGTATTTTTAGATTTCTTTACATTATTTAATAATTTAAAATCCGCATCGGTTTGCGAATGCGGATTTTAAATTATTAAATAATGTATTGTATGCATTAAATTGTGTATTATTTGTTTAATAAATATACGCATTGTTTTTATTCAACGTAGAACATTTTAAGTTTTGTAAATTAAAAAAAATACAAAATTATCGTCTTTAATGTTTCATTGTTTAGTAAATTAAAAAAAGCGAAACATTATTATTATTATTAAAATTGTATTAAATTGGTTATTAAAACGTTAAAATAATTTTTTACAGGAAGAATGAAATATATTTGACATCAATGAGAAAATATACTCAATATTTACTGAGATTTATATAAATCAAAGATTACGCAGATTAAATTAAACAACTTTTTTTTAAATCAACGGTTTTTGGCATATCATTACGCCAAAAAAGTTGATTAAAAATATTGTTGTTTAATTTACTGAGATGTTTACACCCAATCTACGAAAAAGTGGACATTTGGTTAAAAATTTAACATTCTTCAAAAATTCCTGGTTTTTGGTAATTTATTCGTAGAAGTGCATTGTTTAGTATTTTGTAAAACAAAAATTTCATTATTAACGTTCTTATTTTAATTAGGAAAGTGATAACATGTGTCAGAGAAAAATATTCGTCAAATAACTCTTAAGTTTTATGGTCTTGTACACAGCTAAAAAATTATTTTGCAAGGTTTCAACTTTATATAGCTAATCTGACAGTTATAATAAAGAGGCTTTTACCTCTTTATTATAACTGCTTTATCATTGGCACTGAATTAAGATTCAAACGACGGACCACAATATATCTATGTTTATTTCTATTTTTTTTCCTCCGCTTTAATGGTGTTGGTTGATGACAATCAACTCATGGAAGATCGTAATGCGGTCGATGCAGTCGGCGCCTGGATTACAACTGGTTAATACAACAATATTCCGCAAGGTGGCGGTGCGGAGTATGAAAATGGTAGAACTGTTCTATAAGACTTAACAAACTAGGGTTTGTA